>QEPC01010932.1:147528-162783 GCA_003113815.1 Sphenodon punctatus
AAATGATAGCAAAATCATAGCACTGTTGCATTGATAGCAAACGCGCTGGTTGCTTGGACTGGGAGCAGGCGCCAACATACAGGGCAAGTTGAGTTGAGACTAGAGGGGGGGGTGAGTAGAGGGGAGGGGGGGCCATCCACCACCCCTCAGCTTTAAGTTGTTATCTTTGGAACTTCTGCTGAACTTTTAAAACTTATAACTTTCAATGGCCGTGCCCAGAGAGTGACCGTGATCCTCCTCCCTCTAAATTTCTCTCTCTAACGGACCCACGGACACACCCCACCCCCACCTCGGATGCACGTGTAATTTACCTAGCAACTGACACCCACCAATAAGAACTTTCCTTGCCTGTGATTGACAGCTGAGAGCCACAGGCATTTAACACAGGTAGGCGGGCTGTTTTTCACGCCATGTGCGGCGTGTTTACATGTGCCGTCACATTGATCTCTATCCAAAAAGTGAAAGCATGCCTTTCCAAGGGTTTACTACTGCTGTTTGGGACGGGCTGATGAGAATTGGTAAGTCAAATCTTGTTTCTTAAGGGGAACACTCACTGTATTACATGCTTGACATTAGTGGGGACACTGTCATTAATAGTGCATTGATATGTTGTATTTTACACTCACATTGCAGGCGAAATTTTGGTAGATATTGCCTCTGCAATATGGGCGACAGTCTGGAACACAGCTGATGCCGTCCAGAACCTGTCAGACAGACAGGGGAACATTGGTAAGTATTTCTAAAAGCACAATTTGTAGTTACTAATACTAATTCCCTGTGAGTAGTGAGCTCATAAAAACACAACCTTTGCTGCTGTTCCAGAATGCATACACTAGCTGGACTCCATTTTTTACAGAACAACAGCTGGCAACATTGCAAGAGGACACCGCCACCCTTAAACTCATGTTGTCTCAGGTACTGGAGGAGGTACGCTGCCAGCCTTAAGTTTGAAAGAACTGTTAATTTGGAAAAAAAATAAATGTGAATATTTGTATAGATTTTTAAAATTAGTAATAAAAAATTTATTTGTCACATATGTTCCTTTGCGCTCATTTTTTTGCGTCTCTCCGGTTGCTGGTGAAGGTTGTCTGGAACTGTTTGTAATGGAATACCTTGCCTGATGCTAAGATTCAGCTCGGGTAATGGCAGCTGTGTATACAGGGATAGGGTAGTATCCTTCCTTCACCTAGGGGTGCGAGGCGGCTGCCTGAGGTGCTAATGTGTCTCATCTGACTGAGTACTAAACTGCAAATAACACTGACCCCATTTGCACATCTAAAAGTGCCCCACATCCCTGGGGTGTGTGTGTCTGTCATGGGGCAGTCATAAAAGAAAAGAAAGAAAGAAATTACAAATCATCAATTTTTAACAAAATTATATAAAATGTTGGTTTCTTGGTGTGGGTTTCTTGGGTGGGTGAACTGGGGCGGGGGGTGAGAGGATCACTGGGGGGCTGAGAGTACTGGCTGGGGGGGTGAGAGGATCAGTGTTGGGGGAGGGGTTAGTGTTTGTGGGCCGAAACTGTCACTACTGGGACATGGCCATTCCCCCAGTACAACATGCCCTATCCTTACCCCACCCACCCGCATGTTCAACGATTAAAATATGAGAATGCACGTTTTTGAATGAAGATAAAAACATTTTTATTCAATGTAGGAATTAATGAAACACAGGTTCGTTCGTAGCAGTTTCACTTGTATTAAAAAAAAATTGTTAAGCAAATGATTTTTATTCTCCTGATGAAGGCAAAAACCAGAAAAAAACAGATCTTTTAAAAAACCCAATAGTGTTATGTTGGGAAAATTGTTGATTCTGCTGAAAAAATTCCTTCATGACTCCATATTAAAATGGCAATTGGATCAGTACTCAATCCCAGAAGAATACTTGCGGTGGTGTCTACAAATCAACTGTCTAGCTGTTCCTGATCCATGTTCCTGAAAAACAGCCTTTAAAAAAACCACAATTATTTGTCACATTGTATAAATGTATGCTAGTTGTTGTATGTGGTTACAACAAATATGTCTTACAAAAATATGTATTACAACAAATATGTGTGCACAGCATCTATGAAAGAAAAAGAAACCATGTTGCATACTCCTAAAATAATGCATACAAAATACATGACCGTAAAAATACATGACTTGTTGTGCTGCTATCCCGACCGACAAATAGATACACCATGGTGCACGCACACTGCTGCAATCTGTTCACGCACATGACCCCATCCCCATCCTGCAGTCAGACAAATGCTGTAATATAACTCAAAAACACAATGCATTCCTATGCAATGTATGCACATGCCCCCACCCCCTGACTCCAAGTCCAGTTTGCCTGTGTGTCATGTCGTTGTGGCCCTTGACCGCGCACAGCATGCAAACTTTTGGAATCCTTCCTGGTTGTGCTGCTATCCCGACCCCACAGTGTCTGTGCACATGCCCCCCCCTTGACTCCAAGTCCAGTGGAGTCAAACCGCATGACCTTCTCGTAAACAATGTTTATTCTCTAGTTATTTTATAACACATCTTGTAGTGATATTTTGAAATGGAATTCAGCGCACCACGCTATGCTACTCCAAGTTGCTATTTGCTTGTGACTGCGAGTCATTCCCTGGAGGCCATGACCGCTTAAATAATAACACAAAGAGAGTCACTGCATTTAAATTAGTGCTCTTGTATTCCTTCAGAAATTTCATCTCCTTCATCATAACCTTTTCACTGTCGATTGATTGCCTCTCTGGTGTACTTCATTATCTCCTCATCAGTTGTTGCTCCAATTAAATCCTTGGTTATCTTCGGAAGAAATTCCCTGTTCATTTTTATTAAAGCTAGGCGCTCAAGATTTAGACTGCTAAGACTAGTTCTTTTATTTCCTAATATGGCGCCCGCACAGCTAAATAAACGTTCGGATGGGACACTGCTTGGAGGACAGCCAAGGAGTGCGATTGCCAAATTATATAGTGCTGGCCAAGTGCCACTTTTGTCAGCCCAATAAATGAGTGGATCACTATCCATGCCATCCACTGGGCCAGACGACACGTACTGGTCGTACATGTATTTTGCTGCAGATAACGAGTTTGGCCGGTGAACCTTATCAACTCTTCTTTTAGTTTTATTGGGAGTCGGTAACACAAGTCCATACTTCCGAAAACTTGCCCAGACAGAAGATGCGTCATGCTGTACGGTGTGATCTTCTGAACCGCTGTCTGTGTCGTTCTCCTGTGCATCGTCATCACTGTCTTCGCAAACCCCTTTAATTATGCGGCTTGCAATCTCATAGCGTGCAGCTGCAGCGGCTTCTTCACCACCCAATACCTTTGGAACGTTCTTGAAACGTGGGTCCAGAGCAGTCGCCACCCTGTACAACTTATCTTCACCAATCTTCTTAAACTGGGTGCTGTCCTTGATCATGTTCAGTAATGAAATCCCAAGCCTTTCGGCCCTCAGTCCATCATCCTGTAGTGCTAGAGAGTTGGTGATGTCTGCGACTTGTGTCCTCAATAATACGAGAGAGGCCAAGCTCTGGCTGAGTGTTGCATCGGCCCTGCTCACAAACTCCGTCATGTCTTTAAAGGGTGCCATCAGAGCAAGTAGAGCTTCTATTGTATCCCAGTGTGTTATATTTAGCTGCATAGCGGGGGCGTCCTTTACAGACTTGGATGCCACAGCAAAGAAAGTATCAATCGCAAGTCGCTGCGAATGTAGCCTTTTTAGCATCTCATACGTTGAGTTCCAACGCGTGCAGACATCGTTCGGGAAGAACTGAAGTGCAACTTGTCTCTCCTCCTGTATTTGCCTGAGCACGCGGCGAGATTTTCCCGATCGTCGAAAGTGCGTCACCAACTTCTTTACACGCTCTACTGTGTCCTTAACCGTTGGGTCCAATTCTAGAAATTTTTTGGCCACCAGATGCAGTGAATGAGCCATGCAGGAAACATTTTGGCTCCCGCAGTCAGAAATCGCTTTCATGATATTTGCACCATTGTCTGACACAATGCACCCAATGGAGAGATCAAGGGGAGCCAACCATTCATGTGTCAATTGTGATAATTTAGCATGGATGTTGTCAGCAGTGTGTTGTTCCGGAAAGTGTTCCAATGCAAGTATGGCCTGCTTCCTTACCAGTCTGTTATTGGTGTTTCGATGAATCCAGTGTGCAGTAACGCACAGGTACTCCATGCGCTGTGCACTTGTCCACATGTCTGTGGTTAAGTGCACAACCTTGCCCTCGCACCCACGCATAGCAGCTGATACTGCTTTGCATGTTTCGGAGAAAAGTTTTGGAATGGTCTTCTTTGCGAAATAATATCTCAAAGGTACATTCCATCTTGGGGCCATTCCTTCCATTACTTCGCGGAATCCCTCGTTCTCCACAAAGGAGAATGGAAGCATGTCGACTGCCAGCATCTTGGTCACGAGTGCTAGGTAGTACTGTGCAGTAGGGTGAGATGCTGGCCATTTGTTTTGGTTTTTCATAGATTCTCGCAATGTGGTCTGCACAGTCCGATCACTAGCGGCGTTTATAGAGGGATCCTCGTTGTTGCTTGTTGTACTTTTGCTAGAGGCATTGAGAATGGACTGGTGATGGTGCTTCATGTGGCTGCGCATACCACTAGTCCCAGGCCGGCTCTTCCCTCCTTCGGTCCCTCTTGTTATTTTCCTTGCGCAGTATTTGCACTTCACTACTAGTTTCTTTGCATCACATGGTGTGAAATGGTCCCAGACATCAGACCTTAGTTCTTTGCATTTGTCTGCATTCCCATCGGGGGTGTTGTTGATTGTTCCTGGCTGCGATGAGAATACAGCCTCGTGATTTGTTGATGTGGATGCCACAGGCGAACACGCCGGCGTAGAATTTATTTTCCTGTTAAGAGCCAATGATGTCGGAGTGCTGCTGGCCTTGTTTGATGTTGTGTTGTGGTTAGAGGTCGGAGTCGTTGGCTGATGTCTCGACAAAGCGTTTTTGAAAATTGGGGCTATGTCATTTCCCGTACTATGCAAGGGCAAATGGCCTTCCCGTACAACATTTAAGGGGTTTTCATCCATCCTTAGCCTTTTACGCAGTTGGCTGGAGCCTGAGGATTGTGCATTCTGAGGGGTGTACAATGGATCCTGAAAATCATCTTCGTCTACATCTTCTGTTAATTCCAAATCATCCACGGTACCATCCGTATCAGTATCGTTGTCGGCGCAGTAATGATGGGAAATGTGTGCGGCACGCACAGTCGTGTTGTCATGCACACTCACCCCTGGCTCGCTTTCCAGAGCGCGCTCTCCTTCTTCCACATCGACACCGGAAGTACACAATTGGCTCCAGGTGTTGTCGCTGTGTGCCCTCACTGGCTCCTGCATGCAGTTTTGAGATTGCTCGGATGTGCTTTCAAGTTGAAGCTCTAAATCGTTGACAATGCGCTGGGACAATTCAACATCTTTGTAGGAGTCCATTGATGATTCTCCTACAGTGGAGGGGGAGTCTGCATCAAGAAAACCCCTCAGTGCATCCTGCGCTGAAACATAGCATTTAATTAAAGGACGTTTAGTTTGCGGCGGTGCCGAATCTTTAGAACTGCCATGCTGTGACAATGGTATTTTAGCTGGCGAAATACGCATTGGTAGCAGCATCTGTGACAATTCAAGACCATCAGACTGCTGTGGGGTGTGTGGTTGCAACTGAAGAGGCGCCTGTGAGCGTTTGGCCGTTCCCTCAGGTTCTGAACTGCCCAACTGCGGCAATGCCATTTCGACAGGTGAAATATGCATTGCAATCTGCGGCTGGGACAATTCATTAATGGGAGAATGCTGTGGGTGTGAGGCTTCTTGTTGCTGTTCTTGTTGAAACACAAGAGGGGGCTGCGATATTACTGCCCCAGAAGCAACAGCCGGAGCCTCCACACCAGATTCTGGGACTTGTGGTGTTCGAGGAGATACTGTGTCCTTTACCATTTTCTTTCCATTACGAAGTGACAAGACATTGCTCGGGCTCATCGTACTGCTGCGAGTTGTAGTACGCTCTCCAGAAGAGGAATTATCACGTTTCCGCTTAGCCGATTGTGCTGGCATCTCTATAGCCTATGGAAAGAAAGGTTGTCCGAATAAGTCAATAAGGAATTATTAATGGACAAAATATACACACGTAAATGTTAGATAACTCATTGTGTTACATCAATAATTAGTTTTTGGAAAAACAATCACAGTACATTTGCTACTATAGCAGACCTAATGTTATCATAGAACAGTGACATGCCATATTGTGAAAGGTGTACGCCATCAAGCAAAAACATATCAGTACAGGCGGCTATAATGTTCCGGTGCCAGACAGAAACCATACCAATATCCTTAAGGAAAGCACCTACACACTTATTAACATTTCTTATAGATTTATTAATAGCACGCATATTAGTGCTATATCTGTTGGAAATGCGAATGATCATGTCAGAGAAGACAAGCTTGCAACCAGGAAACAGAAGGTTTATTTCTTTTAAATCTTTTCTCATTTCCTCCAGAAGCTCACCCCCTTTGAGCATGCCAATATCGTTACCACCAGAGTGGATTACGATGCACGAAGGCAGGTCAGAAAGGGAAGAAATGAATTGCCTTTCCTTCTTTAAAGACGGCAATACATTGGACCATCGCATCCCACCCCTTCTGATCCATCTCACGCTAACATTGGGTAAATTAAAATTGATGTACGCGTGTTCGCTGCTTCAGAATTTCTCGAGTCTTGTTATGTACGAATCTCCAATGATCCAAATGTTCTGCATCATGACTTAATAGAACACAAGAAGCAATTACTTATCAGTAGGCTGTCTTTTCAAAAATGTCTTTCAGAATTGTAGTAAATGAACTTACCTAAAGTCTGTTGCGGAGCAAAAGATGTGTTTGTTCCTGCAGGCCGTCTGCAGAATGTATCAGGGGAGGCGATCTGCACAGTTAATGAAAAATGAGGATGTTAGCGCATGTGTATTATTTTTAGTTTACATATTTTTAATATCTTTATTTTCTCTCAAAAAGGTTGAAATTTTTTTCCTCGGTATTTTGTATAAGTACCATTGTCTGTAACTAAAATACAACTAGAATCGTACTTGTATTATTGTGTATTGTATTGGGTAGTTGTACAATCATGGAAAAAAATTAAAAGAACCAAAGTTTTTGCAGGGACTCTAAAGGTTGTGTGAATTATGGGAATAGTGGCAGTGGCAGTTGCAGGACAGAAGGTTGCTACCTTGTAAAAAACGTTCTTCGTGATGGCACTAAACATTATCACAATGCCAAGACAACTGAAACTACTGTTTGTAGTTGAACGTCAAGGTTCATTGTTTACTGCGTGTGGCATAGAGACTGTCATCGTTCGTGTGATTGATAAAAAAGTAATCAATGGTTGATATGACTGTGTATATAATGGCGCCCGAGGGCATCACTTTTGTGAGAATGTTTGGAACCAGCTCGCAGAACCATTGCTTGCAGGGTAGCAACCTCGAGCTACATCTATCTGGCAGTGATTTTTATCTTTTTTGAAAAGACACTGCCGCCAGTGCCTGCCTGATTGGGGTATTGGTCACCCAGGCTCACCCAGGCTCTCCCTGGGTGACTCTCTGGGCAGCCCCTCCCCCCCGGCTGTGTCTATTTCCCCATGTGCTTGCTTGCACGACCCTCCCCGAGTTGATGCTCCAGGGCTCACCGACGGCTTCTGAGCCTTCCGCGACTACCGGCTATGAGACTCGGGTCAGACTCAGAAGCTGCCGGCGGTAGCCACGGATGGCTCAGAAGCTGCCGGTGAGCCTGGAGCATGGACTCGGGGAGGGTCGGGGAAGCAAGCGCATGTGGAAATAGACACCACCAGGGGGAGGGAAAGAATCCACCGGCGAGCCTGGAGCAGGGACTCGGGGAGGGTCAGGTAAGCAAGCAATGGGAAATAGACACGACCAGGGAGGGGCAGAGGAAGAATCCACCTGCGAGCCTGGAGCAGCGACTCGGGGAGGGTTGGGGAATCACACGGGGAAATTGAGATGGCCGGGGGGTTGCAGAGGTGCTGACTGTAGAGAGGCTACAGGGACCCGAGTCTTCCGTGGCTACTGGCTATTCCCCCCTCCTGCAGGATCTCCCTGGGTGACTCTCCGGGCAGCCCCTCCCCCTGGCTGTGTCTATTCCCCTGTGTGCTTGCTTGCCCGACCCTCCCGGAGTCCATGCTCCAGGCTCGCCGGTGACTTCTGAGCCTTCTGCGGCTACCAGCTATGAGACTCGGGTCAGACTCAGAAGCTGCCACCAGTAGCTGTGGAAGGCTCCAAAGCTGCCGGCGAGCCTGGAGCGTGTACTCGCGTTGGGTCGGACAAGCAAGCACACTGGGAAATAGACAGAGCTGGGGGGAGGGTAAGAATCTGCCGGCGAGTCTGGAGCAGGGACTCGGGGAGGGTCGGGGAAGCAAGCAAAGGGGGAAATAGACATGGCCTGGGGGGAGGGGAAGAATCCACCTGCAAGCCTGGAGCAGGGACTCGGGGAGGGTCGGGGAATCACCCAGGGAAATTGAGACGGCCGGGGGGTTGCGTAGGTGCTGCCTATAGAGGGACTGTAGGGAGTGGGACTCGAGTCTTCCACGGCTACCAGCTATTCCCCCCCTCCTGCAGGATCTCCCTGGGTGACTCTCTGGGCAGCCCCTCCCCCCTGGCCGTGTTTATTTCCCCGTATTCTTGCTTCCCCGACCCTCCACGAATCCAGGCTCCAGGCTCGCCGGTGGCTTCTGAGCCTTCCGCGGCTACCGGCTATGAGACTCGGTTCAGGCTCAGAAGCCTCCGCCGGTAGCCGCGGAAGGCTCAGAAACCGCCGGTGAGCCTGGAGCCTGGACTCAGGGAGGGTTGGGCAAGCAAGCACATGGGGAAATAGATACGACTGGGGGGGAGTGGAAGAATCCGCTGGCAAGCCTAGAGCAGGGACTCGGAGAGGGTCGGGGAAGCAAGCACATGGGGAAATAGACATGGCTGGGGGGAGGGGAAGAATCCACCGACTAGCCTGGAGCAGGGACCCCCTCCTCCGGCTCTCCCCATGCGTGACTCTCTCGGCAGCCCCTCCCCCCCGGCTGTGTCTATTTCACCATGTGCTTCCCCGACCCTCCCCGAGTCCATGCTCCAGGCTCGCCGGCAGATTCTGCAGATTCCGCGGCTACCTCCGGCTATGCATTGCACAACTAGAGCGCTAACAATAGCAAGCAACCACAAAAACTATCAACCAAAACCTAGCAATAAAAATAAAAGTCTCACAGCAATAAAGAACATATGTGTACATTTAGTACAAAAAAGGATAATGGAAAATGTAAAGTGCAACTCTACCAAAATTACTTTAGCTGCTTTAGCACTAAATTAGCTGTTAAATAAAAAAAAACCTTTTGAAGAATTAGAATAAAAGTTCAAGCACTCTCACAAAAGCCTTCTTAGGTTATCCAAAATTGATGGTATTCTATTAATTAGGAGGAAGGGATAGGATTCTCTCTCCTCGAGTCACTATGCAGTGCTTTGTCGCAGAGCACAGAAGATCAGAGTGTGTTAACAAACACAGACACTGGTGGCGTGGCTCCAACAGTCACTCACTCTCATTGTGATTGGGGATCAAGAGGGAGAAACAAGCTACAAACACACCTATTTATACTTAATGGTGAAGGCNGGAGAAACAAGCTACAAACACACCTATTTATACTTAATGGTGAAGGCGGGACATGTCTCTCTGTGAAAGCCCTAGCCAATGAAATGAAAAAGCCCTAGACAATGAAATTGGCTGATGAATCATGCCGCCGGGACTCGCGATAACATGTATTCAGGGTGGCCCGGTGGCGGAAACATGATACAATGATCAGATTAATCACAAAGATGCTGTGGCAGACGGAAAGGGGAGGTGGTGCCACTTCTTACTGGGAATCCGCAAAAGTTTCGCTCCTGCAAATCAGTTCCGATGACACGGCAACATTAGTGGCAAACTGCCATCGCAGCCATCGGAAAACAGCCGCTGCCAACCCACGCCACGATGTGCGGAATAGGAGTTTCCACCGGTAACAGCTGCCTCGGCGGCATGCCGCTACAGCCCTAGTTCAGGATAAAGGTAGGCGAAACAAGCAACGTGAATATTGTAATAATAAAATATTAAATTTAAATTTAAAGAATAATTAAAAAAACAAATGTAATTGGCCGTGGGGTCTAATGGGGACTGTGGGGCAAAGTGTGGTGTGGTGATACTTGGGTTAGTCTGTTAGAGTCACTTGTGTTTTTACTTTTTTTGTGTGTGCTGGCAGTGCTGGGGGCTGGCTGGGGGCTGACTAGTGATACTGGTACTGGTTGTACTGGTGGTACTGGTGGTGGTGGTAGTAGCTAGGTAGGTACTGGTACCGGTTGGTTTGTTAGCAGTTAGATTCACTTGTGTTTTTACTTTTTTGTGTGTGCTGGGGGCTGGCTGGGGGCTGGCTGGAGGTACTTTACTGGTTGTACTGGTGGTACTGGTGGTACTGTTGGTACTGGTTGGTTAGTTAGAAGTTAGATTCACTTGTGTTTTTACTTTTTTGTGTGTGCAGTGCACTGATGGGGGCTGCTGGGGGCTGGCTGGTGGTACTTGTACTGGTTACTGGTTGTACTGGTGGTACTGGTTGGTTAGTTAGCAGTTAGATTCACTTGTGTTTTTACTTTCTTTTTTGTAATTGAATTGCATTTGCAGGTAATTTCGGTTTTACTTTTCTCTCCCATTGATTTCAATGGGAAAAGTTGCCCATTGATTTCAATGGGAAAAGATCCAGTACCGGTATACCGGTTCTAATCCAGTAATCTGGTATTTAGAGATCCGGTATCCGGTAAATCCAGTAACCGGTATTTTCACCCAAGTCCCACCCCTACTTTACAGCAGTTTTCCAGGACAGATAAGGAAAGAGGTGTGAAATCAGGGACATCATGCAAAATCCAGGATGCTTCAGAGGTATGATCCCAAGAGTGCAACAAGGACAGGCAGAGTTTATGAAATATCAATCAGGAACATGATCCTGTCTGCAAATGCCAAAGTCCCATTTCGGGGCCTGGCCCAGAGTTTGGCAACCTCTAGGGTGTTTTTTGGGGGGGTGGAATGGAGAAGAATGATCAAAAGAGTCACCTCCTCTTCCCCTTCTCCACCCACATGCTGAAGAAGAGTCACATTGCATCAACAGTCTTTAACAACAGTTTGTTTTAATTGCGAGAAAAAGAAAAGTAGATTAATAGGTGACATAAGATCTCCCTTCTGGGAGGACAGTGTAATTTTTAAAAAGCAATCAAGGAAACAAGCAGAATGCTGCCGACTAGCATTTACAGCAGGATCCAGAGATTTAATGAGCCACAGGTACGACGTCACTAGAGATGCCGGGTGGAGAGGCCGTGCTGCTGTCAGTCATGATGACGCCTGCGCACAAAAGAAGAGAGTCTCAAATTGTTTGTTAAAACAGAACAAATAATATGACACTTGATTCAAATAACAAGGCATGGGAGGAATTTACTTCACACAAAATGGGGAAGTTCGGTGTTTTGTTTTTTCATTTAAGATCATTTGGCTGACTGCAACATTCAAAAGCTAAGCTTCAATAAGAAAGGATGTATCTCTTTAAACAGGGGACCTGGTTGCCATACAGAACAAAGGAGCAACCACCAAACAGGGAGTCGGAGTGACATGTTGTATAAGAGCTGTCTCTTATACACATCTAGATGTGTATAAGAGACAGGATTAATTGTGATTAATCACAAATCTGGATTAATCTGATTAATCACAATTCTGATTAATCCATAACTGCTCGTAATCGGTCGTTATGGATTAATCCAGACGGAACCACAACAGTGGGAACATACCCGCTGTGGATTTGGTTTTAAATCTATTTAAAAATAAAAATAAATTAAACATTTTTTTTAAAAAAACTGTTTATCTGAAAAATGATCACCCATTCTGCACATGCACACCCTTTCCAAAAATGGCGGCACCAGCATGACCGCCCTTTAAGGGAAAGGGTAGCTGGTCTGAACATGCACAGAAGCCATTTTGTGCATGCAAAGACTGGCTGCCCTTTTCCAAAATGGCAGTGACACTGCCACTGCCATTTTGGAAAAGGGTTCACAGGTGCAAAATGGTCCAGCAGACAGTTTGACCATGCACAATGATACTTTTTTGAAACCCACCCCTTTTGTTAACACAGTGCAATCTATTTTCACGGTTTTAACAAGCAATTGTCAGAGGCTTCTGTTAACTGTGTAGAGTTTCTCTAGCGGGATTCTGTCTCACCTACGACAGCAAACATCTTTCTGACTGCACCTTCCAATCTGGTAAGTACGGGGGGGACAGCGATGTCGATGGCACCTCCCGCCATGCTTATGGCATTGACGTTCGTTATGTATAGGTTGAGCGAGGACTGCAAAAAGGAACAGAATTATTATTCATCAAAAAAGAAAAAGCAGCCAAGACTAGAGATCTTGGTGTTCCCCATTCGCTGAGAACCAGCCAAGCATGTCTACTTTACTTTCCAAACTTTAGCAGGTTCAACGTACAGAAATGGCCGATGCTCCGAGCCCTTGCAGCGGCAGCCCTGGCTATAGACTGGAGAACTCGGTTCTTAGCATCAGGGCCCTTTATCCCTGCAACATTCTAGGCTCCAGAAATATACATCTGCCTGAACAGTGAACTCCGATATATGGCCTCAATCTGGTGTCCGTGCGGGTTCTCGGACAATGGCCGGCTTAGCAGCACTATGATCATGTCCTGGTTTGAGCCCAGGATGGTGCTAAAAAGCTCTTTGCTTCAGCCTTTGCCACACCCCTCCTCCGCCTCCTGATTGGCCCCTGCTCAGGATGTATGGCAGCCCAGTGGCAATAGGAAGTTGGGCAGTTATTTCCCCTTCCACCTTTGGCACTTGATCCCAGTCCAGCCTTGCTCTTCTTCAGCCTTGCTCTTCCCCTCCACGAGCTTTGCTTCCAACACTTCCTGGTCACTGCTGCCCACTCACCTTCTAGCACTTGCCGTCACCCTTCTTCTGCCCCTTGCCATGCCTCCTGCCTCAGCCCCCATCTTGATCCCGGAAACCAAAATTTCCTGCTCAGACTCCCAGCCCTCATCCCAGGGTCCATCTACATCCTGAACCACCCTGTACCCCAATGCTTCCCAGCATCACATCAGATTCGGGTTTGAATCGTCACAGTTCTTAAAAGTTATGTAACAGGGGTAATAGGCCATAAAGGAAATTCAAATGGACTAAGCAGAGGAGGACTCGCTCCGGACTATAATGGATTGCTGCAACTAATGGAAATAGAAGAGCTTGAACAAGGCATGTTGGACTGCTGAATTCTCTCGAGACTTTATAAACATCTTCTTGCATAAAGGCTTTTCTTCTATAGACCATTCTTGGTTTCAGGCACCAGAAAGGGACATTGTTTTGAAAATGGAGACCAAACATCCATAGACCCAGCCTTTTATACTCCTACATTAGAATCTGATTAAATAGAAGTTTTCTGTTTTCACAAATCTCTCTGGTACCCAAGAGCTAAGAAAACACCTTGTTGTCTTGGCACCGGCTGTCCCACCCCCAATTTTTGGGGTTTCTAGGAATGGGACCAAACACATATTTAGAAGATTCTTGAACCAGATCAAATCCGACTTTCAAGAAGCCAGTGGAGGACGCTACTACTCCTAATCATTTCTATGGTGCTGCCAGGGTTACAATCAAAGGCTACAGGGGAGGGGTGGGAACTTTCTCAGTCGCTGCCACGGCGCTCTAATTGCAAGAATTAGCACCCATCAGAATGCACTAATCCCCTCTGAGTGCGCGAGAACACCCACCATTGTAAAGGCTACAGTTGGGGACCCAGTCATGCGCGGTTGTTCTCATGTGCTAAAAGGGGATTAGGATTAGTACATTATGAAAGGCGCTAATCCTCGCAATCAGAGAGATGCAGGAGCAATGGCAAAAGTTCCCACCCCTCCCCCGTAGCATCTGAAAACAACCTAAAATGGACATGGGTGAGGGGAACACACACACACTCCTATTTTACAAATGGGGAACTAAGGCCGAAACTTGCGGTATTTTCAGACGTTACGAGATCACAGTCAACCACACTGAACCACAGTGAATTCAATGTGCTGACTGTGACCCCGTGAACGTCTGTTGGTGGCCTGCCAGATGTTCACCACAGTGAACACCCAGCAGGGGCCAAAGCTAACCACAGTTCTGGGGTAGAGGCCGGCCTCTGGCCCAGAACCATGGTTAGCTTAACCACGATCAACAAAGGGGCAAAAGTAACATCTGTTACCTTGCCCGATTCCTGATCATGGCTGAAAGCACGGGACAGGATCTGGAGAAGTGACCGCATTGGCCACTGCACCTGACTATCTCCCTGAGGGTAGGAAGCCGAGGGAGTTTGGCATTGCAGCCGCATGTAATGCTGTACAGCTCTGCCCCCTCTCCGATTCCCAAGCGTAATGGGGCCGGCACGTTTAAAGGACAGCTGGACTCATTACGGACCGGGATCAGAGATGGATGACAGTCTGGGATTCAGTGTCATAGGCCTGGAGGCCCAGCACATCTGAAAAAATCCTTACCTAAGACTACTCAGTGAATTCATGACTACGGCAAGACTTGAACCCTTGTTTCCAAGCGCCAAGTCCAGAACCTTTTCCACTACACCACACTAGCTCCCACTTAGTCATATCACACATTTCTGTTTTAGTCTGTCAACCATGGAGAGAACAAAAATCTTTAGCGAAAGTACCAGGAAAGTTTTTACAATGAAAGGCATATGGCATTATTAACACAAGCTCACAAATATCACCATCAGTTATCCCTCCATTTTATATACATCTTACCTGGAGCGCCAATAAACACCAAGAAGAGAAGAGATGAGAGAAGATAGAAGATCTTCATGGTTGAAAGTTGGCTGGGATGTTGGTGTCACTAGAAGGGAAGAGACTCCAAGATAGAGAGGAGACTGAAAGTTCCTGTATTTATAAGACTCTGGGAGTTGTGAAATGAAAGCTTGTTGTGTGCAAGAGTGTGGTGCAATTTGCTAATTGAGAAATTGCATTCTGGGAAGACACATCTAGTAAACACCTGCTGAACTCCACCATCTGTGTCCATAGGTAAGAACATAAGTAGTGCTGTACTGGGTCATACTAGTCATCCATCGAGCCCAGCACCCGTCAACAATCTCAGTCTCCTGGAAGAAGTACCCAGCAGGTCGCAATGGGGCGATCCAATCCTTGTTATTCACTGCCAGCTCCCGACAAT
>QEPC01010932.1:163077-175015 GCA_003113815.1 Sphenodon punctatus
CCCACCCAATCCCTGCCCCCACCTGTCAAAAATGCTATACTGAAACGGAAGGTCTTACACCCCCTCTGGAAGATGTTGAGGCTCGGCCTCAAATGAACCGCTGGGGACAAGAAGTTGCATAGTACTGGGGCAGCAACCGAAATTGCCTCCTGCATGCTCTTGTCATGGGACCAAGATCAGCAGCTGGTACCCACAGGAGAGTGCTCCCGGTCAATCTCAGGGCCCGCAACGGTAGGAGAGGCGGTCTTTCAGATATGTGGGGCCCAAGACATTTACAGCTTTAAAGGTCAAATCCAGCACCTTGAATTGTGCCAAGAAAGCTATCGAGAGCCAGTGAAGACTCCGGAGCACTGGGGTAATGTGAACGGAGCACGAAAGGAGCCGGGCCCCACATTCTGCGCCAGCTTCAGCTTGTGAATAATCATCAAGGGCAGCCCCACGTAGAGTGCATTGCAGGAGTCTAGTCTTGAGGTGATGGATGTGTGGATGATGGTGGCTAGATCTGAATTCAACGGAAAAGGCAGCAACCTTCTCACCAGATGGTGAAAAGTGCTCCTGACCACTGCCGCAGCCGGGGATCTAGAACCACGCTCAAGACTGCGAACATGAGTGACAAGAGGGGGTTGATCCCAATCAATAACAGGAGTCCTGATCACCTCCCAGTCACAAGACCAGCTCACCACCACCACTTCAGTCTTGTCAGGATACAGCCTCACTCAGATCACCCTCATCCGGTCCCTAACAGCCTCCAGACACTGGGCGAGCATCAATATTGCAGAGCCCGAGTTGAATGAAAAAGAGAGGCAGAGCTGAGTGTCATCAGCATATAGATGACACCTCACACCAAACCTCTGAATGAGTTCGCTCAGTGGCCTCATAGACATGTTGAACAAGAGGGGAGACAAGATGGAATCCTGCTGGACCCCACAAGGGAGGTTGCAAGGGGATGACAAGCAATTGTTCATCACCACCCGATGAGACCTCCCTGACAGAAATGAATGGAATCACTCAAGAGTAGTCCCATGCACCCTGCCAGCTTCCACAGTCATGTCAACAACACCTCGTAGTCAACGGTGTCAAAAGCCACTAATAGAGCTACAAAATCAACAGGGTAGAATTCCCCTTGTCAATCTCCAGGCACAGGTCATCGACCAAGGCCACCATGTGCCTGGAGATTGACAAGGGGAAGTCTACCCTGTTGATCTTGTAGCTCTATTAGCGGCTTTTGATACCGTAGACAATAAGGTGTTGTTGACATCACTGAAGAACATGGCAGGGTGCACGGGACTGCTTTTGAGTGATTCCATTCGTTCCTGTCATGGAGGTCTCAGCGGGTGGTGATGGACAATTGCTTGTCATCCCCTTGCAACCTCCCTTGTGGGGTCCGGCAGGGTTTCATCTTGTCTCCCCTCTTGTTCAACATGTCTATGAGGCCACTGAGCAAGCTCATTCAGAGGTTTGGTGTGAGGTGTCATCTATATGCTGATGACACTCAGCTCTGCCTCTCTTTTTCATCCTGCTCAGGCTCTCTACCCTTATCGGTGGATGATACCAACTAAATAAGATCAAATGTTATCATGACTTTATTATTCCTTAGGAAGCAATAACATCTCATGTAGCAGCTGAGGTGTGTATCAGCTGCTCTAATTAATTCTAGGTGTGTCTGAGTTTGCCTGTTTACAAGCTTCTCCCCATTTTCCATAATCTGTTGAGTAGCAATCAAGGAATCCAACCTGCCGGTATTGCCAGCTCATTCGGCCCTGAGATACGGTCCCATCTGTCCGGCTGTCCCATCTCCCCCTCTGTTCCCCTCTCCTTCATCCCCCCTCCCTTGTGTCGATTGCAAGCCCACAAGGGCAGGGACCTGTCGATAATGATTCATTGTAAAGTGCCAGGTGCATTGCTAGAACTATATAAATATTTATTATTATTATTATTATTATTATTATTATTATTGTTATTATTAATAATAATAATAATAATAATAATAATAATAATAATAAAAAGAAAAAAAGAAGAAAAAGAAAAAGAAAAAAGAAGAACAAGAATTGTTGAGGAAAGATTGATGACTGTCACTGGCAACCCGCTGGGCTCAGAATCCAACCTGACACTGAAAAGGTCTAGGGTAGCAAGCAGTGAGCATAGCCAAGGCCAAAGGAACCTGGGCTTATGAACCTCGGCTCAGAATCTATTGGCTTATGCCCAACCAAGTCAGAAGCCAAGAGACCAAGCTGAGGACAAGTGTCAGTCAAAGCTCGTAGTTCAGCTCAAAAACGGGCAGGTGAAGGCGAGGTGCAGGCAAGGACTGGGGGAAGATGAACTAGGAGCAAGGATTGAGGCAAGCAAGGCTGGAGAAGGGAGCACATAGCGGCATCCAGACCCAACACAAGCAGGAAACACTCTTGGGCCTGGACGTTAAATAAGAGCTCTGGGATGGCCCTTCCCTGGCGAAACTAGAAGAGACAGTCGGGCACAGCTAACTCACTTGTGCTTCTTCCATCGGGGTGAAACTGTAGCAGCATGGTCAGAGTCCTTCAATACAGCTGGCGTGGGTCCTGGTCCCATGGGAGCCAGAAGTCAGGACTTCAGGAAACCAGAGCTAAGCCAGGGAGTTAAAGACAATAAGCTCAGGAGGTAGGGCTCAGTGCAGTAGCAAATAAAGGAACAGGAGCAAAGGCAGGCACTACAAATACATGTGCACCCATTCCAGGGCCCAGTCCCAAATAGGGGATTGCTCAGACCACTTCCTGTTGCCTGCTTTACATAACTAAAGGTAGCCAATAGGAATGCAGACTGGCTGGCCAATCAAGCGTCTGTGATCATCAGGGAAGTAGATTGTTTTCAGCTACTGATTTGGGTCTGATGACGGCTACTTAGTAGCAGTGAGGTCATAGCTCCGGCCTGTGGCTCTGAAGACCTGGGTATGAGTCCATCATGATCATTTACCATCCCAGTAGGTGTCTAGTTAGGATGGTTCACCCTCGGAGGCTGATGGAACCCCAGTGGTTCCAGGAGGTCCTGAGGGAGTTAACCTTAGACTTGGACGGTCACTCTGTGGATGAGCTAGTCCAGCATTGGAACAACTTGCTGGAGGAGGCCATTGACAGGGTGGCTCTGAGATGGCCTCTGCCTCGGTCTCGTCACCGCAGGGCCCCTTGGTTTACTGAGGGGCTGCGGTGTATGAAGCATGCAGGCAGGAGGCTAGAGCGACGCTGGACTCGGACTCAATCTGACTCCGACCGTCTTCTCCATAGGGCCCATTTGCGGTCCTATGTTGAGGTTGTGAGGATGGAAAGAAAGGAGTTCCTTGCCATCCTCATAGCATCTGCGAAGTCACACCCGGCGGAGCTGTTTCGGGTGGTGCGGGGGCTGGTTAGTCCGGCCTCCCTCTGCCTGGATGGGAACTTGTCCCAGGCCCCCTGTGAGGAGTTTGTCAACTACTTCCCAGACAAGATTGCTCGGATTCAGACCGACTTTGATGTCAGATTAGGGCCAGTAGGGGAAGAGCGCGAGGGGACAGAGGTCCCGTCTTGTCCAGCTTTGTGGGGGGAGTCTCAGGAAGTGATGTCTGCCGATGCGGCGGATGTCTTGGTTTCTGTGAGGGCCACTTGTTGTGAACTTGATCCATACCCGTCCTGGCTGGTGAAAGTCTCCAGGGAGATGTTGGGGACGGTGCTGGCGAGGGTAGTGAACGCGTCCTTGCAGCAGGGGAGGTTGTCGCCTTGCTTCAAGGAGGCGGTGGTGTGCCCCCTGCTGAAGAAAACATCTCTGGACGTGCATGCGCTCACCAGCTACCGACCTGTCTCTAAAATTCCCTTTTTAGGGAAGGTTATTGAATGGGGGGTGGCGATCCAACTCCAGGGGCATCTAGATAGCATCGGTTTCCTGGACCCTTTTCAATCTTGGTTCCGTCCCGGCTATGGCACTGAGACGGCATTGGTGGCCTTGGTAGATGACCTCCGCCGGGAGATGGATGCAGGATGTTCAACATTTCTCATCCTGCTAAATCTCTCAGCCGCTTTTGATACTGTGGACCACAGGCTGCTGGTGAGGTGGCTGCGTGACCTGAGGGGTCTGGACGGGACTGTTCTTGAATGGTTCCGCTCTTTCCTCTCGGGGAGAAGCCAAAGTGTGGTGGCTGGGGGATGAGACATCGTGCCCCCGTGCCTTATCATGCGGCGTTCCGCAGGGTTCTATTCTGTCTCCATTATTAGTTAATGTATACATGCAGCCCTTGGGGGAGGTCGTGAGAGAGTTCAGTGTGCGGTGTCACCAATATGCTGATGATACTCAGCTGTACCTTTTCTTTTCAACTGACCCAGACCCGGCTGTCTCGGTGCTATTCCAGTGTCTGGAGGCCATGGCAGAATGGATGTGGCAGAGCAGACTGAAGCTCAACCCCAATAAGACGGAGATGATGTTGGTGAGGAGAGCGAGGGAGGCAGTGGCTCCCCTGATTGAGGGAGTTTGCCCTCCTATAGATTAGCAGGTCCAGAGTCTGGGGGTGATATTAGACGCAGACCTTCGCCTGGAGCGAAGTCTCCGGCCCGGACCTGGCCTCCCTCATCCATGCCTGCCTCACCTCGAGGCTGGACTACTGCAACACACTCTACGTGGGGTTTCCCTTGTTCCTGGTTCGGAGGCTGCAGCTAGTGCAGAACGCGGCGGCTCGTCTCCTTACGGGGACAGGTCATTGGGAGCATATTACACCTGTGCTCCAGACTCTGCACTGGCTGCCAATAGCGTGCCGAGCTAAGTTCAAGGTTTTAGTGTTGGTCTGTCAGGCCCTTCACGGTCTGGGCCCCTCGTGCCTCAGAGATCGCCTCGCCCTCCGCGTCCAAGAGCGTCTCCTGCGGTCGGCCAGGGGTGCCTTCTTGGAGGTCCCCCACGTAAAGCGGGGGCCACAATGGAGAAGGCATTCTCGGTGGCCGCGCCGCGCCTTTGGAACTCCCTTCCGGAGGAAGCACGCCTGGGCCCATACCGGCAGTGTTGCAAAACCTGGCTGTTCACCCAGGCCTTTAGGTTGTGTTTTTCTCCCCTCCCCTGTTCTTTGTTTTAATGTTGAAATTGTTTCCCGGGGCCCTGTTTTAAAAGTATTTAACTTGGCGATTGTTTTAAACTGTTTTATATTGTTTCATATTGTTTTATTATTGTTGGAAGCCACCCCGAGTTGTTTACAGGAGGGGCGGGGTATAAATGCTTTAAATAAATAAATAAATAAATATTACGCAACCTCGGAACACAAATACAAAACCAGATCTTTAACCTGGGCTGTGAAATTCCATGCCAATGCAAAGGAGTCTCTAAGTCATCATGGGTCCCTTGTTCAGCCAGGCCCCTGCAAGGCTCGGGAGCAAATGATTTTAGATGACCTCTTTTATTGGAGCAACTGTAGATTGAGCAATGTAGGACAAGTGATTATGGAAGCAATGATTTGGGAGAGAACAGTTTGGGAAAGTCATGAGCATTTCAAACATTTAAATACAATGAGGAGAAACTTATAATCAAACAATAGATACATGTATGGTGTAAGTGTTCCATGTGACCAGAGAGCCCAGAGAATCAGCCCCTACCTTCAAGCACTGAAGACATATGCTTAGGAAGAAGGCAGTAGAGCTGGGTGTGTGCACTTGAGGATAAGGGATGCATTTGTGGGTTGGTTCCATTCTCTCTTCACCCTTCCCCTATCCTTGGCATGTCTCTCAGATTCATGTCCATTCAGCGGAGAGTCACTGGGTGTGTTAATAAATGGACTGTATTAATACAGAGTCCTAGAAATAAAGGAACTTTCTGTCTCCTCTCTATCTTGATGTCTCTTCTCTTTTAACAACACTAGCATCCCAGTCACCGTTCAGCCATGAAGATCTTTTACCTTCTCTCATCTCTTCTCTTCTTCCTGGTGTTTATGGGGGCATATAAAATGGAGGGATAATTGATTGCAATAGCTGGAAGCCTGTGTTAATATTTTCACATGCTTTCCATTCTAAAAAGTTTCCTGGCTCTTTCTCTAAAGATTTCCATCATCTTCATCATTGACAAACAAAAGCTGAAATGGGGTCGATGAATATTTCTGAGATGCCTCCACTGGCTTCTTGAAAATCCATTTAGGTTTGGTTGAAGAATCTCCCAAGTCTCTGTGTTTGATTCCATTCCTGGAAACACCACATTTTGAAGTTGGAACAGTGTGTGCTGAGGCAAGAAAACGTTACCACAGCTCTTGGGTTGGTATGTTTGAGAGCGGAGACTTTCATGCAAGAATGTGTATGTAAAGTCTTTCAGAGAATTCAGCAGTCTAACATTCCTTGTTCAAGCTCTTCTGTTTCTGATCGTTGAAGCAATAAATCTTAGTTCAGAGTGAATTCCCACAATTTCAGTGAATTGTCCCAAAATACTCAAAGATCCTTTTCCCTGATGATCTTGTTGTCTGATACTCTGGAAAGTGCTGCTAAGGAGTCTCTGCTCACTCACCTTAAGATAGATACTATGTGGTCTTTCAGACAGAGATCCAGTCCCAGAAGCAACTATTTATTATATAATAATAATAATAATAATAATAATAATAATAATAATAAATTGTTTGTTTGTAAATATAGCACCAGCAATAAGCCTGCTGTTGAAGAGTCGTGATTAGTAATAGGTCTCTGCCAGTGGGGCTTACAGTTCAGGTGGGGAACATAGGGAGAGACAGGGATCCATTCATGAAGACGAGGCTTTGCAGGTACATGTGTTTAGCAAGGCGAATGTGCTGAGAGAGGGGTAGATTCAGGTTCAGGGGGGCAGCATGTGGAAAAGGACAAAGACAATTAAGGGAGCAGGAGACTGTGAAGCGGTTGAGGGTGGTGGCAAAGGAAAAGTGAATTTAGCAGTTGAGGCAATGGTGAGACATGAGAGAAAAGAGACAGCAAGGAGCCAGGCCATGAAGGGTGCTGACAAATGAGACAATTGCTTTCTGGAGTCAGGGTTCAGTTTGTGCAGCCTCCACTCCCGTATTTAGTGTTAGGGATGCGCGAACAGTTCAGAGTTCGGAAATTCGGTTCGCTTCAGTTTGAAATTTCTGTTCGGAAATTCGGTTCGGTTCGATTCGGTTTTAAATTCAAGTTCGGTTCGGAAGTTCAGTTCAGTCGACCAAACAGACCAAGTTCGGTCAAATTCCAAAATTCCGAACTAAGTTCGGCCATTCAGAACCACTGTTTTTTTGTGTTTGTTGCCACAAGGGATGGACGAACAGATCGGTGTTCAGAAATTCGGTTCGATTCAAAATTTCGGTTAGGAAATTCGGTTCGGTTCATTCTACCGAACAGCTCGAATTCGGTGAGGGGAGCGAGGAGTCGGGGAGGGCAGAGCAGAAGAGGTGGGTGTTGAGGAGGGATTTGAAGGTACGAAGGGAGGGGGCGAGGCGGATGTGGGCAGGGAGGGAGTTTCAGGCGTGGGGGGAAGCTAGGGAGAAGGGATGAAGGCGGTGTATGTCTTGTATATGCCTCATTACTCTACTCAGTCTATAGTTCTAACTCCTGACTTGCCTGATGAAGGATCCTGTGAGGTCCGAAAGCTTGCATACCTCCACCCACTGGAGTTCGACCAATAAAAGAGATCACTGTACTACTTTGTCTCTATTGTCTATATTTGGGACCAACATGGAAACCTTACTCTTTCTCTACACTAAAGCCCCCAAGGTGGCTTGTTCAATTATGAATTTGTGGCAGTTCTCAGCAAGGCAGCAGCGCTTGCGTGATGAGATTGGCTAGTGAGCAAAACACCAGTTTGCCCCAAGATGGGCTGTGTTTCTAAGCAACGACACGTGTGAACATGTTCATATCAAGTTCAAAACACAGGCCCCTTCACACCTGACGCTGCGGTGCTGTAAAAGTGACGCGAGGCAAAGGCGCAGCAGCGGGGAGGAGCCCGATGCTGGAAGTAGCGCCGGTGTAAATGGAGTTCTGCCGCGGTTTTACTCACGCACAGTATGGCTGGATTTTATACCCTGTCATGCGTGAGTAGAGTCACAGCAGAACCCCATTCGCACCGCCACTACTTCCAGCATCAGGCTCCTCCCCGTTGCTGTGTCTTTGCCTCACGTCACGTTTACAGCACCGCACCATCAGGTGTGAATGTGGTAACACATTCAGACACCCATTGTTGTTATGTCTAAAGACACACATAGTGAAGAAACTGGTTTCTTTCCCACCCGGAGAGCCACCACTGGAAGTCACCGGAGAGCAAAAGCCAGAAGTGCTGTGCCCCTGCTGAACCTGGAGCCCAGGAGCAACAACATTGCCTGCCACCACTGCAGTCTCTGCTACCCTTTCCCTGACCCATGCCATGCTGGGGGACCAGAGACTGGAGGCTGTTCTGAACCTGGTTTCCACAAGCCCTATCGGCATTCACAGACTATGCGGGTCTAGGGTGGTCGTACCTCCCCTTTAAAAGAGGATGCTTATGAAAAATACTTGTTGCACGGCTGCATTGGTTCCACTGCAGACATGCACCGTGTCGTTGTCATAAGCATCCTAAGAACATAAGAACATAAAGTAGTGCAATATGGAGTCAGACCAATGGTCCATCAAACCCAGCATCCCATCCTCCAACAATGGCCAATCTCGATCGCATGGGGGAAGAACCAACAGTCACAATAGGCAATCCATTCCCCGTTGATCACTCCCAGCTCCCCAAAGTAAGAAATTCATCCCGTAATCTACTTGGTTGATAGCCATTAATGGACCTACTCTCTAACAACTTATCCAGTCCCTTTTTAAACCCAGATATACTACTGGCTAGGGATGGGCGAACAGAATGGAGTTCGGAAATTTGGTTCAGTTTGGTTTGGTTTGAAATACGAGTTCAGAAATTCGGTTTGGTTCGGTTTGAAATTCGAGTTCAGTTCGGAAGTTCGGTTCGGTCGAACGAACAGACCAAGTTGGGTCGAATTCTGTACTTCCGAACCAAGTTCGGCCATTCAAACCCAGGGTTTTTGTTGTGTGTTGCCACTAGGGATGGGCAAACAGAACGGAGTTCAGAAATTCGGTTCGATTCGCTTTGAAATTCGAGTTCGGTACGGAAGTTCGGTTCGGTCAACCGAACAGGCCATGTTCAGTCCGAACTCCGAACTTCTAAACCGCGTTCGCCCATCCCTACTACTGGCTTTGACAACGTCAACTGGCAACAAATTCCATAAGTTAATTATGCGTTGAGTGAAAAAGTACTTCATTTTATTTGTTTTAAACCTGCCGTCAGCTAGTTTCATGCAGTGTCCCCTATATCTAGTACTATTTGAGAAGGTAAATAACCATTCCCTATCACCTCATTCCACACCACTCAAGTTTTTATAAACCTCTATCATTTTTCTTCTCTTCTTCTCAGTCTTCTCTTCTTTAAGCTGAAGAGACCCAGCTTGTCAAGCCTCTCTTTGCACCTGTCTGTCTCGCAGGTGGTGATAGCAAGGGAAGCCATGATCACAGTGGGGGACAAGCATCATATCCCCCCCCCCCAAAAAAAGTCCTGCCAAGTTTGATACGGTGCATGCATGTACTCGTGTCCCCACCCCCACCCCATCCCTTGCCATCTTCATGGGCCTGGCTGTGCGTGTAATGTTTTGTCTATTGTGTGCTTGAGTGCATACTAACAAAATGACAGGCACGAGGAACACTGACTAAAATATGTTTGTTCTTCTGTCCAATTTGACTAGAGGAATTGTTTCCTGACTTCATTTTTAAACAGAAGTTATTTAACGCGAAGGTCTTTAAATACAGGACTGGGCAATTTTCTACAGTGGCTAATTCAAAACAATCCGAGGCCAAATAAAATACAATTTTGATTTTAAATGTATATAAAATGACAGCTGTCATAGCGGCCGGCCACTCCAGACCGCAGTGAGTAAAGCAGTATTTTAAATGTGAAAGCCCGATATACTCCCAGTCAGCTAACCCAGGCTAGCAGCCACCACCACCACGTTCGGGATCCAGCCCATGCTAACATCTGGCAGACACAAATGTATGTGACAGTGGCCCATGGAGTAAAGTGCACTAAAGCCAGCCACCGTTATGTATTTTTCATCTTCTCTCCGGGGCCTCACGTGTGGTATCCCACAGGTTTCTATCTTGTCCCTTCTCTTGTTCAATGTGTATATGCAGCATTTGGGGGAGGTTGTTAGGCAGTTTGGCGTACGGTGTCATCAGTATGCTGACACCCAGCTTTCTCTCTCCTGTTCATCCGACTCAGGCTCGGCAGTCTCGGTGCTTACCCAGTGCTTGGCAGCTGTAGGGGATTGGATGAGGGCGAGCCGTCTAAGGTTAAATCCTGACAAGATGGAGGTGATGGTCATGGGGAAGGCCAGGAGAGTGGTGGCGCCCATCATTGATGGGGTCCGTCCTGCCCTGGTATCTCAGGTTCAGAGTCTGGGGGTGCTCCTGGACCCGCAGCTCTGCCTGAATGTCCAGGTGGTGACTGTAGTGAAAGAAACATTTTGCCAATTACTTCTGGTGCATCGGCTTCGGCCGTACGTCTCAGACTCTGAACTGGGGAGCCCCACGTACCATCTACTGCGGCCGCTCCAGAGCTGGGCTCTGCTGCTTTTCCGGCTTCCCGGAACACACCTACACAGGGACACGGAACAGTGAGCATAGGGGCTGAGGGGTGTCATGGACTTCGGCACTCACTCTTACCCTCCCCCCTCTTATGCGGAAGTAGCTCAGCTGCCTATTTAAAGAACGCGCCAACGGCGGCGGTGGGGAGCCCAACGTACCATCTACTGCAGCCGCTCCAGTGCTGGGTTCTGCTGGTCTTCCGGCTTCCCAGCAGACACCTACACAGGGACACGGAACAGTGAGTATAGGGGCTGGGGGGTGTCGTGGACTTGTACACTCACTCTTACCCTCCCCCCCTTACCAGGAAGTAGCTCAGCCACCTATTTAAAGAACGCGCCGACGGTGGTGCCGTAGGCCACGAGTTGGCGTCTGTGAGCCGAAGGGCCACGGCCAAAGGGTGCAGCCCTTTGGGGACCTTCAGGGCTTGAAGGGGGGTGAGGGGGCAGATCTAAGGGGCTATTTTTGTTTAGGATCAACCTGGATGTTTCTTGGTTGTATACTATCCTGTCTGTTCTGAATTTCATGGCTTAGTTGACAGCATTATAGGAGTGGATAGTGGTCTGGCTTGGTTTAGTACAGAGAGAGCTTTATTAAGTCTTTTGCCAGGTCAGGCTGGGGATACCCTAAGAATGACAAAAAATAGAAAATGCCGGAGGGAGGGGGTAAAAACTCGTTCTGTTGCTAAACAACTTAGCCTAGAGGATTTCCTCAAAAGCCCTCAGATGAAAGCTCCCTCCAAGATATTGCCCCTGCAGGTGCCTATTGAAAAATCAGGCATTCCAACAGATAGTCCTAGGATATTGGAAGAATCACTGTAGGAACCTGGATATTTGGCCCCTGCTATTTCTGTAATGAATTAATTAGGCTGACCAAAGCACTATACCTGTATAAGAACCAAAGAGAATACTGTATACACATATTATTTATTTATTTATTTATTTATTTATTTATTTAAACACATTTATATCCCGCCCCTCCTGCAACGCAGCCCGGAGCGCCTCACAACATAAAACAATTAAAAGAATAAAACACATTAAAATTCCAATAAAACAATCAAATATTCAATATAAATATTAACAGGGCTTAGAAAACAAAGGGTAGGGGATTAAAAAAAAAACTCCCTACCCTCCCCCAAAGGCCTGGGAAAACAGCCAGGTCTTACAGTTCCGCCAAAACGTTAAAAGTCTTGGGGCCAGGCGAGCTTCCTCCGGAAGGGCGTTCCACAGCCGCGGCCCCACCACCGAGAATGCCCTCTCCATCGTGGCCCCCCGTTTAACACGGGGGACCTCCAAGAGGGCACCCCCGGCAGACCGCAGGAGCCATCCTGGAGCGCGAAAGGCGAGGCGGTCCCTAAGGTA
>QEPC01010935.1:19807-43239 GCA_003113815.1 Sphenodon punctatus
TAATAATAATAATAATAATAATGGAAACAAGTATCGCTTGCTCATTTAGGGCACAAGCTTCTACCATTAAAGTCACTGGGGACTGACTTCAATGGATGTAGAATTGCATCCATAGGTGACTGGTAACTGTCAATAGTGAGGCGCACAGGAGTGGGGGTGAGTGGGAGGCTGGGCAAGGGTTCTATAAGATTTGGGGGTGATCCAGCTGATGATGAAATGGGACTTAACATCCTCTGGTACTGCAGTTTTCTTACTCGAAAACTGATAGTTTTTTCTATAGTGGGAAGTGTGGAAAGATGATCAGCGAACTTCTTCATGGGCAATATTGATCAGTAATAAGGTGAAGGATGAAGTTATCTCATAAAACCTTAACAGTTATCTCATAAAACCATTGCATGCTCCTATGCCAATCTGATGAGAATTCCTATTGCCTCTATTGTTTCCACTAAAAAGGACACGGAATTCCTGTTGGAAACAATGGAGGCAACAGGAATGCCAATTAGAAATAATGAATATGCGTGAATGACTTCAGAACAGAAGAATGTAAGTGCCATACTGAGAGTCACACCAAGGGTCCATTCAGTCCAGCCTCCTCTCTTTGGCAGTGCTTACTTTGGATTGCTTCAGAGAAGTACACACAGCTCCTGACCGTCAGAGGTTTACAGCATTGCTGCTTAGGGCTATTCTCCGCACTCCTTTCTCTCAGGGTGGCCTCATGACTCATCGGTAAGAAACTTGTGACCAGCCCTGATCATCGTCCACCCTTAAGGTCAATGAGAGCTCTAACACGGACTCCCCTGGGTGCAGCCCATACAGCTAAAGGGCCCCATGGCCGGGGAGCCAATGCCTCTCTGAGCCCGGCAACAGAATATCTGGGAAGGGAGTGCTCAGTTTCTCAGGCCGGGGGTGGGGGGAGCGGGCTCGGCTGCGTTCACTCGTGAGGCAGTTGCTGGCCTCAGACCCGATCAAAGAGCTTGTTCCGGGGAGCAAACACAGCTCCTCAGTTCCACCCCCGGTTCCCATGGCGACAGTTCTAAGCGTCCCGGAAGCTCGCCCAGCTTCAGCCGGCTGCTGAAGGAGCCCGGAGCTGATGTGGGTATTGCCGTCCTCTCCCGCCCGCGTCTGTTCTGGAGACAGAATTGGTCCGAGGGAAGAGGCAGGAGGGGGAAGGCTCAGGGGCCGCTCTCCTATTGAAATGAAGCCGGGGTGGCCTTGCTGGGGATTAATTTGTGTGTGACTCTGGGGTTTGCCCTTTCCCTCCCCCTAACTCTGAAGGGGATGCGGTGGCACAAGGGTAAGAGCTGGCCGTGCGGAGAAGGGAGTTCTTACAACAAAGCGTAGGAGGTGCAAGTAGTGGGATGAGGACTGGTTAAAGTAACATGGGTGTCTTTATGCGGGATCTCTTTGAAGGGATTCATTCCGGGCACTCAGAGCAAAATTAATTAAATAACGTTTTAAGTATTTTCTATGCGGGAGCTGACATTGGTATTAGCACCCATAAGACAGCTATGGCATTCCTGCTGGGAATAACGGGTGAGGAAATTTCTATTCTGTTGATGTAGGGAAGCTTGGGTGAGACTCCCGGAAGTGAGTGATGCATTCTTCTTCAGTAGAAAGCACTGGAGTAGTGTCGGGCTGTGCTGAAGGAATGATCACTAGTATGCTATTTTCAGAATGTTGTATTTTTTGAATTGTTGATATTCATAAATACAACAGCAGAGTGGATTTACTCGCCAGGAGCTAGGTCTGAGTACATTGGAAAAGATTCTTCAAAATAAACATATGGGGAGGTGGATATTTGTAAGGCTCAAACCCCATTTGCCTAGATTTCTAGTGTTTGGAAGTATGTTTGAAGATAAAGTTCAGCAAAGAAAGGAGTGCTGCTAGAAAAAATTTCAGTTGGGAAAGTTGAAGAGTTTACTGGAAAGGTCATCAGAAAGTTGTTTTGTACACATTCAAAATGCATACAAAACTAAAAATCCACACTCCTCCAGAATCTCAAAACGGGACCAATGATTTATACAGTGCCACGTGCAAGTGCTCTATAAACAAATATAGGACATGGTCTTGCTGCCTAAGCGCTTAAAACAAATGACCTACCTTGAAACTAAGGATCCAGGTATCTCTGTCAGTTCATTGAAATGCATTGGGCTTCTGCTGGCACAGTACTTTTAAGAATCCGAGCCTAAACAGTTTGTTCCCCATTGCTGCAAAAGTTGATTGGTTCTAATGGTGGTGCAGATATGGACCACACTTCAAAAGAGAGAGTTGTTTTTTTTGAGCATTTAATAATAATTTAACCATAACGATTAGAGAAAATAAAGCAAATGTTAATTATTTTGTCTTTAAAGAGTGTTTTAATTTGCTTTCTTTGTTTTTGGCTTTCATAACCACAAACAAGCAAGTTGAAGTCTGTCCCCCATGGTCCCACCCCAGTTTTAACATTAATTTAATTGGTTTTTAAAACCCCTGGCACTGTGCCCACAGTTCCTCAGAGCATTTAAGCACCTGCTTAAATTCCTCATTATTCAGCAAAGCACTTGAAAGCATGCTTCATTTTATGCACATCTTAATACATGAGCAGGGAGGCTGCTGGAGCCCGTTTTCTCCCCCGCCCCCCCCCCCCCCCCCCCCCTCCCTTGCAGCTGCCACCTGCGGGCTCAGTGTGGGACCATAACTAATGGGAAGTCTGCCCATGCTCCCTCCCTCATAGAGCTGTGTTGTTCCTCGGATGTCCCAGGCCAGGGGTGGGGAACCTCAGGCCTGGGGCTAAATGTGGCCCTCGGCAAGTTTTTATGCGGCCCCTTTCCAATGTCTGGATCTGGCCCCTGGATCCAGTTTCTACCCCCAAACACTCAAAAACTGAGCTCAGGATAATGAATCAGATAGGAGGGCCTGCACCGAAGGGTAGGGGACAGATCCACAGCAAAAATCCATGATCTGGGTCCTCTTTTCTTGAATACATCCATTAAGCACCCCCGGCCACTATGTGGCCCTCAGAGCTCGTACTAATTTTCAGTGTGGCCCCCGGGACAGAAAAGGTTCCCCAACCCTGCCCTAGGCTGCTGGTTGCAACTCGATGGTGCTAAGTGTGGGCCGATGCAGCCATGCACCCAACAGAAAAGGGTGACTGCAGGGGCACCCTGTACCCCCCCCCCCGAAGACATCCACGGATCAGCACATTGCCCTGCCTTTCCTCAAACTTACCTGCATGTGTAATTGATTTTCCCTGGGATTACACTGTGAATAGTGGCCCTGGGGTGAGGTGATCACCTGATAGACATGTGGTTGCATCTGGGGTTAATAAGGGCGACCGTGGGGCAACATCTCATCTTTTCACACCCTAAGATCCATTTAAGCCAGTCTGGCTTCAACAGGGGCCAAGTGTTTTGCTTAATTGGAATGGGTTCCTACTGAGAGACATAGGGTCTGATTCAAATATCTCAAGTGAGTTTCATAGTCTATGGCACATTACTTTCTGAACCATCCTCAATTGGAGTCAATAAAAATACACTGAATAATTCAGTTGCAATTTTATAGAGAGATTAGGACCAAAATGAGCCACTCAGATTCACACTAAAGGGCACTTGTGATTAGTCTGACTTACACGAGTACGGGTGGCACAATAAACAAGAACCAGTTCCAAAAAATAAACCGAACTATTGCATCTTCCATAATGACGAAGCTGGCTAAACTTTGACTATAATATACAGTAGTAAGGTCATACTCTAGCTAGTGTTTGCAAGACTTGGAAACTCAGGGACGAGGTTTGTAGAAGGATTTCTTATAACAACTTGTTGCGTTCCCCATCGTAGATATATTTGTTCTACAGACATAAAAACTACTCAGTGGCTGGCCAGCTCACGTTATTGACACCTACCAAATGGAACTCCTTCACTCTGAAAAACAATTTTTTTTGTTGCTTCATAGTATTCATTTAGATTTTATTTTTTTAAAATGCATATTTATTGGCTGCAGTGCATGATTTGTATGCTGTAATTTTGATTGATTTTGAAGGGATGGTGGGCTTGAGATTTTTTGCATGAAAAGGCTTGATCACATATTGTGAGTATATTGCACAATGTTTAGCTTTCAGTAAATATTATATAATTCCTATTATTCTCCCAAAGGAGAATAATTCTCCCAAAGCAAAGCTGCTTAACAAAGTGGTCTTATTCTGTCTTTTCCTTCTTAACCTTCCACTATCTCACTAGTCTGGTTTTAAATGGTGGGCTGAAGAATTGTCTTTTAGAAGTTCCTGTGCAATATTTTTATATGGTGCTATTTGATAGCATTGAAGAAATGGATTTTCTTTGTCATAAAGACTAATTCAAGCAAATTATGCCTACCTTTTGATGCAACTCAATGTAAGATTTACTGTCACCTACCAGCTGGTTTTTATTTACATGTAACACAAAGTAACTTTTCATGCAGTAAATGTAACACTTAGAGAACTTTCTCCACCCCCGCCCCCTTTAACAACCTATTATTTTCTACCCCATTAAAAGTTTGTGCCTTGAGGCCTACCCGCAGGCTTGCAATACCTACATTAAAACAAATTTAAGAGTAAGGGTGCTCCTGCTGCTAACGTTCTCAGATCACAGACGTGCAAAATGAAGGAACTGGCAGCTGAAACTTTAATGGTGGGAAGTGTAGACTGAGTACTTGGGAGAAAAACACAGTAGCTCTATATGACAAAAAAACCCTATTAGCATTTATGTGCTTCAAAATGACAAGCTAGACTGCTCAGTAGAGCTAGGGGGCCTTTTTGATTTGTTATGTTTAAGTAATAGAAATCTTGTGTTTATATGACATTATTTATGGTTATTAAATTAAGTTGCTGTTATTACTATTGCTTATTATTTGAGAACAATACAGTGCCTGCTTTTGCAGCATATTAAGCCTGTGTATCTTATTGTTTCTGCAGTTATACATCTGTTTGTTTAATGAGACACTATTGAAATGAGGATCCAAGACATTTAAAAAACCCATGGACCAAACTCTGACCTCATTTAAAACCATGTAAAGTAGCAGTATTTAAATAGAGTTACAACAATACAAAGTCAATATGAACCACATTGGAATCGGATCCATGGATTGTGCCCTCAAAGGTTTACACTTTATTACCTTATCCAAAAAGGTTAGGATGGGGCAAAAAAATCTTTGACAAAATTGTTGAAAAGGTTTGTTTTATTTAGTATGGTGTTACACTATTGAAATAGAATTTCAAATGTTGTTTATATTATTGTTTTAGTTCAAAATGAGTACCTTGCCTCCTTTGCCACTGCAAAGCCCCAGAGGGCATCCAAGCCTTGCACAGACGATATGCCCTGCACCACACCTTGCACGGTATGTGTTTCTTATGTTTGTTTTCTCTCAGGAGACTAATGTTGTTCTAAATAGCATCAATTAACTATCTTGAAATGAAGGTAAACTATGGCTAGTTTTATTGGATAATTTTCAAAAGGAGATTTTTAAGGCAAGGAAATGTTCTCTTAGAAAAGACACATGTGAAAAGTCAGTGGTTTGTGGAAATAATCAAGAAGTTGTTTAATGTTTTGCTTATTTTTAAAACAAATACAAATCATTTTAGGACTACCTACAAAGCAGGTTTATTTGTGGCAAAACATGCAGTTATTATTATTTTAAATGCATATTAGCTAAGGCAGGTAACCTGAGAAATATTAAAGTACTCATGTAGACTAGTTATTCAATACTAGTAAATTCAAACACAATTTAGCTAGTTGAAGTAAATCCTATATCTATTGCTAGCCACAAGGCAATGTAGGCAAGATACAAGTGGAAGAGTCACAGAGCTACCAAACGCCCTACACTTTATCGAGTCCATCTATCTTCCTGTCAGCCTTGCTTTCCTGCTTCTTGTATCCCTTCCCTTCTGCACCAGCATACCTCGCAACCTTTGGACTCTGAAATGAGGGGTAATGACAGTCAAATACAGGACATAATTTGCATAAGATTCATTTATTTATTTAATTTATTTATTAAATTTTAACCCGCCCCTCCTGAACAACAGCTCGGGGCGGCTTCATGTACATTTATGCAAATTTAAAATCTCCTATCATGGAACTTTGATGTTTGACTGGGGGGAAATGTTTGCTCCTCCTCCCCCCCCCCCCCAATCATTCATAAAACAATGAAAGGAATTGCACATGCTAATCTCTCATAAACCAAATCATGTCTTTCCTGTCTTCATTTTAAAGTTCTCGTTCAGATATGGTCTNGGAATTGCACATGCTAATCTCTCATAAACCAAATCATGTCTTTCCTGTCTTCATTTTAAAGTTCTCGTTCCCCAATGGTCTGGCATCACATGATCCTTGAAATGAGCTTTACTGTGCACACAACCCTCTCTCATGAACCTTTCCCCATATTCCACACTTCTCCTCTGTGGATTCTCTGATAGATTAAACTCTGTGTAGATTCTCTCCATAGTCCAGTGCTAGGCAATAGACCATTTCTTAACACTGAACCTGGGATGATTTTTATTATTTTTTTGGTTTAAATTTGTTATTGTTTTAAAAAGAACTTGAAACTGAAAGAAACTGCAACGTTAGTCCATTCAAAGGGCCAAATTTGAATCTACCGATCACCTTTCCACAGTTCTGTTAATGGAGATTCATTTTTCAGCCACTTGGAAAAAGCTGCTTATTGCCTTGTAAGCTAGATAGCTGTTAGATACCCCAGTGTGATGCAACCCCTGAGGTCAGCTGAAAGCACTCTTCTGCACATAGTGTGTTGTAAACCACCCTGAGCCTTAGGGGAAGTGCAGGATAAAAATGTGAATAAATAATACCATTAGTGCACTATGTTCATAAAGCAAGAGGGTGCAGAGTGGTGTGCTCGGTGACTCTTCCACAGTTATGGAATTCCCTAGGAGGTTCACCAAAGTCTGAACATTTTTCAGAGACCATATAAGACTTTTTTGCTTGACCTGATGAGAGCAGGGTTTGAACTTGGGTCCTCCCTGGGGCTTGGGAGCCACCACTGGAGTCCACTGGGTGTTCTCCCATAACTGGAACATTGTGCTTCTTCACCCCCCTTTCCTCCCTGATTAGTTGAGTTCCACCTGCCTCCCTATTGGCTGCCTAGAATATCTAAGGGACCCACAGGAAAAAGGAAGTGTTTCCACAACCCAGACACAATTTAGCTTTGCCTGTGTGGATAGAGGCACTCCTGCTTCCTGGCTCTTCAGTCATCCAGCTTTCCCAGGTCATCAGGTTCCTGGCCTTGTCAGCCTCTGAAGACCCAGTGCCAGACTCCAGCACACTCAGAGCCAGCTTGGCTAGGTTCTGGTAAATAAGGTTGTGGAAAGGTTGGTTTTTTTTAAAAAAAATTAATATATGCAAGCATCTACACTATAATTGCCCACTACACTGGGCAAAACACAGTGAACATGGGTCCCTGTGTATGCATGTTTATGTGTATATATGTTTGTGTGTGGGTGTGTTGTAAGCCACCCTGCACCCACACGATGGACATGTTAGAAATATAAGTAATTAAATAATACTACCAGAAGAAGAGCTATGCCATTGTGGCTGACTAGTGAGGCATGCAACTGTTATGCCAGAAGACTTGGTTCTAATCTGCCCTCTACCTTTGTGTCTTGTTTCTGTTAACATCTTTAAAAAAAAAAAAAAAAAAGTCCTGTAAAACAAAGCTGCTGGAAGTCCTGTAAAATTTAAGACACTCCAGCAAGTTTCTGAAAGTTCCATCAAGTCTAGGACACTTGAGAAGTTTGCCTTTTGTGCTTCTTTTCTTAACATCTTTAAAAAAAAAAAAAAAAAAAAGTCCTGTAAAACAAAGCTGCTGGAAGTCCTGTAAAATTTAAGACACTCCAGCAAGTTTCTGAAAGTTCCATCAAGTCCAGGACACTTGAGAAGTTTGCCTTTTGTGCTTCTTCTGTTACCTTCTGTAAAAACACAGAAGAAAGTCCTATAAATCCTAAGTGATGAAAAATGCAGGCTGTCCTGGAAAATCTGGGACATCTGAGAGGTATGTACACCAGATACGAGTCTGGTGCAGAAGGGAGAGGAAAGATGAGCAGGAGAATACCCATGCTGTATGGGACACCCAACCATCCACTTGGGTGTCCTGCTTCTTCTGTTCCTTTGGGCAGCCAGATGGACAGGAATCTGGTGGCCCTATACTCACCAGTCTCCTCCCTTCAGGAATGTCCTCACTGTGCATGTGGGCGAGGCATATGGCTGTCCCCACACTGACAGCCACATTGGGATGGGAAAATGGAGGTTGACCACCAGTGTTCCTGACTGTGCTGGACATGGCCATCTCCATCCCTCCTGTTATGGCTGCCCATCTAGGACCCCACAGAGTCTAAGGTTGGCCATGCCTATATCTTGAAAAAAACCTGCTTACATGTTTGAACATGTGGTAACCTTGTCTACACAAGGATTTTAGTTTTAAAATGACATCGTTTCCCACACATCCTTCTGTGTAGATGGGCCTTGGAACTTTATATACTCTGTTTAATATGGGGCTTGTTCAGTAGGGGCGGGGTGGTGGTGGTCAGGGAATGAAACAGGTTTTTTTCCCCCCATTGTCTCCTCTCTTTTCCTCTCTCTGTCCTCCATCTTGTCCCATGCAGTCTGTACAGCATGGAAGCATGTCTTCTGAGCAAGTGTGTGTTATTGAACAGAAAGCTAGCTCTACAATACATTGTTCTTTCCCCATATTGTGATAACTGAATTTTGTCTTGTATTTTGTGATGTAGAACCTAATATGGTTCTTTTGCCTGTACTTCCTTGTTTGTCCAACAGCATCATTGTTAATGTCAGCACAGGTCTGAGAGAGAGATTTATTAGTTCCAGTAGTTTGAATTCTTTCACCTAGATGGATTGCAGCACACAATACTGTAAACAGAGCTGGCTTATGAAGGATTTTTCTTCTGTTTAAAGAAATCTTGGTAGTGGTTTTTTTTTTTCAGTCTAGAAGAAATCTCCCATCAAGTATTGATAATTTTAAACTTCTATATGATTAATGAAGAAAAAAAATGAAAAGATTAGGGTTATTTTAATGAGATGACAAATAAGGACATGGTATATATTAAACAGTGAATGGTATTGAGAAGGCATATTGGAAAAGTTACTATTCTCTTGAACTCAAAATACAAGGGTAAGACAACATTAATCCATTGAAAGGTAGATAAATGGGGAGGAAATAATACAGGAAATAATACAAAATGCAGAAAGCGATTGAGAAAAATAATATAGCATGAAGAGATTGAATGTCTATACTGATGATGATAAAATCCAGAGCTATGACAGTTTATGAGACGCAATCCCTGCCTACAGCTTACAATCTAATAGGCACGGAGGGGGGAGACAAGGAGAGGGGGCATAGGGAGAGACAAGGGATAAATAACATTCAAGTGGAGGCAAAGTCTCAGGTGCACGTGTTTGGCTTGGTTGCATGCAGTAAGGCAGGAGTCTGCGGGGAGGGCAGACAGTAAATATTGAGAGGAAAGTTTTAACAGGCGGCGAGGAAGAGGTGGGTTTTGAGGAGGGATTTGAAGGTGTGGAGGGAGGGGGCAAGGCGGGTGTGGGCAGGGAGGGAGTTCCAGGCATGGTGGGCAGCAAGGGAGAAGGGACGAAGGCAGTTACGGGAGCAGAGGATACGAGGGAGAGCGAGGGAGGGGACAGAGGAGGAGCGGAGAGTGTGTGCAGGAGTGTGTAAGGAGATTAGGACTGAGAGGTAAGGGGGAGCCAGGTTGTGAAGGGTTTTGTAAGTGAATACCAGGAGTTTGTGAAGGATGCGTTGGGGAAGGGGGAGCCAGTGAAGTGAGGAGAGGAGAGGCTGCACGTGGTCGAAGTGACGGGCTGAGTGGATGACCCTAGCAGCGGAGTTTTGAATGGAGATAAGGGGAGACAGGTGAGAGCGGGGGAGGCCAGCAAGGAGGAGGTTGCAGTAGTCAAGACGAGAGATGGCCATGGCGTGAACAAGGGTTTTGACTGAGGAGACAGAGAGAAAGCGGCAAATCTGAGCAGTGTTATGGAGGGCAAAGCGACAGGACTTGGCAACAGAGAAAATAGGGTAAAAAAATTAATGAAGGCACTGCCTAACTGTATTGGTCAGTCTTTTCCTATGTAGAATGAGTGGCTGGCCACTATAAAAGAGGATACTACAGGATGGCTGCAGGTCTGATCCGGTATGTCACTTCCTAGGTTTCCAACAATGAAGATAATGTAGCTGCACATTCATTCACAGTGCAAACTTTCGTAGGTGGTGGTTAGGGTCTGAAGTAGTTGAATGGGAAGCAATTTTAGGTACCCTATAGTTGCCAGTAAGTTTTCCCTATTAGGGTGTTTTTAAACGAGCAAGGCTTGAGGGAAGGGTCCTTAATCGGTGTATGTGGGGCACCCACATACACAAGGTGCATGGGGAGGGCTTCAAATGAGTGACTCCCAGCATGACTCCCCCGTCCACAGAGGCAGCCACCCTGGCTCGCACTTGGCACTCTGGATTTTTCAGGATTGCTCTGTGAGTGACCATGGGTGGCTGGTGTTTGGTCACTAGAGTACGCCTCCCCAGGCACTAACTTCAAATGAGCGGGTGGACACACTGACAGTGGGAGGGCCATGCGTGGACATGTTTTATTTAAAAATACCCACATTCTCTATTTAAAGTGTGTATGTCCTATAAACTGAGCATACCATTGCTTTTTTGTGTATTTTTCAAGGACTTTTTGACCTTCTCACAGCAACAAAGTTTTAAACTTTATTATTATTATTTATTATCCAATGTTTAATATCCCGCCCCATCCTGCCATAGGCAGCTCGGGTGGCTTACAAATTAAAAACAATAAAACCATACAGTACAAAATATAAAATCCAGCCATAGTCCAACAAAACATAGAGCCCTAGGAATAACACCCCCCCCCCCCAACACACACACTAGATCTGGGGTCAAGCGGACTTCCACCGGAAGAGAGTTCCACAGCCTAGGCGCGGCCACAGAGAATGCCCTTTCCAGGATTGCCATCTGACAAACTTGGGGAATCTCAAGGAGGGCGCTCCCAATGGAGCGCGGGGGCTGATCTAGGACCCAGGGTGAGGGGGGTGACAGCTATAAGAGCAGTGTTCCCCATAAATGATATATTTGTGGGAAGGATTTGTTGGAGCAACAGTCGCAAGTAAAAGCCCACTGCAAGCCCAGCAAGCTTAATATGGGGCTTGTCCAGTAGGGGGAGGGTCAGGGGATGAAACAGTTTTTCCCCCCTCCTTGTCTCCTCTCTTCTCCTCCATCTTGTCCCATGCAGTCTGTACAGTATGGAGGCATGTCTTCTCTGAGCTCTTAGTAAAGTTCTGTTTTGAAGAAACTTCTGCTGTGTGTTATTGAACAGAAAGCTAACTCTACATTAAGCCCTGTCAGCATTGGATGTTACCAGGTATAGCACTAACCATGCATTTGGACGTTAAATACACATTTGTCCATTTGGTTTTTTTTATGCAAATGCACTTAGTGCTCCACATTTAACATGGACTGTGATCCCAGAAAGCATGGTCACAGACAGCACAAAGTTGCTGGCATTTGCATGTAATGTAGCGCCATTGTTACATGTAGATAAGACCACTTTCCCACTTCTGATGTGTGGTTGCCCATCAGAAATCGCTATACTATAGAAATTGCTTGTTGCGTCAAGGAACAACTTCCAGCTAACAATTAGTGGGAGGGGGCTGTGGCAGCTATCAGATAGTCGCAAAAGCACAGAGTGTTTTCATGCAGGAAGGGTGGCAGCTAGAAAGCACGGTGAATTCATGTTAGGCCATGCTGCTGCTATTCACATGGGCAGTGGCAGGAGCAGTTCTAACGAGCAGACAGATGAGTGGGGTAGCCGCTGCCACCCATTTCCTCACTCTGATTCTGCCCCAGGAAACCCATCACGCAGGCAGAACGCCGGGAGTCCGGGCCTGTGGCAACAGGATCAGACCCCTGGAGAAAGTCACTGCTGCCACCACCAGTCACCTCGGAGCAGGGAGTGCGCACCCCAGGCCATCCACCCATCAGCTATAGGAGGGGACTCCAGGGAGGAGGAGGAGCAGCTCTGGTGTCCCCTGGCTGCATCACCGTGCTGGTCTACCTTGAGCCTGGACCTGGATGAAAATGGACCAGTGGGAGGATGGGGGTTAGGCTCCTTGGCAGGAAGAGCAGTACTGTGTTCCCCAGCAAGGATTGTCCCACCCATGTTAATTTCAAGCCCCCATCCCCCACTGCTGCTCCTCCTCCCCAGGGTTTCCTCCAACAGCTGATGGGCAGGCAGCCTGGGGTGCATCTTCCCCCTCCACTGTTCTAACAGATGACTGGCAGTGGCTTCCTTTTGGGGTCTGATCCTCGCTGGCACCTTGGCCTTGTCCACGGTGTGGGCAGCCCTGTTTGCGTGTGTGGCTGCCATTGACCTTTCACATTGGAAGCTGCCCTGTGTTTGCCCCTTGCCTCGCTTTGGACTGGGTTGCCCCACAAGGTGTGCTCCTCGATAATGTGGTTGACACTTGGCACCACGGGAGGCAGCCCCCGCCCAACACAGGGTGAACATCTAACAGGCTACATTCAGATAGGTGGTGAGTCCAGAGCAAAGGGGTGGTGAAAGTGGGGCAGCATCTTGTATGATAACACCCACAAAGTGGTCTAAGAATATAAAATGAGCCACATGCCCTGGATGTCATCAGTGATTTCAATGCATGATGGATTTCCTCGGATTTAGTATTATATCTGGTAGTACATCCATTGTCATTGCAACTCAAAGGCATCGTTTGTATATAGACATGAACGGATGAAATATTATCTCAGATTGAGCTATGATAGTTATTTCCAACCTGCGAGTCTTGCCTGCTAAAGACATTTGACGTTTTCCCATTGATGTCAGTGGACTTTGGATTGAGCCTATACAAAGCTGGTTGCCCATTAGAACATGACATTGAGATTTTAGAAAGTTTAGATCTGTCTTTAACCCTATTGTGTGGAGACAACTGTAGGCTTTAATTTGATTGAAAAAATATTAAATAGTATGTTGTGTAAAAATGCTTGGTCCATCCTAATAAGGCACAAATGTGATGATTTCCATTTTAGAAAAGAGTTTGAGGGTAGGTAGGATCAAAACCCCTAAACCCTGATTTAGTTAGCCAATTTTGTAAATGTACCATAGACAGGAATCTTGATGAGCAGGGGTCTTAACTACTGAAGCCAGCCCTGCCTTTCTGCAAAAATAAAGATTTGAAATAGCTACAGACCAAAAAGTTAAAATGATATTTGTATGTGTTTATAGAATGTGTCTGATACATTACTTTCTCAATATTTCAGTATTTATCTGTCTTTGTTTGGGAACAATAATACATTATACATGCTTCAGACTTCTACTTTTGCATCTCACAGTGGTTTTTTTTTTTAAATTTCCCCATTTAAATTTAGGATGCATTTGATCAAAGGCAAGGATGCCATAGATCGTTATTTGGCAATGAATATCAAAGGATTGTCAAAACAAGAGGCTGCTGCGTAAGTATGGTCCTTTTGAGGCATTTTAACATACAGTTAGTTTATTGTTTTCTTTGTTTCTAGTCATCCTATTCATTGAAATCTAAAGTTCCCCAGGCCTTACACGATTTTCAGTGGATCTTGGCATTTAAAAATTAAAATTTATATTAAATAATGATGGTTCTCTGCTACTGATCTTGCATATATCAAAGCATTTAATTCCATGGTATTATTAATTCTCATATTTACCAAAGTATATCACATTTGCAGCATTATAGTTAATGTTCTGTCAGTAATTACATTTGAAACCTTTTTTTTTCTTTTTCTTTCAACATTTTTGAAAATATTTCCTTTGGGACTAAAGCTTAGCATACAAGAAAGTTCTTGTAATTTTGAATTATTATCTAGCCCCAAATATCCACAAATTCTGACTTCTACAGTGCACAATGTTGTAGATAATCAATTCTTTAAAAAGCTACTGACCAAAAGCTGTCTAGCTAAATAATATCTTACAGTTGAGGTATTTGTATTTTAAAGGTTTAAAGAGACTACACAGTGAAAACTTTTTTTGCAGGTTGTTGCAATTCACTCCCTAGCTATTGAATCACTTTCCCAATGACAGGAAGCTAGTACACGATTCCATGCTGGGGTGGAAGGGTGATTATGTTCACCAGCCAAGGACTGATCAGTGCACATAAGAGGAGCAAACCAGGGTTAGCATCTCCTCTCCATTCTGGTTCCTTTGCTTCCTGTTAGCAAGACGTCCTAACTGTATGCCTCATATTACTCTTGTTAGCAATGTGTCCTAACTGTATGCCTCATGTTACTCACTCTCTGAATCCCCCATGCACAGTTTAGTTTTAAAGATGGGCAAAAGACAAAATGTTACCTTTCTAAGCAATTTACAAAAATGAAGAAGGTTTGGCACAGAAGATATGAGAGAGTATGGGGGGTGGGAAACAAACCTCACAATTTAAGCTAGCACACTATCTGAGCTGACACATTACTGTAGGAGAATTGTGTCTCTGGTATGCTTTTTTAAATTAGCTAGGTGCTCCTCAGCTGGTCAGGTTGAACCTTTACCACCTTTGTGTCTAAGACTGACACCTCTGTTAGCTGCCAGGCAGTCTTGTGATGGCCTTTCTTGCCTCCCCTTTATAAAGACAAGGTCTGGAATCTGGTATAATTCAAAACAAACCCTTGTGAGCATGCTCCCACACCTCTTATAGATCAGCCAAGCATACTCTAAAAGAACCTTTAGCCCTGAAAATAAGCCCCCTAAAACCAAAATGGAATGATGAACTAACTAGTTAGCTCTGAAGACCACAATACCATTTGATTCCCATGCTATGGTTGTCTAGGGAATGTTGTCCGCTTTAAATCGGACCACGTGTGCAATCCTAACTCTAACTTCCGTTGAATTTAATGGAACTCGCTCATTTTTCTGTTTCCCCTCTGCCAGACGTTGGCCTACAACTGCCCCGGAGTGAGTAGGCGGCTGGCCCGGGATGTGCCCTGGGCCTGATTCCAGATGACCATCCTGGACCAAGGGCCATCCACACGGCCCCACGCATTTGTTCAGTGCAGTTTCCCACCACAGGGACGTGCCTTACTGCCGGTGCATCTGTTTTCACCTGCGGTTTCAGGCCAATTAACCACATACTCACAGACAGTTCTTGAAATAGTCTCTTTACTCATGATATACATTAGAGAGACAGAAAAAAAAATAGTACACAGAAAAGAAATCTGTTAGACTGACATTATTCCCCACATAGTGACCCTACCAACCCCAAGTTAATGGTAGTTAAAATTAGATGTGGTTTAATCTCTAATATTAAATCATTTAATTTAACATGTCAGCAGGGAAAATCCTGATGTAACTAAGGATGGCTGTGCTAGGAAACTGTTATATGCCAAGATAAACTAATTCTCTCTTTTCCCTAGATTTATTTAGTGTTGAGGACCTACAGGACAATGGCAGACTCAACCAGTGGCCCACTCTATGTAACCATGTGGCTGCTTAATGTCTTGTGAGGTCTGCCTGTATCATGGGTCACTTTGTACATGAGAAAATAGTTCTCTGAGGCCAGTTATTCCTTTTCCTAAGTGAGTGGCCAGAGAGGACGTAGGGTGATTTCAGACGTTACGCTGGGCCCCATTCACCATGGGCCGTGGGGTGGTTTGGACCACGGCCCGGGGTGAAGGGGTGCGCCAACAGAAGTGCGCCGCTCCACCCCAGGCTGAAGGAACCGACGAACCACGGCCCGTGGTGAATGGGGCCTGGCGTAACGTCTGATGGGGAACCGCGGCTCCCGGAGGGGGCGGGCTGGGCAGCGCAGCGTGCTGCTGCATGGCCCCGCCCCCTGCATTGCACAACAGCCCTCCCCCACCCCCCCCGGACGGGCAGCGAGGGCGGCCAATTCGGCCGCCCTCGCCACCACCTTCGGGGGGGAATGGATTCCACCACCGGCAGGGGTGAGTGAATAGAAGTTACGTTTCATTCACCCCTGCCGTGATGGTGGCCATTCACCACACTTCTGGACCCGCTCGTGTCCTCGGGTCCAGAAGTGTGGTGAATGCAAACGCATTCCGCGTTTGACTGTGGTGAACATCTGGCGGTTAGCAAACAGACGTTCACCACAGTAAAATGCGGGCCGCGTTTGAGTGTGGTTCAGGCGTGGTGAATCTTGGATTCATCACGTCTGAAATCACCCAGTGTCTTGACTTCTGGTCCCCCAATGTGCTGGCGGGCAAGTTGAGCAGGTTCAGAGGGTGAAGTAAAAAGGGTAACATTGGCTGCTATTACTTCCCCCAAGGGTCAAGTAAAAGACAGGTACCTGCGTTCACTGTGTTTTCCCCATTATCACCAATGTGGAAAATGCAGTGAAAACAGCGTCTTGGTAAAAATAAACCTGGCCAAGACTGTGATTTTGGTACCTGTGCTGCCTGCCATCACAGGCATCCCCCAACCACTCACTCATGGTCCCTGACAAGGTGCTGAGACACCATCCACCAGCCAGGATGGTGTCATGCCACAGTTAGCACCGGACACTGAAACATCATTCACAAGATGGAATAGCACCCGGCCACAGCTAATGCTGACACTGCACCATGTGTTACAGCCACAGCCGATAAGGAGCTATTCCTCATCCAAAGGGGGAGGAGCAGGAAGCCCCTCGAACTTCCTCTGCCCCTTTATTAAGGAAAGGTAGCCATTCCATCATTGGCTTGTCAACTGTGTGGATTTCCTGCTTTGGATTGCTACCATTCGCACTTCAGGCATCTTGCTCCAGCTCCTGAGTTCCTGCTTTAGCTCCTGCACTCCCACCTCAGCCTCTGCTCGTGCACCATAATCCAGCTCCTGCATCTTGCCTCAGCTCCTGGATTCCTGCACCATACTCCTTTCCTCATTCCATTCCAGCCCTTAGCCCACAGGACCCTATCATCACCAGCCCTAATGCCCTTGCCCATTCCCTCAGACTGCCTCCTGGAATTTGACTTGCACTCATGAACTGACCACAAACTTAGACTTCCCTGGCCATGTTCCTGACAGCTTGGGAAGCTTGGATTCAGCTATGGAGGGTGACGCTCCAACCATGGCAAAGCTCATGGCCATGCTGCAGTTTCTCCAGTCCCAGGTCCAGTCACTACATGAGGAGAATTCTGCCTCAAGGACCTGACTACATCAGCCACCATGGGGGTTGGGGGGAGAACACTTCTCTTTCTTTTCAACCAGGCTGTCAAAGGCTCTTGCCAGATCTCCCACAGCCCTGTGAAGAGAAGGTGCCACTCCCACATTGCTTCTCTGGAGATCTCAAGGCCTTCCGGAGTGTCCATGGTTAATGCCACCTGGTTTATACCCTGAACCCCTGAATTTATGCTGCTAACTGGCAGCACATTAGTTTGATTGTAAGCCTGCTGTCTGGTGACACTCTAACCTAGGCCACATTGCTCCTAGAACAAAATTATCTGCTGCTGGCAAACTGAGGAATTTGTCCAGAAGTTCACATGGATTTGGATGATCCACACTGCAGGGCTACTGCAGAAGCAGCACTGCTGACCCTAAAGCAGGGCAATGCCATAGAATGTCATTGATGGGTAGCAGACAAGGACATAAATAATGCCACTCTGAGCATCCTGTTTCGACAGGGGCTCGTGGAAGCCATCAAGGATGAACTGGCCCTTGTAGCGTACCTTAGTTCTTTGGAAGACCGGATAACATTCTGTATACAAATAGATGATCACCTCACAGAAGCCATCTGGTGCACCTGAGGAACAGACAACCAGTGTCCGCACCCCACCATCTGCTTCCTATTCATTCATGTTTGTCTACTGCCTGAACCAATACAGGTGGACAGCACCAGCAAGTGATGCCTCACCTCTGAGAAAAAAGGCTCACTGGAGGAAGATGAACTTGTGTCTTTACTGCGGCACTCTGGGGCATTAATTAGGTCAGGAACTTCTCCCTGAAGGCCCAAGCATCTATGCCAGTGGAGAAGTTCTGGGACCAGAGCTTGTTGGGAGTCCCCGCCCTGGCCCTGTGCCCTACTACCACCCCTTTGACTCCTGCCTCCCTGCCTGGGACCGCTTCCTTGTTTGTTTTTCCCAGTGATTGCTCACCTAGCCCAGGGTCACAATGTGGTCCTTGGGGGTATACATCAACCAGGGAATAGCTGGATGTCTTCGGTTTCCTGTCCAGCCAAAACACCACCCTGTGGCCATGAAAATGATTGACGGATCCCCCTTAGCCTGGTTTGCTGCCACACACAACCCATATTGTTCTAGCAACAATGTGGTCTATCCATAGTATCACACAGAGTTCCTACAGTTGGACCTGATATAGTCTCTGCGTCACCCCATCTGGTAATATTTTAAAATGGTTTTAATGTTATACTTTGAAATGCTGTGGCAGGATGGGCAGGTTATAAATGTTTTTAAATAAATCAATAAATAAAATATGGAGGTTGTTGGCACCATGGGATCACGGTGTGTTTCCCTCAAGGGGGTGGGGGTAGGATAAGAGAAGGAGGAGTGGAACAGACCCCCGTGTAACGAACTGGCCAGGAGTACATCTCCCCAGGACAGTCAAAGTCTCTGTCTGGAGAATGGCACTGACATGAGGTATTTCCTTGTCTTGCGTAACACTTTTTCTTGTTTGCAAGCAGCCTGTGGTGCTCGTCACCCGTATTCTGCCATCCTGGGCTTGTTCTGTGTGCTTTTCCTGGGACCAGGATGCCATGGTCGCTGCTCCAATCTGTGCCTGTTGTGGCCTTCCAGCATATGGGACACGGAGAGGTTGGGGGTGTCTGAAACCTTGGCCCTGGCTGACTTGTGGCTGAGGGGGATATGCGGAGGCTGCTGGCTAACTCTAGAGGGCTGGCTATGGGGTTGTAAGCCAGCATACGCAGCTCCTGGAGTACTGTGTGTGCGGGACAGAATGTGAGCACTGTGTGGTTGAGCTGGGTTCTGGGTTCTGCATCCCACTATGGGACCCCCAGAAGCAATTGGACTGTGGTATGCAAACGAGATCATGGCTTTGCAGGAGATTTCTGAGCTTCTGGAGTTTCACATGTGCCTAATGGTGGCTGAACCCTCTCTGCCACTTTCTTTTGCCTGTGCTGTGCTGACCGGGGGCGTGGACGGACAAGTGCAGGGCCAGTGTGCCTTCATCCAGATGCTGGAGCTGGACCTCCTAGGGGGCCAGGGAGAGCTGCCTACTGGGAGGGTGACCTGATTGCCGCTGAGCTTTGTGCCCTGTATGACATTTGGACACGGCCAGAGGTGCAGGTTGCCCTTTCGTGCAGGGATGCTTTCAACCCCCACTATATAGTGCTGCAGCATATGCTGGCAAGAGGCTACCAAAGGGACATGTTTCAATGTGGGTTATATGCAGAGAGAGTGGGTATCTCCACCCCCCAGGCACCAGGACCCCATTAGGACTTTGCTCTTTGGGCTACCAGTGTGATGATCCATGGAGAGAGCAGGGTTTCTCCCCCCAGCCTCCCCCTCTGCAGGCACTGGGGCCCCATTAGAACTTTGCCCCTTGGGCTGCCAGTGTGACTAATCTGTGACCTGTGCTGTTAGCGGAGGCTAGGAGGGACTGCACTGGCAGCATGCCAGGGAACTGATTGCTTGGACCGTGTGCAGCTGCTTTCATTTCTCCCTTCTGCTTCCCCCTTTTATTTCTCTGTGCGACGTAGCGTATGTGCTTTGCTCCCTACAACCAGCTTTCTGTGGGTGATGACTAGTTCCTTCTGTGGCTGACTGGCACCTCCATGTGCCTGTGGGGATGCTAGGGGATGCTTCCCCAACTTCTGTCTCCACCCCTGCCCTCTCGGACTCTGCAGGTTGCCCGCAGTTCCCCATGGCTGTACGTCACGGCAGGGGGTGGGGTACAGGGAGCAGGGCAAGGACAGGGTTGAACGCCTACCCATGTATTCGGTTCCTCGGCCCCACCCATGGCACGGGGATGGTGAGACTGCTGCTTGCCCGCCCGAGTTCACCAGCCCATTTGTTTTGCGCTGCACACTGACCAAAGGAGTGGTAGCTACAGTGTCACTCCACGGAGTGGAGCAGGGATCCAGCTCACCCCATCTCATTTGTTTTCACTCTGTGACTATCACTCTCCAAGCTAAAGGAAATGAACAAAAGAATTCAAGATAACTATAAATGTCAAAGAAATATATTTGTATATATTTTTTTTTTATCTAGCACAAACTGGGAAGCTCTTAGTCATGCTGAAGAATACTTATTCACAGGAATAGTTTGATTTCACTAAGTGGTGCTACCTACATAAGTGCTCACTACAAAAAAAACCAAGGTTGCCCTAATTCAGAGGTTTTCAACCTTGAGGCTGTGACCATGTATCAGGGGAACATGATGCTTATGACTCTCGTATTGTTAACTAGGACTAGATGAGAGACAGGTTTTTTGTTTTTTAGGAAAGGGAAGAAATTAATAAGTGCCCTAATGTAATTTAAGAGGCATCAGTAAGGAGTTTTGTATTTGGGAATATGTTAGTGTTGAAGTGTTAGCTATGACCCTTTTTACACCGGCCGCAATGTGGGGGTGGGTCTGTGTGTGCCACGGTCGGTGTGCCCTGGGTGGGTTGGAGGTTCTGACGGGCACACACTGGTGCACCCCTTCCCCCCCCCCCATGGAGCCTCCTCCATTTTATCGGGTGGCTCCATGGGTGGGGGATGGGTGTGCACAGGAGCACGCATGCACCCCCACCCAGCCGCAGGAAGGTTCACCCAGATTTCTGGGTGTTCATGGGTGTTTGCTGCCCATGTAAAAAGGGCCTAAATTTTGGCTTTAGTTGTCTATCTTTCCCTAAGATTCTGCTCATCTTCTCTGTGAGTTGGATTGCTAAAAGGTATCCCTTTGATCCCTCAAATAGCTCCAAGCATATTTCCTCTTCCAGTTCCTGGCCTTCCTTCTAACACACAAGGTTATTATTAGATCAGGTCCCAGCTATGTTACAGACACATCTTGATGAACAACTGAGACAGTTGTCTCCACTATGATGATAGGATTAAACAGTGAAAGTTGGTAAGTGAGGCTTTAGCCAAGGTTGAGAATTAAACTTCCAGAGGATGTTAAACAAAACCAGAATTTAAATATGCTGCAAAATGTTTCTTTTTGCTAAAGCTTTTTTTTTTTAACCACAGAATGCCCCTTCTCCCCCGAAGTAAACCACAAGAAATCTATCAAAGCCTGCTATCACCATTTGGAGTCCTCTAGAGACCTAGCTTTGCCATTGTTCCATGGAAGGTGCTTACACAGGAGAGAGACGCCATTACAAAATCCTAAAACAGATTCTAATCCATGAGTGTCACCTATACAGCCTACATTTCCACATAGGAACCGTGATTGATCACAGTTCCCAAGGCATTAACCAAGGCTCTTGTAGGGTTAAAACCTGCTTGCCTCTATAACCTACTGGTGAAGTTGTGACATAGGGTGTTTTCAAAATAGACAATAACACACTGGAGTCTGTGTTCAGTCTTTGCAAACTCCACTCAGTCCCCACTCATATGTTTAGCATGTCATGCCTGTAGCAGGAAGTAGGCTATCTGGGCTGTGGGCCTTTTAAAGGAGGTAGCACCAGCAGCGTGGTGAAAGTGCTACCTGAGGGTCAGGTGCTAGGGTGAGTTATGGACAGCACCTGATGCCTCCCACCTGAGCATGGGTATGTCTGAGTCAGCCCAAGAGAAACAGCTTAGTAGGAGAGTTCCTGAAAGGGAACTGCTAGAAGAGAGGGTTATGACCAAAGAGGAGAGAGTTGCTTGAGAAGACAGGAGCTTGAAGCTGAACTGTCTCCACACAAACCCGCTTGGAGGGTGTTGCCCAAGCTGGAGGGTCTGGCGGGCTGCAGGAGGGAGTTGTGCCTGGCCCGCGGACCTGAGAGTACTGTAGGGGTTACTAGAAAGATGGGCCCTTTTTACACAGATGGGTGGCGGCATCTGTGTAAACACCACTTGCGGTAGGTGTAGGTGGGTGCATGCTCTGGCGCAACACCCATCTCCACCCACCTCTGACCCACGCAGCAATCGGCAGTGGAGTCCGTTGCTCCATGGGTGGATGGTGGGTGGAGATTCACCCATCTCCACCCAGAGAAATGCACCCCACCCAACGCAAGTGGTGGTTACACAGACGCCTCCACCCAGCGAAACTGGGTGGAGACATCTCGTGTGAAAAGGGCACATGTTGCAGGGCGGCAGTGTTGCCCTGTACCATGTGTAATAAAATGTAACACCCATTTAATCGGTGTTAGAGTGTCTGTGTAAAAAGGGCCATGGAGAGAGGCTTACATCTGGCCTGAGAAGGATCAGTGCCCGACCAGAGGGGCTTGCATAGAGAAGCCCATGCCTCAAAGGTCTGAACTCTGTTTGCCTGTTACGGACTATACTGATATAGAGAAACTGGGTATGGTGATGAGACATTGTATATACTGTGAATAAAGGACACTTAAGTGGCGATTCCCTATGTGAACATGACTCTGTTACACAGCCTAAGAGATGGGCAGCCCCCTGCATGTGTTTCCTACACTTACAGGTAACCTCCACTGACAGTGCCAGTGAGAGTGAGAGCAGAGAGAGGGGCAGGAAGCATTCACTCCTTGGATACTCTAGGAGTTTTGCCTGCGTCTCTATTGTGCTAGCAGATCTGTACATGCGGAGGCACTGCACGCAACCTAATTGACAGGATAGGGACACATGAGGATACCTTAGCCTGCATTCACCTGCACTTACCTGCACAGCAGGCTCCACGTTCCCTGAGACCCCACCGTGAATGGTGGCCACATGGCCAGTGGGGACAAAAACCTAACGATGGGTGATTTCAGACGTTACGGGCGGGCGGTTCACCACAGTGAACCCCCGGGGGGGTGAACAACACAACCACGGGCCGGGGCGGAAAAACGACCCAAACAGAGATGACGGGACCGGGACCATGGCCGGGAACCGGGCCGCACCACCACGGACCAGGGCAGCACAACAGACATGCAGCCGAACCCCCGCCGTGGTCAAAACTCCCAGAAGGCACCGGGCAGGGGCGGGACACAGACATGGCCGCAGAAGGGCAAACGGAGCCAAGAGGCACACAAGGGAATGCCCACACAAGGGAAATGGGAAGGGAGGGGGGAAGAGGGAGAACAGGCTGACAGGTGCCACACACAGCACATGCACACACACAGCGGACCTGCAGCAGGACACACTGCACGACCACACGCCCGGGCACACACCCCCCACACACACACGCAAGGGAAAGGTCCGGAAGGGGGGGCAGGGGCGCCCGGAGAACATCACGAGGAAAAATGGGAGGGACGAGGGGGGGCACCGCCAAGGGACAAGGCACAGGCAGCAGCAACCCCCACCCCCATAGCACCCCAGTCCACAGAGGCACCCCCACAGCAACATAGGCAGTCT
>QEPC01010935.1:49050-124147 GCA_003113815.1 Sphenodon punctatus
ACCCGCCTGCTGCTGTGGGTGTTGTCCCTGGGCCGCCTCCCTGGTCGGGTGCACCCCTGTGCCCCCCTCCTCCGCCTGTGCCCCCTCCACCTCCATCGCTGCCCCTGCCTCCACCTCCTCCGCCTCCTCCACCGCCTGTGTTGCTTTCTCTGCCTCCGGTCTCTTCTGCCTCCCTCCTCGCTCCATCCCGCCACGCTTGCTTGCTGCTGATTTCGCTTTAAATCTCCCTCCGGTGGTTGTGTTGTTGCTGGTTGCCCGGCAGTGACGCTGCATGCCTTGTCCCCGGCTGGGGCTCATTTCCTTTGGTTCCACCCGGGGATTGGCGTCCAGATGTTACTTTTCCTTGGTTCCCGGTGGGGGTCCGTTTGACCACGCTTCCCGGGATATTCCCCCGGCTAGCCCGGGAAGTGTGGTTGAAATTGACCCCATGTGGGTATTGAGCGTGATGAACATCTGGCGCGCGCCGAACAGATGTTCATGGCCCTTTGGCCCCACTGCGGGGTTCAGCATGGTTGAGCGTGATCTCGTAACGTCTGAAAATACCCAAACAAGCAGGTGGACACCCACCTGGTGTGAGTTATTGTCATGGGCGGTCATCTCATATGTTATCATCTATAATTTGTGTAGACGGGGGACAAAATCATCTTGTGCGTGGAATTCCCACGTTTTTGATATGTTGGGAAAAATCCCTCTGAGAATCCTCCAGGATGTGAATTCATTTAGGAATGGTGTTAAGTACTTGAATCCTGCAATCTGACCTTAGAGTCCCAGTCATCTTTGCTAGTCACAGAAAACTCTCCTATTAAGATGTAAGCCTACTTAGTTTTCAGGCATACACTTGTTTCTATAAGCATCTTTGGATGAGACACACCTTGAGGGAAAAAAATTCTAGTCAAGTGGAAGCATTTCAGTTTCACAGAAATCTTTCTGTGGTTTCCACTAGTAGCTATATTGTTGTCCCTATTTGAAAAACAATAACCTTCAAGTTCTGAGGTTTATGCTCCCAAAACACAGGTATAACTCTACTTACGAAGCTAACCTTCAGATTTTAGAACCGTTACTTGGATGTCTTCATATTCTGGCACTGTGTTAACATTAATGGTTTTTTCCTTTTTTAAGAAAGCAGGGTCATATCGCAGTTTAGAACCTAATTTCAGTGTGTTTTTTCTGGGGAAAAATCAATTAAATTATGAAAGGTAGGAGATCTCTATGAGTAAAATAACATTTATCACAAGATGTATTTTATTATTACTGTAAAAACGTTGCATAGGCATGCTTTAGGCCTGTGTCACCCCAATGTCACTTCAGTGGTATGCCAGAGAAACTTAATTGATTTCAACCATACTTTCTGTCAGAAGGGTTTATTTACAGGGTAAAGACAATAGTTGAGCAGATTGCCTTAGTATGAGGGAAATATCCCTGAAAGAATGGAAAATCAACCTACAAGGTTTTCTGTCCATTTGTCTTTAATGGAAACTATGGGTGTTAACATACTTCTTAACCCTTGGACTCTGAAATAAGGGACAGCAGCACTCAGAATGCAGGACAGTGCGGGACATTATTTGCATAGGTTAATTTGCATGCATTCCCATTCCATACAGGAAAGAGCCCACAGCCCAGCCCTTTGCCATCCCACCCTTTGCAGAAATGCAAAAAGAGAAGGAGAGCCTAGCCCTGCAGCGCGTGCATTAGCAGATGCTGCTGCAGCTGTTGCTTGTGCACTCATGCAGGATTGAGGGCCCTGCCTGCGACTGCGTGCACAACAGCACAACAGTTACAAGGCATCTACTACCAGCAAACAACAGCAGTGGGCCAGCTGCTCGGGTGGACAGTCGTGGACTGACAAGGAAGCGCGTGTCAGATCTGGATCTGGACTGGATCCACATGGCTCAAGGCTGCTGTTCCTGAGAGGCAGCTGAGCCAGCATTGCAAACAGGAAGTAACTGCTCTGGGATACAAGCGGTTACAAAGTTCTCCCAGGGATGCAGGTGTGAGAGACATATTGGGAGAAGGGGGCAGGTCAGGTCATGACAAAACACTGCACAGCAGGGAGGAGCAGTACTGCACATCTGCTCAGCCCCTGGTCAAATCCGGGACATGAGGGGAGCAACACGGGACAGGAGGTAAAAGAAACTCAAATCTGTGATATCCTACACAATCTGATACACTTGAGAGGTATGAGTGTTAACAGATGAGACTGGGACCCTCATTGGCATCCCTTTTGCCCTCAATTTACCTGCCCATATGAAGGGCAGCTGCCAGATGTTCTGGCTGGGGCAGCTCTGCACAGGTTTATCCTCAGAAAGGTAGAGTACGCCGTGCGGGGTATTGAACCTGGGCAACACACTACCCTGGGGCCACCTCCTGTCTCATGGGGGGAACACGAGGCGGACTGCGACAACCACCATACAGTACGATTGTGGAAGCAACTGAGCTGGGTTTGATGCTGCTGAATGCAAAGTCGGTGGTTAATAAATCTACCACAGTCCGGGAGTTAGTCCTGGACTGTGATGCCAACCTCGTGTACATTATGGAGACCTGGCTGGACGATGAGTCAGGGCCTATTTTGACTGACCTTGTTCCAGCCGGGTACTCCATGCAGCACCAGCCTCAGTTGGAGGGACGGGGGGAGGGATAGCTATTGTTTTTAGGGATTCGTGGTCTGTCAGGAGGTATCAGGTGCAGGCCATATCGGAGGTAGAAGGCCTCCATCTTGTGTTTGATTTGGCGGGGGACAGAGTGGGGGTCCTGCTAGTAAATTGTGCACCTACCTGTATGGCGGCATCCCTACGTGCTCTGACGGAGCTGTGGTTGGACATGGTGTTGTGCTCCCCAAAGACTTTGGTCTTGGGGGACTTCAACATTCATCCTGACACTGGTCTCGGTGGGGCAGAGTGTGACTTCATGGCTTCCATGGCAACCATGGGTCTGTCCCAAATTGTCAGCAGCCCAATGCATGATGGGGGATATACCTTGGACCTGATTTTTTGCACTGGCCTTCAGGCGGGGGATCCATTGATGGGGGAGGTGTCAGCAGAGCCCTTGTCATGGATGTATCATTACCTCCTGAGAGCACATCTCCTGGTGCATGTCTTCCCCCAGAGGGTTGTGGAACTGATTCGGATGGCTCGTCCCCGGAGGCTAATGGAACCTGAGCAGTTCTGGAATCCTCTTGGGGATATTCCCTCTGATCTCAATTACCGCCCACTTGATGACTTCGTGGCACTATGGAACGCCTTGTTGGTGGAGGTCATCGACCGGAGGGCTCCGAGGCATCTGCTCCCCCGCCAGTGGCTCCTCTGGCCTCCATGGTTTGCAAAGGACCTGAGATTATTGAAGCGTGAGGGGCAGCAGTTGAAGTGATGGTGGCACCTTTCAAGTGCTGAAGCCGACAGATTGTGACATAGAACTAGTTTACTTGCCTATGCTGCAGCTGTAAGGACAGCAAAAAACTTCTTTATAGCCTCTGCTAAATCTCGTCCAGAGGAGCTTTTCCAGATGGTGAGGGGATTGGTCAGCCCTTCCTCTCTCCTCCTGGAATGGGAGTCATCTAGTGCCCGCTGTGACATGTTTGTCGATTATTTTGCAGAGAGAATCACCTGGATTCACCACGACTTCGACACCGCACTTATTGCAATGGATGACTCAGAGGTTGTGGAAGCCCCGCTGGGTCTGGTTTTGTGGGATCAATTCTAGTTGGTGTCATCTGCCAAGGCGGAGGAGTTCTTGGGACTGTTAGGGCCACTTTTTGTAAACTTGACCCATGCTCGTCCTGGCTGGTTAAGGCCAGTCGGGAGACAGTGGGGCCACTGCTGGCGGGGGTAATCAGTGCCTACTTTCAGGAGGGCAGAGTGCCGAGCTGCCTCAAAGAGGCTGTGGTACGGCCTCTGCTCAAAAAACCATCACTTGACATTGATTCTCTCACCAGCTACCAGCTAGTCTCGAACCTTCCCTTTTTAGGGAAGATTATTGAGCGGGTAGTGGCTCAGCAGTTGCAGGGGCATCTAGACCACACTGGTTATCTGGACCCCGCGCAGTCTGGTTTTCGCCTGGACTATGGCACGGAGACTGCGCTTGTGGCCTTGGTTGACGACCTTCGCCGTGAATTGGATCAGGGTCGTTCAACCCTGATAATTCTGTTAGATCTGTCAGCAGCTTTTGATACCGTTGACCATGAGATATTGGTGACTTGCTTGTGGGACTAAACTGGGGTGGGTGGGATCCTTCTTGAATGGTTCTGCACCTTTCTGGCCAGAAGAACTCAGCGTGTGGTGCTCAGGGACTGTTTTTTGTCCCCTTGAGACCTCACATGTGGAGTCCCGCAAGGTTCCATTATGTCCCCTCTCCTGTTCAACGTGTATATGTAGCCACCTGGTGAGGCCCCCCGCCATGCCACGAGCCACGCAGAGCGGCATGTTGCGCACGGCGGTGTCTCCGTTGCCCCACCTAGCTGCTGTTGACCCTGCAGGGGCATTGGAATGAGCAGGGAAAGGAGAGGAGCTTGGGTGCGTGCCGGGGGTGTGGCCCTGCGCTGGCGGTCCGGGAGCTTGGAGCTGTCCCCCCCCCGACCCGGGGCTCGGAGTCTCTTAGTGTGCTGCCGGCGGCCGCTGCTGACTACGCCCCCGTGCAGCCCCCTGTCCAAGGGCCCACAGAGTACCCAGCTTGGATGGGTGGCAGAGATGGAAATGGCGCACCAAATGAGGGACAGAGATACCATCCGCAGGCTCCCAAGAGTGATCGGAAGGGCCGTAACCCACCCAGTCCACTAGATACTGCAGGCGGCCATACCGGCGGCGAGACTCCAAGATAGCATGAACCTCATATTCGGGGCCCAGAGGAGTATCCTAGACGGGACCTGGGGGGGCAGAAGGTGTAGTCTCAGAAGGGGGAAGCACCATCTTCAGCAGGGAGATATGAAGCGTAGGGTGAATACGGAATTGGCGGGGCAACTGGACTGTGTATGTCACGTCATTGGCCTTGCGAATAATGGGATACGGGCCAATGTATCGATAGTCCAGTTTTGCTGATGGATGCTTCAAAGGGTAGTGGCGACGGCTGATCCACACATAGTCTCCGAGCTGGAGGGAGGCCGCTCCTCGCCTATGTTTGTCTGCTGTCTTTTTATACCATGCATGTTCCAAGTTTTCTCTGGCCAGGACTTGTGCGGCATGGATGCGATGCACCATGGCTCCTGCCGCCGGAATGCTTACAGAAGAAAGGTCGGGGGTTCCAATTTGCGGGTGGAATCCATAGGAGACAAAAAAACGGAGAGTACCCTAGGGATGCATTTGGTGCATTATTGTAAGCAAATTCAGCAAGGGGTACCATGTGTACCAATCGTCCTGTAGGTGGTTGAGGTAACAACGAAGGTATTATTCTAAATTTTGATTAGTTCTTTCCACCTGTCCATTGGTTGGGGGGATGATATGCTGTAGACGGCTTAAGGGTGACATGGAGGGCTGAAAAAAGGACCTTCCAGAAGCATGAGACGAACTGGGTGCCGTGATCTCAAATTATCTCAAGAGACCACCCATGGAGCTTTACGAGTCCCATGGCATATGAAGAGAAGCACCGTGCGGTGCGCGGAAGGTAGGCCTCTACAGGCCACGAAGTGAGCCATCTTGGAGAAATGGTCCACGACAACAAGGATAGTGTTATACGCTCTTGAAGGGGGAAGTTCTACAATGAAGTCAATTCCTACCCGCTGCCAGGGTCCTTGACGCAGGGGAGCTAGTTGCAAGAGGCCTAGCGGGGCTTGTCGAGGTGTCTTGGTTTGGGCGCACGTAGTGCAGGTGTTAACATATTGGTGGACGTCTGAGGTTAGGGACGGCTACCATTAGGTCTGACGAATAAGTTGGCACATTCGTTGGGCTCCAGGGTGACTGGCTAAGGGGGTGTCATGATGGGCCCAAAGGATCTGGGGTGGGCATGCCATAGGCATGACGATTAGGCCATCTTTCTTGTAGAGGCCGTCCTCCATCGTATAGGAGGGATCCTGGAGACAGTCCTTGTCGATAGAACCGGCTTCTTGAAGTTGGGCCAGTCATAGATACGTTGCTGCAAAAACCGTAGGGTCCATAATGGGGCCATGCTGCCAGTCCGTAGCATTTCGTTCTTCGTGATATCGTGAGAGGGTGTTGGCTAGGACATTTAGGTGGCCGGGATGATACTGTACTGCGAAGGAAAAGCGAGCAAAGAACACTGCCCAACGCGCGTGGCGGGTGTTGGTAATTTGCGCCGTTTGTAGGAAGGTCAAATTTTTATGATCGGTGACTACCGTGACGGGGTACCTTGCTTCTTCCAGGTAGTGTCAACAGGTTGTAAAAGCATCTTTAGTAACCAGTAGTTCACGATCAAATATCGTATAATTACGTTCGGCAGGGGTCAGTTGACAAGAGTAGTAGGCACAGGGAAGTAGTTGCTTGTAATGTCTGAAAACACCCTAAGTCACACAATTTGTTTTGGGGTCAGGATATTTTGTGGATTGTGAACTAAAAAATTGGAGTGCTGCTATTGGACTGAAGCTCCTAGGAGAGGAGTTGCTGGTATAAAGTATGAGAGAGTTGTTCGGCACCATCTAGGGAGGGCATGGGGTACTGTTGTCCCCACCCACCCATATTTCATACCATATGCTGATTGTGCTTCAGGGCTTCCTGAATCTTTGGCCCTTTGAATGAAAAGTCCTTTACAATGAAATCTGAAACGGTGTCTCTGGCTCTGTCCACTGGGGCTTGAGGGAGTAATGCTGAAAGAGGTCTGTGCTTGTTGGATTGTTGCTGGGCGGCTGGATTGTTTTCTCTTTTGTCCCTTGTCTCCATTCACAAAACAGGCATCAGCTTTAGTGATGAAATGACTGCTTCAGGCCACTTCTTTCTTCCTGAACTTAGGGCCATGAAAGCAGGACTGCAAACCTCCAAAGCATGTTGGGTTACGAGAAGAAATACCAGGAGTTGGACAGGACAGGTAACAAGTAGTTCATTCCTTCCCTTGCCTGGTCTCCTACTGCAAATTTTGCCCCCCTCAACGATTGTGTAGGTCTCCTCTCATCAACTGTGTAGCCTTTCACAACTCACTTTTGGATCTCAGTCCACTGATCGAGATATGTTGGTCTCTTGTGTCAATTCATTTATGTTTTATATGACTACTTGCTTCATTTTAAAATCTTTTGGGGTGGGGGAAGGAGATGGAGAATCAAAAACAGAAGAAATTCAAAATTAAGACTCTCTGTCCGTGCTGATATAATGATATTTGAAAGGGCAATGGCACAAGTTAGAAAGGGAGTTGGAGGATAAATTTTAAATTTCATTGCTATTGCTTTCCCAATGTTAATGTTACTTAAATATGTATTCTTGTCTGTCTGAATAATTCCTAATAATCTTGCTTGTCATGACCAGGATCCAATGTTTATAGAGGATTTTCAAAAAGAGAATGTAATACCTAGAGACACTCATTCTTTTTGGTCAAATGAATGGTATCTCTGAATTTCAGGTCTGCTATAAATATATCTTAGTGTAATTAGATGATGATCTATAAAATAGAAAGGCATGGGAAGTGAATAGTTTACCTTTCCTAAAGAATATTCTCTATACATTCATGTAATGTGAAAGGTTTTTTTCGTGAAAAGGTTAAAAAAAAGTTCTAATCAACTTCTGTACATTATGTAGAACTTCATTTTCTAAACTCTGCAAAAGAAAGTTTCATATTTAATGGGAAATCATGAATTATTCCATTTATTATCTACTTCCTCCTTTCAAAGACATGATCTGGATAAAAGGCGGGGTGAATAATTTCAAAAAATACAATACATTTTTAATGGGAAGGTGCAAACTACAGATTCTCATGACTATTAGTAAGTGTAGAGGAAACAGAATTTTACTTGCAAAAACTCATCAAACTCTTGCAAAGATAAAATATATGACATACTTTAATAAAGAAGAACACTGTGAACTGAAGTTTTTCTTTTTTATGTAACTTGTTGTTTTTACTAAGTTTGGTCCTACTGTTTGCTGGACCTTTCATTTCTCAATAATTGAATAACTTTTTGCACTGAATATAGTAACAAGATAAACAAAAGTGATTTCTGGTTTTGAGACACTGCCCAAAGGGTAAAATGGAGTATGACTTCTGTTTCTGAGACAGTGCACAATGAGAGAATAAAATACAAAAGACAATTTAATTTGCCATGATACAATCAGAATTTTCTAATATTTCTCAAAGTAAATCTTTTTTATTTGTATGAAAACCCTCTTTGTTTTTTCTCTTAATTTAAACTCTGCCTGTTTTTATTTTCCCTGTGACTCAACTGCTCATCTGCAACATCTTGAATGATACCTCCATAAACAAATATAAGAATAAATACCTTGTTGATCTAAATTTAACTCTTGAAATAGTGCTTTATATTTTTTTCTGGAGGCTATACTAAAATAAACCCATGAGGCACCCATACAGGGTGCTATATGTAAATAATTATCCCCATTTCACAGATAGTGAAAAAAAGCTACAGAGAAGAACAGATGAGTTCTCCAAAAGTATATAGCACATTAGTTGTAAAGCATGAATTAGAACTTGGAATATCCTAGCTGCAAGACTTATAGCTTTAATTAAGAAGCCTGCATTTTATTTTGTGAATATGTGTAACAAAATGCGGGTTCTAGAATGCATTTTAAAATTATTTTCAGTTAATGCATATAATGAATGTAATGAAATTTACAGGAAAATGAAATAATGTAAGCTACAGTGAATCCTAAATGGAATTTAAACAAACAAATAAATAGAAAATATAGTAGAGAATAATATTTCCTCTGACATTATCTATAATATTAGCTAAAGATCACTGATGCATGTAGCAGTGCACAAAGGATATTGTTATATGCTTAAATCTTTGTTATTATCTTTACTGTTTTATAGCATTTATACTTAGGAAGATAACCTATCCAAATATATTTCTAAATGTATATTTCCATTTATCTGTTTTACTGAGGATTCTTATTTATAACAGGAATTAAATTCATTTGAAAACATTTCTTCAGTGTCATCCTTTGATGTTCATAATTGATTAACTCTCTGTTCCTCTATTAAAGTGTCAGTGTGGTTTTAAATAAAAGGAAGAGAGGCAGATATATGTATTGATTAAAGAATCTTTACTGACATGTTACGAATCCACACTTGATTACACAATTCAGCTAAAAGTGTTTGCCAACAAAGGCAGAGAGAGGGGGAGGAGAAAGAAATATAACTAAACAGATAACTGTTGCGATATTAGCACTTTGTAAATCATTGCTCCGTATATATATGGAGTTATAGTTTAATATAATTATATTTTCTTACACATGCTTGTTTCAATGTTTCTATTTAACAGAAGTGTTAAATAAAATGTTACATCAAAGTTTTCCCACTCATTTTAAAAAATGTTATTAATCTCTTTCCCTTTGATTACATCTCACACGTACAGTTTCATAAGTAAACCTCCCATCCCAAAACGTGTTACCTTTACTTTTAAAGCTTTTAGGGGAAGATTGGTGAGGGTTTTTGGTTGAGGACATTTATATTTTTTTATATGTATTTATTTTATATATATTTAAATTGTACCGTTCAACCACAAAAATAATTTAGTGAATACCAAACTTTTTAATTAAATATATCTGATTTATAAGTTAAGCATACATTGCTACTTTGTCATTTACTTTTCTGTTTAATTATAATTCCAACCTTATATAATTAAGCCTTTTATTCGAGACAAACCATTTAAGCAGGTAGTATTTAAAATGTGGTTAATAGTGGTAAGGTTATGTCATCTGTTAAACAATGCTAGATCAGTTTCAACATCCAGTGTAAACACACAGAGCACACTACCTCTTTATAGCCTCCGAGTTGAAGCATGTGCTTAACTTGAAGCTTGTGAATAGTTACATTAATGTGCTTTAAATTAAGCTTGTGCTCATGTGCTTTGCTGAATCAGGTTAGCGTACTCAGCACCTTGCATTATTGAGCCATATGAGATATCCTATAGAAATGGTGTGTAGCTTGCAAGTTTCCAAAGTCTTTCACCAATTAGACCTGGCCATAAGCAGTGCAGACTGATTTGAATCAGTCAGACATCCCAGGTTTTCATGTCTATAGGGAGTTCGACTAAATCACGGTAATATTCTATTTTCCCACTTAATGTTTCCATTAATGTCTTGTATCTTCAGGAATAAAGAAGTGTTACCTTTACTTTAAGGAATAGCTCTCCACTGCATATTAAAGAACTGATTCATAGTTTGGCTATAAGAGAACATTAGAATGTATTTCTTTATGACTCTTAAGAGTAGAATTTAGAATCTTTTAACATGAGTAGTACGTTGAAGTGTATACATTTTCTAAATATTTGTATTTATTATACATGGTGCATAAAGATATTTTTACAGAATAGGTCTGCTTTTTCATTTTCATTAATTATTAGCGTGTATATGCACCTGTCTACACTGTCGTATAGACAAAGCCCTTGCAATAAATCTCAAATTAGACAAAGCCCTTGCAATAGCTCTCAAATTATATCCAAATAGTGAAACATTTAAAGTCATTAATAGAATTTTCTTTACAGTCCAGATTTGAAATCAGATAAAGATGTAACATTAATCAGTAAATCCCTATAATATCTTGATCCAGATCGTAATCTGGAATGATTTGTTTATTGCTAGATATTGGTTGTCCGGATGAAAAACCAAACTTAGCATGAGAAATCTATGTTAATATAGCTTTTCAAGAAGTACAAGAAATAATACAATGGGATACAATTTTTATTATTATTATTTTTGTAAGTAATATATTTTCTTTGCTAGTTGTACATCATCTTGTGGGTTACAATGTGGGATAAATACAGTAGAATTCTGAGGAATTAACTGCTGACATTTTCTTATGCTTTTTATTTAAACGTATAAATAATATTGTTAGAATGGTAGCATTTTGCACAGGTGCCAGGTAGTAGATAATCAGAGACTTAAACATTATTCCTGACAGTGTATTTACATATTTGACTACCTTGATGCAATTCTTTTGTTCTCTTCAAAATAAAAATGAAAAATAAGTGATCAGCAACAAAATAAAGAAATTTAATGTAACTTAAACTCTCTATAATAAGATATTCAGAATTAAAGCAAAAAATTAAAAAACTGGAATGGCATTGTCCTAAATCTCATTATTTGATTTCTTTTAAAAAGTATAATAGAATAACAAGCAAGATTACCATAAGTTTTAGTATTTACTACAAATGTCCTTGAGTTTGACAGTAGTGTAGCATTATTGACTTGAATAGGGTTGCTTCTGATATTCTACTGGCTAAGGAAGAGGAGAATAAGACATAGATTTAGCCGTGCAAGAATATTTATTTAGGAGTTTTTAAAGTGTTTAGGAGGAGGGGGGGGGAGAGGGCATAACTTGCGATACACTGTAATAAAATTAAAGTAACCATTACAGTACCTATGATTGTGAAATGTTTAAAATATAGTGTGTGCCACAAGTAACAATGCCTTTTAAGCTTACAGATTATTATTTTTCTTATCTCACTGGCAACATACTGCATGGAAACAACCTTATATAATTTTTGTGGTAATTTTAATAAGTAGATGATGAAGAGTCTAACTTTCAGAAATCAGTGGGAGTTCCAGATTCTCGGAATCTCTGAACATCAGACCAGAACATATAGCATTTCAGTAAGTTGTACTTTAGAATAAAAGCAAATTTAATAATCGAGTCTACATAGTGGATCTTAATGCCAATATTTTGTTTGTCAGATGAGATACACACTGGTAGGAACAGCTGAATAATGAAGTCAGAAATGTATGTATTTTTGTTAGCTTTGCCGTAAAGCTGTTTGATTTTAGACATTGGCAAACAAAAAAATAAAACATTTTTAAAAAGATTTTAAAAATTAGTGTCTTGAAATAAAAACATATTAATCATACTATTTAAAATGCCTTTTAATGCACATTTGTGTTACAAATTTAGCAAAAGAAAGCTATAATTTTATAGTTCAGAACATTATCACTGAAAGCTTATTTTCCTTCACATTTTTTGTGTTGATCAAGGAAATGAAAACGACATGTTTTCATTTACAATGTCGTTTCAATTAAGCATACTGTTACTCATGAAACAACTGGTTAGCACTGTTTTATGATGTTTTAAATCTACAGAGTATTATAACTTATCCAGATACAACTTATGCAGTTAACAGACTTTGACTATCATTCTGCTTCTGCAACCTTGAGGATAGTGAGACAAATTCACTGCCCGCGTAGGTGGAAGTCGATTCACTTAAAAGGACTTGTTCTTTCTTGTGTCCATAGGGTATTTGGTCCAGAGTCTTTATTTTTCTTTTGTCCTGCAGTAGCATTTTGTTGCAGTAGAATTTGCTTTATTAACATGAGCTGGCTGCAGTTTTGTTAAATATCCAGTAGATGCCCCCAGAGACCAGTCAACCTATTGAAAATCTTTGGTGTTTTCAAACGAGATTGCACCTTGCTGGAGTCTGTGTTCGGTCCGTTCAGCCTCTACTCACATGTTTAGCTTGTCCAGCCTAACAAATAGGCAGCCCCTAGCATGTATTTCATGTGCTTGTGGGCAGCCCCCACTGGCAGCACCAGTGAGAGCAAGAACTGAGAGAGGGGCAGGAAATAGTCACTCTTCCAACGCTCTAGGATTTTTTCCTATGACTCTATGGTGCTGGTGGACCTGTACGTGTGAAGGCACTGCACACAACCTAATGGATAGGGCACGGAGACTTTGGGTGCACATTAGCCACATTATCTGAGACCCCACCGTGAGTGGGGGCTGCATATCCAATGGGTGGTGGCCATGTAGCTGGTGGGAGTGAACACCTAATAAACGGGTAGGTGGACACCCACCTGATGTGTACAATTGTCTCACTTTTTAACACCCTTTGTTTTAACAGAGAGGAAGACCTGTCTTGTGGTACAATCATCTTATTGATCCTTGAAGACAACTAAGTATTCATACGGTGTTGAAAGTCAAGAATGCACAGCGTGGTGTCAGATAATAAAGACTATAGGTTACTACTAATGTTTCACAATGCAGCAGCAGCATTTTTAAAGTAAACATGAACTTATTGAAAACCAGAAATATGTTGTTGCATAAAAGTTCAAAATGAAGCTTTAAAAAAATCAGTAGACTATGTGCAGTATATTTGAAGTGATTTAATATTTGGGGAAAGACTATTTTCAGTTAATTAAAACACGATTCATTTGCTGTCATTTCTCTGCTTGTCTGGAACCAAAACAATAACATTACTCAGGAATTTAAGTTTCTATTAAAATCACCTCCTTCACCTCTGTCTAAGAGAGGTATTCTAAAAAGTGAATATTTTCCCCGTAGTTTTTGGGAAAGCATGCTTACATTATCAATAAAAATTATGTTGATAGTGAAAACAGCTTTAGTATTGTCAAATTATCCCTTTGATAATCCTTATGTAATCTGTTCCCACAAGAGGAATATAAAATTTATCATTCAACTATGGGCCAGATACTGCATTTTTTAAACATTACGGTTACTTTTAATAAATAAGATATTATACAACTTGCCAGGATTTGGTACTATGGGTTGTCAAATAAAAGACAGTTTTTTAATATCATGCTGTATTTGAAATGTTATTACAATAGATAGGCTTGTGATTGATACAATATAGATACAATTATACAATTATCATTCCCTTTGAAGAAGTGTGTATTAGTATAACATGATGGCTCCAGCCTTGAGCTAGTAGTTTCCTTAGTTAATTAGCATAGCTTTTTGCTAGAGAATGAGTGACACAAATTGCACTAGCTAAAAGAAAAGTGATCTTTATAAATATAATAGAAAGCATGTTTTAGTGAAGTAACATAAATGGTCACGCAATATTTTGGAGTGTCAGGTCATTAATGTGATATTTTCAAGGCACTGTGTTCCTTCCAATACGGGAAAATTACAGGACAGTAAATTTCCATTTGTAGTTTATATTTTTTAAGTTTTTCTTTGTTTTCCTTCAATAAAAGAATAAGAAAATGTTGTGTGGGTTTGTTGGTGAAGAGCAACTCATAAATAGCATCCAAATACTGATATTTTTGCATCTCACTTTATAATAGCATCTCACTTTATAATATTATGTAGTATGTTAATGACATTAATGTTGTCTGTTTCTCAAGAATATCTTGATCATCTTAACAATGTGTAATATTGTGGTGATCAGTTTTGCTTACCAAATTTAGGAAAATCCCTTGCAAAGGGAGCATATCAATGAAAGAATAGTCCCCTTCATTGTTAGTTTTTATTTTAGTAGTATTAATATAAAATCAGAACAAATATAACACAAACAGTGCAGATCATTAACTTTATAGCATAAATTAAAACTTGACAGTCACAAATAACTTATGTTCATATAAATTTAAACTAGCAATAGTTGTTTCTAGACCAGAAATCTATTTATTAATCTGTTTAGCACAAGGCCCATCCAGATTTACTAAACATACAAAAAATGGTCACTTTCAAAATTACACATTGCTGAAAACCTGACAGCAAAAAGACAATCCTTTGACGGGAGAACTGTGGATTTTGTTGTTGTTGTTTGTTTTAAACTCATTTGCAAACATAGGTGGAACAAGTCCAAAATAAATAACACATCTGGAATTTTTTCAGTAGAAAGTGCACATACTCTGCATTAGGAACCCTGTCCTGCAAGCCTATTATCCTGGCAAAGGTCCTTGGTGATGTAAGCAAATTGGATTTGCTTCCAGGGTTTGCAGGATTGGACCCTAGGATTGCACCATATCATTTGAAAGAAATATTTGGATTATCTCTATAAATAATGCCACAAAAGAAGTTATTACCTCTTGAAAGTAATTAATTATGCATCCCTCTTTAATATGTATATCTAACTCATGTTTATCAGTGGAATATCTTTGATATGAATTCATCATTGTATCTCTGTAGATATGTCATTTGCTTTTAAAATTAGGTAGACATTATGAAGCTTCTGTGTCACTAAACTAGTCCCTGCTGAAGTCAGACACTAGATAGAGGCAAAATACTATGTAAGGAATGTGTTTCTAACAAATATTATGTCAGATGTTTTAAAGCGAACCACCATAACCTCCAGCAAAACTGTTTAACATATACATTGTTTTGACATGCAGTATATTTAGTTTTTTACCTGCTCACTGTTTTTAAGCAAACTATACGAGCTTATCATGTTTCAGTGCAGTAATGCCAGCAAGTTCTTTTTTTTCCTCTGTAGATTAACTCAGTTGACCTTCCTTCTGATTTCAATTGCAGAATGCTAATATATTTATAATGCATTCTAGTCGAAATAAGTACATGCTCCCACTGCAGCTTTATTCATATACTTAAATTCATACCACAATAAATATGATTAAATGGTGAAAATTGCTTTCACATCTCCATCAAATCAGTGTAGCATCTTTAATTAATATCTTCACAACGTGTTTTTTTTGCAAGGGGGGTGTACATAATACATACTTGAAGGATAAAAATCCGTCTCTTTTATTCCTAGTTATAGGAATTCATACAAGAAGAACACCTGCATAGACATGCTGCGACAGGGTTATCACAAGTCTTTCTCCGAGCTCTTCACTCTGATACAGAAGTGGAATGCCTTGAGGGAGGCTGCAGGGCCTGGGTCAGCCATATGGCTGCAGACGTCCCTAGAGGAGCAGCCTGATAAGCTGGATCAGCTTCACCACTTCCTGACCAGGGCTGAGGCAGCCCAGCGAGCAGGTAAATGGAGGCATTGTGGGTAGCAGAGCAGCAGGCGCTGCAGCAGTGAGTGCCTGAGGGAAGATTCCAAATTGTTTCATGTATGAATTTGAAACATTACTGCAACTTAGCACATTTCAGCCTTAGTCAACTAAGCTGTATTTATAGAATAAATGAGAGGTAACTGAAATATGAGGTTACGGTTACAGTGAGAAGGTGTAGTAACAATTTGTGGAGGAATATCTAGACCGTATGATTATGATGACACCAGAAACCTTTTGATATATCTACAGCCTTGAAACATCTCAATTATAACCTCTTTTATAGTTTTTTTTTTAAAAAAAATGTTTTATCTATTTAACATAGCTGTTCTTTCCCAGGCAAATGTAACTTAGTCAGTTGTTTTGCACTATAAATATTTTTCATTTATCAGGCCATTTTAAAAAATATGGTTTCTGCTAAATATGATTGAATTTGTAACTTTAACTCTAAAAATGGTTTGTAAGCATTATATAAAATAAGCCTGATACAGGGATATGATATGTTGTTAATGAATTACAAGGCATTTGTGATGACACAGCTCTGGATCACCACATCACATTTTCTCTACTGCCTAAAGTCAGTTTTCTAAGCAATTCTGTTCTTAGTATTCTTATAAATACCAGGAAAAGAATTTTTACAAAGCTATTCAGGGTCTGTTTGTACTTCAAAATAATAATGGAAATAAAGATAGATGGAAAGTACATTGCGAAAATCTTGTGAAAATCCTGTTTTATAGCAATATTTTTATCCTGTACTAAAGAAGCTATTGGGATTTTTATTTTCACTGGATATCTTATTTAATTTTATCATTTAAGGCAGGAAAATTTGAAACATTACTTTTACAAGTTCAACCTGGAACTTTTTTGTCCTAAGGAAACCAAGCAGGAAACCCTTTTGTTTAAAAACAAAAAAAACGAGATCAGTACAAAGATCCTCTGTGTCCTGACTCTGCTTTAGTTCTTGTTATTTAGTTCAGTAACAAAATTCTGAAACATAATATTGAGAGTCTAATAAATTGAATTGAAAGCCCTTAGTTGCCTCCTTTTGGTATTGGCAGAACATTTTGCTGCCATGCATGGGACCATTAGAATCTAGACATCTGCTTGCAAAGGCTTGATTTCTCTGCTAGAGTGAGGGTTTCAGCTACATGAAGTTCTCTCTGTAGGTGGCAGTGAGGAGCATGAAGTAAGCAATTGCCACACCTAAGGAAGGCAAGAAGCGGTTAATGGACTGTCCAAGAGAGGGGCTGAAGTCATCATACTCAGTTAACATCAGCATTACCTGCCTGTTTAGAAGAAACAGACTTTATATCTGAGCAGCTCTGACATAAGAATCTTGGGTGTGAACCATTTGAACAAGAATAGTCCTGGACTTTACATTCACTTGTTTGTTTGTTTGTGAAGGGTGAAAGGGTGAAAACAAATGAGACAGTTCCCTACGTTAGCTGACATTATCCCATGATTCACCTTCCTGTTTGTTAAGTGGCCGCCAGATATTCACCCACTTCCACCACAGGCAGATATTCCTCTGCTACCCAATGCATCATCCAGAGAAGGTGGTGGATGCAACACACACTAAGGCTAGTCCAGTTGGGCTAATCCAGGCTAATATGCGCTCTCCCATCTGTTGTTTTATTTATTTATTTATTTATTTATTTTACAGTTTATGTCCCATCTGACAGCAGCTTAGGGCACCTTACAATTTTCATAAAAAGATGATACAATAAAACATACACCAACCATAATATTAATCAGCATTCATAAAACAATAAATAGGTATCATCAAAAGAAAAATAAATCCCACCCTCATTATCCTACCCATGCCCACCCTCTCCCTTACCAAATGCCTGGCGAAATTGCCAGGTCTTGCATTGTCTTCAGAAGGAGGGAAGATCCGGGGACAGATGAACCTCCACCAGGAGGGAGTTCCACAGCCTTGGAGTGGTCACCAAGAATGCCCTCTCCATCGTCCCCATCCGACGGACACCGGGGACTTCAAGACAGGCATCCTCCGATGACCGCAGGGGCCGATCCAGAACCCGGGAGGTGTGGTGGTCCTGCAGATACGTAGGGCTCAAGCCATTTAGGGCTTTAAAGATCAATCCCAAGACCTTGAATGTTAGGTCCCAAGCAGCTTCTGTATGTGACAAGGTCCCTAGCACCGTGGACAAGGCCATGATGTCAGGAGCAGATCGGACCCAGGAGCAATGGCTGCCAGCCGCCTGTCAGCTGATAGCATGGGTGGGAGTGAAGAGACACTCCTCCCACAGCTACCTGTCAGCTGATGGTGGGACTGGGAGTGAGCAGACGCCACTGGCAGCCTGTTGGCTGATGGCACAACTGGGAAAAGATACCGTTGGCAGGGAGGGAGGGACCAAGGGAGGTCACCCTTGCCTGGGGGCAGCAGGTCCCAGAGCTGAGCTGAGCCAAGCCCAGCCCAGCCCTGTTCAGTCCCTCCCTCCCTTCTTTTCTCTTGCTCCATGTGACAGTGGGACTTGCTCCTGAGACACCAGCAGTGACAAGCCCATGCGTGCAGTGTGTGGCATGGGTACCAGCTCTGCTCCTTCCTTACTCCTGGTATCAATGTCATCTCCAGCACCATCACATCTTTCAGTAGCTCCAACACCACCAATCCTGACAGCACTTTCCCTTCCCTCAGCACCGTGTATTCCTAACACTTCGGCAATACTGCAGCCTCCCTCAAACCTCTCATTGGACCCAACACCTATAACAGCACCAAGCATTGTGAATACTACAGGTCTAGTCCCGCTTACATCCATTACACCTATGATGACAAAAGCTCTTATTGAAGACCAACACATACCAAAGGAGGAATACCTCCCTGTAAAGAAACCCTCCCACAAATCAGACACTTCTCAAAAGCTTACTTCATCATCCTCAAACACAACAAATACTAGCTTCACAGAATCTAAGGACTTACCAACCTGCCCTTTGGATAACATCTTGAATCAGGCCCAAACGACCATCTCTGAGGACAATAAGAAGTTCCAGTCTCTAATATGCATAGTCCCTGCTGAAGAAGAGAATGATCCTATCTGTAAGATTAAGTATGATCATGTCCCTACCTTAGTTACACTGCCTCTGTCAAAGAAACTTATGAGGAATATGAACATTTATTGGAAAAACCCCTCCATCCACATTTCCAATCTACACACATTACAGCGTATTCTGCGCTGTACCTCCAGAGGACCATGTGATGTTTATCAAGCACCCTACACCCAACTCCATGGCCATCCAAGCATCTACAGAGAGACAGCAAAGTACGTCCACTGAAACCTCACCAATGGATAGAGAAGGTCAAAAAATCAACATATTGGGCAGATGTTTCTTCTCCTCAGCAGCAATGGGTGATTTTAGACGTGCCGGCCTCCCGTGTTACCACAGTCCAGGATTTGTTTCGGATCCTGGACAGGAATCAGTCCATCCGTCCTTTAGACGTGCCGGCCTGATTCCGCTCGGAGATCGGAGAGGGGGCGGGACTGTGTGGCGCGACATGCAGCTGCACAGCCCCGCCCCCCACGTTCCCCGGCCGCCTGCCCTTCTGGAGATGGGCGGGCGCAGCAGCCAATTCGGCCACTGCGCCCAGTCCTGGATCATGGCCGGAACCATGCTCCAGACTCGGCGGAGGTAACAGATGTTTCTCTCCACTGTTTCCAGACCGTGGTCCAGCTAACCACCATTCTGGAGGGGAGGCCGGCCTCCCCTCTGGAATGGTGGTTATTCGGATTCCCGACAGAGGTTCACTAGGGTGAACCTCTGGCGGGAACCCCTTTAGATGTTACGGGCCCTCCTCCACCAGAGGGGATTGACTGTGGTAAAAGGGAGACCCATAATGTCTAAAACCACCCAATGATTCTGTGAGTTTCTAACTATGTTTCAGTGATGTTCACATACAATAATCTCCTTTGGGAAAAGATGACATCTATCCAGTGGTGACTGGTGGGTTCTGAGGCTGGTGGGGCAGTGGGCGGGGCCAACCCAATGGTGGGCGGGGCCAAATTCCACACTTATTTCATGATTAATGGAATAGAACATGCACACAAGCAATAGAATGTGTACACAAGAATTGCAGTTTTAGAAAACAACAACAGAGTCAAGTGAGTCCAATGTGCATGGTAGAAAACAGGACTTGTCCTTCTTAAATTTGTAAGCCCACTGGGCAGGGACCTATCTCCAATAATCTGAATGCGTTCAATGGCAGGAGTACAATAGCAGAGAAAATATCCCAACCAATTTAAAACATTAAAAGTTCAACTCTCTCAAGCATCAAAGAGTCACACAGCAATAAGGATAAAATTCAAAGGGGCTGACACAAGAAAGTGCAACTTTAAGTAAGGTCACGTGAAAAACAAGTATATTGTTTTTGCCCAAGTGTGTTTGCCACATTTTCAGCATTTCCATTTATTTTGCATTTCCGGCTCTACTTTTACAGTCTGGTGCATTGGCAGCTTAAACACAAAACGTAACACAGGCAGTATTAAAACACCCCAGTCCAGTCACAATGCATGCTGAGTGAGGAGGATTGAAATGCAAACCATGCAGGACTAGTCCCACTAAACCACTGGGATTAAAACCCAAAGCCAAGGTTCCTTTGACATCAGATTAAGGATTGAAATGCAAACTAGGGAGAATTTCTCCCACAAAACTGACTCGGATTGAAACCCCAAACCACAGATTTCATTCACATCAAGTTTAAAAAACAAAACACAGGCAGTAAAACACCCCAGTCCAGTGCATTCTGAGGAGGATTGAAATGCATTGTAAACCAGAGACAATAAGGCAGGCACCCCATGCAGTGCAGTGAGAATTAAAATCAAATCAATCAATGGTACATTCATTTTCAAATTCAATTCATTTTCTCCCAATCCACTAAGATTAAGCAAACCCAGATAATTCAAAATCAATTCATTTCATTTAATATATGTAATAATATAATAATAATAAATAAAAGCCATTTACCCAAAACATTCATAGATAAAAAGGATTAAAATAAATAAATAAATAAATAGCCTTTCTCTTACCTGGCCTCAGCCAGAGTCAGCCCAGGACTGATGATTCAGTCAGCCAGCCATCAAGCTCCAACCCTTCCCAATCTAATCCCAATTGCTCCATGCCCCATCCTTTAGCTCCCTCACCCCACTAGCTCCCAGTTGTTTGCCCATAATCCGCCCCAGGCTTCCCCATCATCCCTCTATCCCCACTTGGGTCTCCCTTAGCCACACGTCAAGGCACCCCATCCCATCCTTCTCTCCCCATGCACCCCATCTCCCCTCCTGTCTCTCCCAAATCAACCTCAAGTTAGCCTCACTACTCTCCCCCTGCACCCCATCTCCCCTCATCTCCCCCAAATCCACCTCAAGCACCCTTAGTAACCTCTCTTCGAAATCCACCCCCATTCTTGTATGTTCTCTCCCCCTGCACCTCCATCTCCCCTCCCATCTCCCCCAAATCCACCTCAAGAACCCCTATTAACCTCTCCCCTGCACCACATCTCCCCCAAATCCACACCTCAGGGCACCTCATCCCATTCTCTTCTCCCTCTGCACGGTGCACCCCTGGGCCCCATCTCTTTCCCCCCCCCCCAATCCTCCATTCGATGATTGTCACCAGCCTTCCCGCTACCTGAACCTGGAGCCAGTTGCAGAATTCACTAGCTGCGGCTGCTTGCTGAGGTCTGCCCCTCCTCTTTCACTCTCCCTTCTTTGGGCAGAGGGGGAGGGGGAAAGAGCTCAGGCTGGAGGCTTAAGGCAGCCATGGCATCTGGAAACGATGCCCCAAACTGCCCTAAAGGGTTCTTCCATAGGAACCCAGCCAAGGAGCCCAGGCGCCTCCCCTGGTCCCTCCTCAGTCCCCCAGAAAGCATTGCTTTTCAGGGCTAGTGCCCAGCGCATGCTCCTCGGGGGCTTGGGAGGTGACTCCTCTATGTCCCTGCCTCCCTCTGGCTTTCTGGCCAGTGTGTGGGAAGCTAGAGGGAAGAGGAAGCATCAGGAGGACGATGTCTGCCCTCCTCCCCCTGACTCCCCTTGCAGACTCACAGAGAGAGGGTTCTTCCCCTACAGTCTCTGTTTACATTTAACAGCTGTTAGTTCTGGCTGCCTGCCAGAGCTATGACTCCTCAGCTCTGGCAGGCAGCCAGAAGCCGATAGTTAAATGTAAACACTGAGTCTGCAGGGGAAGCAGGGGAGGCAGCGCTGGATCAGCTGAGTAACAGCCTGACTCCACAACATGAGGGGAACCCTGAGGGATGTTGGGGGCGCATCCACTCAAACATCCTGGGGAAGTGGCCACCACTGCATCTATCCTCCAACAACTTCCCCCAGAGTTCAAACTGTAAACTGATATAATAAAAGCAGAGGGCTTATGTCTGATCCAGTCGCAACTCACCACTATGTTCCATATCACTGACTTAGCAGCAGTATCAATTACGAATGCTATTGCCACTAGGAAATACACTTGGCTATTTCATCAACTCTGACCTACCAGAACAGAAACAGAGTTGAGAACTTACTGCTTGATGAGGGAGGTCTATTTCATTCTAACACTGATGAAGTGGTAAGGATAAAGGATGCCAGAAGAACTTCCCTTGCCTTAGGTGTCACCTACAAAGCTTTAAAAGCACACCACCTTACAAATCTGCCAGATACTCTGCAGGTTACACATAGCAGTCAAGGAGATACTTCCACCCGTCACTCGTAGGAAAGAAGACCTTATAAGACAAAACAGAGGCCTAGACAATCCTCTAGTTCATCCACCCACTCTACAAAACAAAAGTCTCAAGTTTAACCTTTATTTGGAGAGCTGTGAACTATGTTCCCTAAGTTTATCATGTTTTTTCTTTTACTGTTTTCCTTTCATCTGAAAATATGATCTCTTGTTACCTCAGATATATGGCTTCTTGAGATCATAAAGAGAGATTACACCATCCAGTTTCAATCTTTCCCTCATCCTAAACCCACTTCCCCGTCCCTTTTTAGGGACCCATCTCACAAGGCAATATTGACACATGAGGTACAAACTCCCAGAAGGGAGGTTCCTCCGAGATTTCAGGGAAGAGGTTTTTATTCCAAGTACTTCTTAGTTTCCAAACGGGATGGGGGTGTAATACCTATTTTAGACTTAAGATACCTCAACAAATTTATTAGATTCTTTAAGTTCAGGATGACAATGTTGGCATCTTTGTTTACACAAGGGTGTGTGGTTCGCAGTTCTCGATTTACCACATGCTTACTTCCATATTAACATTTGTCCATCACATACAAAATAATTGAGAAAATAATTCCATCTGCAATGGAAATCACTGTCAATATACAGTCCTCCCCTTTGGCTTTTCTACTGCCACAAGGGTCTTCACAAAATGTCTTGCCCCTGTAGTAGCCTACCTTTTAAAAAGGGCATCACTATTTTTCTGTATTTTGATGATTGGCTAATATTTTCAAATACTGAACTAAAACTTACCAGAGATTTGCAGACCATTTTAGATCTCCTCTAACAACTGGGATTCCTAGTTAACTTTCAAAAATCTTTCCTAACACCAGCCCAATCCCCTTAATTTAAAGGTGCAGACCTAAACTCCATTGAGCAGAGAGCGTTTCCATATGACAGATTCCTTACTACAATTCACAGTTTCATAGACAATCTCACCCACAAATCATGTCAGTGAGTATAAGGCTGCTTTTAGACGAGCAGGTCACCATTGCGCGACATTTCAAAATCCTGCAACACGGGATTACATGAGACGGAAGTAGGGGATCACGCTCATGAAAGGCAGTTGTGCATTATTTGCTGACCGCAAAATAAATACCTTGATGTTTGAGGTATTTAATTCACGGTCGGCAAATAATGTGCGACTGTCTTTCATGCGCGTGATCCCCTACTTCTGTCTTGTGTAATCCTGCGTTGTGGGATTTTGAAATATTGCGCGAGCGGGTCGCGTGACGGTGACCCGCTTGTTTAAAAGAGCCCTAAGTCGTCTTACAGATTCTAGGGGTAATTTCAGATTTGACGGGCCTGGAGGCCTGCCATGCTGAACCACGTACCGGGATCCATTTCAGATCCTGGTCAGGAATCAGACCGTCTGTCCTTTTAGACGTGCCGGTCTGATTCTGGAGGGGGATCGGGGAGGGGGCAGGGCTGCATGACGTGTGACTGCACAGCCCTGCCCACCCATGCTCCCCCCAGCCGCCCGCCCTCCAGGAGACGGGCGGGCATAGCGGCCAATCTGGCCACTGTGCCCAATCCCGTCCCGTGGTCGGGGACACGATCCAACCGAGCTGCAGGTAACAAACGTTACCTGTGGCCCATCCCGGATTGTGGCCAATCCAACCATGGTTGTGGTCTGATCCCACCACGCTTCCCGACCTCTGGGCAGCCGGAGGTCCGGAAGCGTGGTCAGTGTGATTCAGTGAAGTGGTACATCAGTCATCAGGGTGACTCTCGGATCATCCCATCGGTGAAGAAAAGCTATGGAACTCTGGAACTGAGCAATAGCCCACAACATCCCCCCTATTGCACTCACGTAGCAGGGGAATTAAACTACAAAGTGAACGGTATGAGCAGACACACTACTCAGCAACACGAGTGGGTGTTAAAGAAATCAGGAGCTCAGTGGATCTTCAACCTATGGGGCCACCCATAGAGAGATCTTTTTGCAACAGGAGAGAACACTTGGTGGACACAATCCAGAACTCTCTGTTACAACCAGTGCTCCCTCAGTTTTTGTTTTGACATCTGACCTTTTTTTTTTAAATGATTTTTCTCTACTTGGTGATTTTTCCTCATAACCTGCCCTGTTTTACCTAAGTTGTGCTTTGACCTCAGTGTGAACCCCGCAGGCTCTGGCCACAAGATTCCTGGGCTGATTGAGGGGGATTGCTATACAGTAGAGGCCCACTTCGTCAAAATAATAATTAGCATCAACCTGACTTGAGCAACCCACCCGGTATTGTTGAGTGGGGCAGCGTCAGGAAGGACGTATCCCAATGCACCTGGTGAAGGGTGGTCTAATCAGGCTGTGATCTGCATCTAAGACAAAGGATGACTGCACAGTCTGAGCCTAAATCAATCAGGGATGGGAGCGAGCAGGAATATTTCTCAGGAACTCTGTCCTAGCAGGCCTGGCCTGGGTGAGACACATAGGAGGCACCTCTTAATATTGTACTTTCTTTGATTACTGGGTTTTTTTAAAACAAAAGCAACTGCAATGTCTTTTTGTGAGATACTGCAGCTCCTTTTCAGAAAACCTCCTAAATTTAATCAGACTTTGTTCTTGGTCCTCACATGCCCACCATGCCCAAGGGGCAAAATTTTGGCTTGAATACAGTCCCTTCAGAGCCCCAGTTAGTTCAGTCGGTCTGATCCTCTCAGACTCGCAGTTCTCACTGCTGCTGTTCTCACAGCGGTTGCTGAAATCACTGCTATACTACCTTGCTTACCCAGATAGAATACAGAAGGACACCTGGTTGCAAGTCCTTCTGTCCGTTTTTCTGCCCAGATAGACCAACTATGTAATCGGAATCTTGACAAGCGCTCGGGTCCCCTGACAAGCGCTCGGATCCTCCCTTGTAAGGAAGCAAGGTATGAGCACCTGAAACCTTTCAGCTTCATGAATGCATCCTTGCTCCATCCTATGTGCCCCTCCTCTAGCCTCTTGCCTTCTCTCCCCCTATCTGTTTGAGATTGTAAGCCCCAACGGGCAGGCACCGGTCCCTATAATCATGCCTGTCTAGCACCAGGCACAGTGCTGGTGCTATACAGATAATTAACAATAACAACAACTGTAATATTCTAGATTTAAAGGAACTTTGATCTCTAGGAAAAAAGAGAAGACCTCTACACCCATAATCAGGTAGAGAAGGGATGCAACTGAGGTGGGACTTCACAGTCATTTTATAATGTTGGGGCTAAGTGTCTGGTACTATTTTCCTGATGGTATTCACAAATCAAAATGGAAGTTGGTATATCCAGAGACAACTTTGAAGAAGAACTAATTCATATATACATTTTTTAAAAAGACTAACCATAAATAGATTCTTAAATGTAAAACTACAGTACTTTCACCAAAGTACAAAGAAACCTGGAAGGTACTACAGTTTAATTAATAAGCACAAACAAAATAGGTATGTAAAAGACAAGAATGAAAAGCCAGATAACAATGGGGAAAAAAGAGTTGGACTGTCAGTTGTGGGGGGCAGGCAGCACAGATAGGTTGCCTGTAAACTCTTTGCTACCAAATATCAAGGCAGTAATGTTTTGTAAAATTATGCAAATAACTTCAGGTAGCTGCCCTATAATTCTCGAGAGATGGAAGTGACCTGAGGCTGACTATTGTTACTGCCATAGCTTTGATTGAATGAACTTTAATGTGACCCTCAAGTGACTATCCTTCCAGTGAATAACAATGAGAAGTGCACAAAGACAACCATTTCAGTGTAATTGTCTTTGACATAAGCTGACCAAATGGGTTGGTGTTGCAAGGGGGAAAAAAGGGGATGGACTTCTAAAAGAATTATTTTCCTTTAGATTAAAAATCTTTACTATTATAAATTCAGGAATTTCTTGAGATTATTGTGATGATGGCTGAATCTTTACAGGTAATAATAATAATAATTTTTATTGTTTGGCCGTTGGCCGTAACAAAATCAATCACAAAAATGGGTATCTTTACAGGTAAGTTACTATAGTTCTCTATCATTCCAGGAGAATAAAATATTAGAAATGTATATGTGCACCGTTCTATATCTTTCGATAAAATAGAGCAACCATACAGGTCTTTACTTCTCTGATTTTGTAAAATAGATTAAAGACATCAGGAAAAATATACATTCAATATTTTCTTTGAATTTTACTAGAATTACAAAAAAAAACATTATTAGCATTCCTCATCCTAAAAACATGGGCATGCTAAAAAAAATCATGTTGGACAAGTAGTTTAATACCAAATGAACTTGAAATGAACAGCCCGAGAGAGTCCATGGCTCCATGAAACAGAAACATAGAACTGTATAGTTACAAGAGATACGCAGTGGTAGTATCATAGCCCATGAGGTTAAACTGAGTTACAAGAGACTTCAGGGGTCATCTAATCCAACACACCCCTCCCCGCTCCAAGGCAGGATAGCCTCTGCCTACAGCAGCTGTTTACCCAGCTGAATTTTGAAAGCATTCAAGGGGGGGGGATTCCACAAGCTCCCTGAACAGCTTATTCCACAGCTCAACAGTTGTTATAGTTAAGAAATTTTTCCTAATACTATCTAACCAAAATCTACATTGCTACAATTTAAGCTCATTCCCTGTTGTTCTTTCTTCTGAGACAGTGGAGAACAGATGTTTGCCATCTTTTTGTGACATCCTTTTAGGTATTTGAAAAACTAAGGTGACTTACCTGTAACCCTGGTTTTTCGAGATGGACTCCATCACTAACACCAACGGGAGCGGCTCCTACACAGATTGGCTTTGGGAACCTTCAATAAGCAGTTCATATGTCACACTCCACGGGCCCACCCCTCACATCCCATGCTGTTGGAGGGCTTGCAGCAAGGCTATAATCAGGAGTGGCATAACGTGAAGTACCTCAGTTCCTTCCAACCACCAAACCAGAGAATCCTACTTTATAACTAGGGCTCTGATGTAGAGGGGAACGAGGGTGGGAGACGTGAGTGATGGACCCCATCTCGAAGACCCAAGGTTACAGGTAAGTTACCTTAGTTTGATCTTTGAGTGGGGCTCCATGCACAGCACTCACACCAATGGGAGAGTATCAAGCAGTAGTCCCTGTAGGGTGAAGCCTGAGGCCTCATTAAAGAGGGACTGGAGGACAGCTCTCCCAAAACCAGTATCAGATTATGCCATGAAGTACATAATACTTTATAAATGCATGTGCAGAACTCCATGTAGCAGCCTTGTGGATCTGGTCTACTGAAAACTTTCTAAACTAGGCTGCTGACGCTGTCATGGCTCTTCAGCAAGCTGACGAGCCTTACAGTACAAGGCCTTTTCAATCTATGCCCCCCTGTTAGAGAAACCTGTCCCCCTTTGGATTTAGACTGAGTGAGCCTTAAGGTCCACAAGGGGTTTTCTGTCTGAGAGTCAGTAGCAAAGGGAAAAGCATTCCATCAGACCAGATATAGTCTGAGAGGTGACTTTTGACCATATGGAAGGGATCCCAGAGCTTACAAAAAGAGAATTGTCTTTTCAGAATGGCTTAGTTCTGTCTGGAAGAAAGAAAAAGCTCTCTTCACATCTACGGTGTGTAAAGCCATTTCTGCTTTGTTTGAATGGGCTCTGAAAAAAGACCAGTAAAGTGATATCTTGTGACATGTGGGAGTGATAAACTACCTTTGGCTTAAAAGGAGGAAGTCTAAGAATCACCTTGTCTTTGCTAAAAAATAAGATGGGGGTGGGTCAATGCACAGGGCTTCTAATTCTCCCACCCTCCTAGCTGTTGCGGGAGCCACTAATACGGCAACTTTAAGAGATAGGACGTGAAAGGAGAAAGTGGCTAGGGGTTGAAAGGGTGGTCAAATGAGCCTTCCAAGGACCAAGCCTAAATCCAAAGGGGGTGACATAGACTGAAAAGGTCTTTCATTAACCTCCTCAAAATTGGGTGGGAAAAAACTGATATACCATCTGTGGGTGTATGGTAAGCTTAGATAACAGCCAGATGCACCTTTAAAGATGGAGTCAGACCCTGGGACCTCAGATGTGCCAGGTAAGTAAGTCCTTTATAGAGGTGGAGTCGGGGGGCAGACAATTCTCCAAAGCCCAAATGGTAAATCTCTTCCATTTGATCTCGCAGATCTTATTTGTCAATGGTTTGGGGGCATTAATCATACTACAGAGGACATCTTCAGGCAACTCAGCTAAGTACTCCAGAGTCAAGACAATATCAGCCAAGCTGTTAGATGTAGAGATAAAGCATGTTTCTGTTGTGCTGGGACAGAAAATCCTGCAAGGCTGGTAGAATATGGCATTTCAATGGACACATTTGCCAACTGGTTTACCAGGGTTGTCTATGCCAGACCAGTGATATGAGGCTACGTGTGGCCAGGTTCTGATGTAGTTTCTGAAGGACTCTGGAAATCATCAGGAAGGGTGGAAAGGCATAAATGAGACTCTCTCCTCAGTGGATCATGAACTCATCACATATTGATGACTTTGCATGTTTTGCTCTGCTACAAAACTAGGGACACTGGGGCCGATCCCAAGTCTTGCAGATCAGTGTGCACGGCACATGAAGTGTGCATGCAAACCAACATGCACCCCTGTTCTGGGGATTGTGGCACATGCGCAAACTATGTGAGAATCTCACAGAACTCGCATGCGCATGCCTAAGCTGTGCTTGTGTGATGTTAACACATGTCCCTGTTCCACGCGTGTCCACTGAGTTTCCCTAGAGAGTGGGTCCCAGTGGCCAGGCATGGGCTCAAAAATTCTCCGTTTGTGGAATTAAGCTTGCCTTTTTGAATAGGGCACAAAAGTGTTTGGGATCTTTTGAGTATAAATTGGTAACGTCACCCAGAGAATTAAAAAAAAGGCGAAGAGATACCTTAAGGTGCAACATAAAGTTTTTTATTTATTGTGGGGACAAAAGGGGGTACATAAAAGCGATCAAACAATGAGACATTCAAATCAATTAGATGATTACACAAGGATGCAGCGTGGGTTGGCTTCCAGAGGAAATTCCTAACTTGGGGGAGAGAGGGGGGGCGGGGTCCAGGGCACAAACAGTAGGAGTTCAAAGGAAGAGGGAGAGAAGAAAAACACAGCACTTCATCTTACCAAAATGTACTGTTCTGAGGGAAAGCAAAGGAATGGATCTTTTATAGCCCTTTTTCCAAGTCAGGCAGTACAGTAGTACCAGAGCAGCCTCCCTGGCGATGAGCCTTCAGGGGGAGTGGGGACTGGAGAAGTAGCAATCTGAGGAGGGAAGAAGTCTGTGGACTTAGTCCACTGAGTCACTCAAGCCCAACACACACACTTGGGGATGCTTTGGCTGGGGTTCCAAGGGACTCTAGCCAAGTCTCCGTAAAGCAGACAGGTGGGAGTTCCCTTATGTCTACCCAGTGGTCAGACAACAGGATCTCTCAGCCAGGACCCCCACCACTCAGTCGGGATGGTTGGACAGTGGGACAGACAGCACTTGGTTCACTGAACGCACCAGCAGGAAGATAGGCAACCTGAGCGCTTGTCAGGCAAGCTAGACCAATTATGTAATTGCCCAGATACACCAATTACGTAATTGGAATCCTGATGGATGAGATGGTCTAACCAGCAGCACAAAGGAGCAATCTATCAGGGCAAAGAGTTAGGGAAGAATTGATGGGAAAGGTGTTTTTTTCGGTGGGACTTGTAGGTTGTGAGGGAGGGAGCAGAGAATATGTGTTTGGAGAGAGGGCGTTTGATGCATAAAGGACAGCATGGGAGAAGAGGCAAGGATTTAGGGAGCAGGAGACTTGGGCAGGTGAGGGTATTTTTATTCTGGATCTAGATTACTCAGAAATTTTGGTCATGACTGATCATGGCTCCAAGAACTTGAATAAAAGACTGTATTTAAGTAATGTGCATCATGCCCCTCTGTTGCTTTTTTCCTTGGAAATGCCCATTCTCTGGATCATTGCTTGGTGTACAGCACATGACATTTAGCCTGCATTCCTAATCAAAAAAACCTTCATGCCTTCCTCACTGAAGAAGCATGCTGCCCCCTATGTCTTGAACTCCTTCCCTGAACACACCCACCCTCTCTTGTGCATAGCTCTATACACACTAGGAATGGGCATTCAGATTAAATTATGGATTCGGATCTGTAATTTACATATTAATTACATCCCTAAACACACACACACACACACACACACACAACTCCATGAACACGTGCGTGCACACTCACACAAATCCATACACACACACACACACATACAAATCTGGGAGGGGGAGGGATTCCTGCAACAGAAGCAGGGATGTGGAGCCAGGGATGCAGGAGAAGGCATGAGTGCTGAGTGGTTGTGCAGGAGCAGGAGCAACTGGGGGGATGTCATCTCCAGTCCATGGATGCAGGGTGACTACAGCTACAACACCCCCAACAGCCTCTCTTTAAAAACCTCCAGCAACAGAGAGCCCACAATCTCCTAGGCAACTTGTTCCTTTGCCACACAGCTCTTGCTGTTAGGATGTTTTCCCTGATATTTAACCAAAATCTCCTTTCCTGTAACTTGAGCCCATTATTTCTAGTCCTGCCATCTGTAGCAATGAAGAGTAGTTCTTTGCCATTGAAGACTGCTTCAATGGCAAAGAACTAAATGGATGCAATACTCCAAATGAGATCTGACCAGTGCTGAATAGAGTGGAATTATTACCTCTGCTAACTTGGAGACACTGGGCATTTTTATACACACCTTAAAGTTCTGGATTTTTCAATCATCTGGGTTTACAAGGCCACAAGTAAGTTCTGGGTGCATTTTTCACACACACACTGCCCTGAGGCAGTTCCTGGATGCATTATTCACACAAACACTGCCCTGAGGCAGCCTAAAGTAGCCACAGCTGTAGATGTGACAGGCTGCCATGGAAACCAAGTGACCACAGCTGCCTGGAGCAAAGCAGTTTACCAGGAGAACTTTTTACACACAAAAGTTCTGGGAGAAGTTCTAGGGAGAAGTTCAAACAACTGGATGTTTAAGATCTGGGTGAGTGATTTAGACACACAGAAAGTTCAGGATATAACAGCAAACATACAGGAGAAATGTGTGTGTAAAAACACCCAATGCTTTCCCAATACTTGTAGACAATTGGAGACAGTTTTTAATGCAGCCTAGAACTGCATTAGCTGTTCTTACAGCTACATCACATTCCTGACTCTTGTTCAGCTTGTGATAATTGATCTCCAATCAACTAGATTAGGAATGTGCGAGCAGACCGGAGTTTGGATGTTCGGCCAAAAAACTTAGTTCGTGTTTGTGAGTTTGGTCCCGCAGAGTTCGGCCCCCCTGAACGTTCGGAAAGTTCGGCCATGGCAGAGGCTTGGGGCGCTCCAGGGGACCTGTGGGGGCATGGCAGGCCGTTGGAGACATAGCAGCAGCAGAGACCAGGAAAGCTTGGGGCTTGGCACCCTGGGTTGCCTGGGTAGGCAGGCTCAGTGCTTGGCCCCTGGGGGTGCCCATGGGGGCATGGCTGGCCGTCTGAAACCTAGCGGCAGGATCAGCAGCAGAAGCCAGGCATTGCAGGCTGTCAGGCATCGGTGGAGCAGCAGAAAAGGCCCTGCCATTGCTTGGTGGCTGGTACCCCTACTTGGCTGGGCATTGCAGGCTGGCATCAATCTTGACCGATCTCAAGAAGCTCTACTGCAAACTGGGCAAGCCTTGCCCGGTGGCGAATCTTGTGGACACCAAGCCCCCGCCCACCGGTGCACTCATCCGAGCTATGCCCGTTGACAAGAGGGAGGAGCAAATGGCTGACGTGCAGTACCAGCAGCAGCAGACATTGGATTGCCAGGGCACAGTAACTGCGGCTGGCACCCCTACTTGGCCGGGCATTGCAGGCTGACTGGCATCGGTGGAGAAGCGACAGAGGTCGTGGCTGGCACCCCTGCTTGGTCGGGCATTGCAGGCTGGCTGGCATCGGTGGAGCAGTGGCAGAGGCCCAGCCAGGGCTTGGTGGCTGGCACCCCTACTTGGCTGGGTGTTGCAGGCTGGTTGGCATTGGTGGAGCATTGGCAGACAGTGAAGTAGAACGATAGCCCTCCCTGCCTGGAACTTAGGTCCCAGAACCCTGACGGTGGGTCCTGGGACTGGAGTGGCAGCTTCTGGATGAAGTGGAACAACAGCCTTCCCTGCATGGAACATAGGCTGGCTGGCATCGGTGGAGCATTGGCAGACAGTGAAGTGGAACGACAGCCCTCCCTGTCTAGAACGTAGGCCCCAGAACCCTGAGGGTGGGTCCTAGAGCTGGAGTGGCTGACTGTTTCTTGATGCAGTGGAATGACCACTCCCTGTGAGCGGAATGATGGCCCCAGAACCCTGATGGTGGGTCCTGGGATTAGAGTGGCAGCTTCTGGATGACGTGGATGGACAGCCCTCCCTGCCTGGAACATAGGCCCCAGACCCCTGACGGTGGATACTGGGGCTGGAGTGGCTGGCTGTTCCTTGATGCCATGGAATGACCTGGGGATAGAGTGGCTACTTCTTGATGCCAGGTATAACACCTAAATCTATCTAATCTAATCTAAATAAATGAAACTATGGAGGTAAACGTGTGGTGAAATAGAAGGAGGATGGCAATGGATTGGGAGGAACACAAACTGCTGGGAGATGGAGAGTTCTGAAAATGCCTGCTGACAGCAAATCAGTGGCTAGCTCAGAACAATATGGAAGGGGGGAGGGCAATGACTTTTGTTACTTGCTGCACCCGCCTTACCACAAGCCCCATTGGCTCCATGCAGCCTAGCCCGTGGCCAATTGCAGACTGCCAAGCCAGTGGTCTGAGGAAAAGAGCTGAGGTGATTGGGCAGGCTGGCTGCTAGTCCAAGCCTCTCCATCCCTCCTCAGCTGACCCTCCCCCCCACCTCCCTTGGCCTGCCAGCAAGGGTTGCCTGAAAGCGCTCGAACTCATCCAAACACAGCCGAACTGTTCGGGGTTTTGGCGTTCAGTTTGTACATCTGGTTCAGACGTCTGAACTGGCTGAGTTTGGGCCGAACCCCAAACACCCAAACCGCATTCACACATCCCTGCCCTGGATCCTTTTTACATGTACTGCTGCCAGGTCAGCTATCCCCATCTTATACATGTGATTTTGTTTTTCTTTCATATATTGCAGAACTTTTTTTTTTTTTTTGATGTTCCAAAAAGTTTTATTGTGCTGGCCCATCGTCCTTGACAAATAACAAATAAATGAATAACACACCATTATACGTACACCACTGAAATCACAACAAAATCAACATTAAGGTTAAAATTAAAATTAGAATTAAAATTTCTAAAGTTCACACATAATTGAAAAACAAAATCTAGGTTCCCTCCATGTCATTTCAGACCATTATGCAAGTCCTGAACTGGCTGGGAACTCCTCTGGGTTTCCCAAAGGGGGTACTTACTCGCATGAAGCGCAAAATTAGCCACTGCACGGGTTATCTCCGGAGACGAATCCCTGAGCAGGAATATAAGCTTCTGTAAATCCGACCTGTCTGCTAGGTGCCCCTGTGCAAACATATTTGGGCTCTCAACTCCTTATACAAAGGGCAGTGTAGAAGATAGTGAGGAAGATCCTCAACTACTTTCTGATCGCATATACAGAGGCGATCCCTATATCTCCGAGCAACATACCTCCCCTTTAAAACTTCCATGGCCATAGTTTGGCAGTGTAATGAATTGAAGGCATATTGCAGTTTAAAGTGATTATTCCCCCCTATATATACTGGGCATGACTGACCTACAGCCCAATACTTATAATATGGTGCTGACTTACAGTTGGCAACTATCATTCTATTACCTTGGAGATCAATATCCTTTGATCTCTCCCTAATCAGTTTTAACCCCTGTTTGAGTGTTCAGTTCAAAAAGAACTCCGGGGAAAAGCCCAGATCATATATCCTCCTTTTCGTCATCTTCCACCAAGAATTGGTGGAGCCCGACGACTGGAGGCACTCCTCCAGGCATAATCAAACCAGGGATTCTGGGGGGGTATGTATCGATTTTAACCAGTAGCCCAGGATTAAATCCCACATCTTTTTTCCCAAGACATTACCCCTGCCTCCAGGGTACACATAGCCAAATTTGTACTACGTGGAACCCCCAGCAGTTTTTTTACAAAATAATTTTGGATACCGGCCAGCAGCCTTACAATACCAGGGTCACTTCCCCACATGGAGACCCCATAGGCTAGCTTCAACAGAACTTTGGCCACAAAATCCTTTAAAGCGGGCAAAAACATATGCCCCCCACAAGAATGATAGAACCAAAGAATCATTATAACCACAGGGTTTACTGCCTTCTTTAAAGCTTCTACATGTGTCCTCCAAGAGCCATTAAAGGAAAAGATCAGCCCCAAATATTTGAAATATTTTACCTGTTGAAGGGGAATACCCCCCATTTTCCAACTACAAACCTTATAAACTGGGGCAAAAATCATGATTTTGGTTTTATCGTAATTAACTGTTAGACTATTCTGCACACAGATACCATCAAAATCCATTAACAATCTCTTTAATCCCAAACGCGAGGTAGACAGCAGCACTGCATCGTCAGCGTAGAACAAGCAGGCGAGCCATTTTCCCCCTAACCTTGGAGCCATATATTTATCCTGCGCTCTCAATTGCAGGATTAGGTCGTTTATATATAGATTAAAGAGCGAGGGAGCAAGGATGCATCCTTGTCTAACCCCTTTTTGTACCGGGATTAAATCAGAGAGAGTGCCATTGTTATTCAATCTCACTCTCATTGTCAAATCCATGTAAAGAGCCTTCATAAGTTGTAGCAGTCTACGATCTATTCCTAACAGGCTTAGCTTACACCACAGTTTGTCCCTCGAGATCATATCAAACGCCGCCTTAAGATCAATAAAGGCGGCATATAACTTTTGTTTTTTAAGCTTAAACTTCTGCACTAAATTGTTTAAAACCATACACTGGTTTATTGTTGATTGCGAGAGGCGAAAACCAGCCTGTTCAATTGCCAGGATATGCCCATCATCCATCCAACTCTGAAGTTTACCCAGTAAAAATTTGGCATAAATTTTCCCTGCTACACTGAGCAACGAAATAGGTCTGTAGTTGGAGGGTATATTCCGGTCCCCTTTTTTAAATATTGGAACAACTATGGCAGTTCTCCATACCGAGGGAATATTCCCTGAGCGGTTTACCATCGTGAATAAATTTGCAACAATCTCCGCCCACCACTGGGGGGTTGCTTTAAAGAGTTCTGGGGGTAAAAAATCTGGCCCCGGGGCTTTCCCCATCTTCAAAGCATTAATCAAATCCACCACTTCTTCCGCCTTTACAGATGGCCAGGGTGGCAGATCCTCCTCAAAGGGGCCCGCATCCGGCAAATTATGAGCATACTCATAATATAGCTGAGAAAAATGGTTGACCCATTCTAATTGGTGAATTTTTGGCTCCTTATAGATAACTACGCTTTTGAATCTATTAACAATCTGCCAAAATCTCCGATCATTTTTTAAACAGATCGCCTTGTACAGGCCTTCCCATTGGGAATAGCTAAAGACCCTCTTCTTCCCCTTCAATAAACTCTTATATTCCATCACCAGGCATTTATATGCTTCCATTTCAGTGGGCCTTGTCTTATTCCTCAACTTTGCCGCTGTCCGTCGTAACCTTAACTTGGCCACTCGACACTCTTCATCCCACCAGGTATTCTCCTTGGCCATTACAAATTTTTTACTAACTACCGACCGAGTCAAGAGGGACTGTAAAGTCTGGGTCAAATTCTCATACCGTTGCATAACATCTGCCTCCACCTGGGCCTGAACTAAACACTTATGCTCAACCTGAGCGTCCTCTGACTGGTAGAAGGAAACAATTTTCTGCTCAACACTTGCAGTCCATCTTAATCTTTGTTTACCACACATTTCCAACCTGCCATCAGGAACACAGCTTGAGCCCCGTCTAAGTCCAAGGCCCAAATCCAATATCAGTGTTATAGGGAAATGATCACTCCCTATTTGGGGGTCCACTGAAAAACTACAGACACAGGAGCATAAACCATATGAGACCAACGCGTAATCTACGACGCTGCCTCCTTTTCCCTTTACACATGTCAAATTACCTGCTCATCCCCCACTGCCAAACCATTCAACATCTTAAGGGGAAGAGCCTGGAGTGTCTGAGAAAAAAACTTCCTTGCCAGGGAAATTTTCATGTCCTGAGAACATCTCCGGCCACCCCAATTCGCCCCAAACCCCCACTCTGAAAATTGCGGATTATCTAGGGCTCTCTCCAGTAGGCTATCGTCACTACCAATCCTCACGTTAAGGTCGCCCATGATCAAAATTTCTGCTCCGGGGAACTCCTGGAGAAGTTCTAATATCAATCTTCCCCAAGCTTTCCAACCTTCATGTTTCCTTTTCCCCGGGGAATTATACATATTTACCAATATAAGGGCTCTCTTACTACAAAATCACATTTTAGGATTAAACAATCTGAGTCTAAATTATCCTTTGAAATTGGTGTAGACAACACCTCCAGATCCGTGGAGACCATTCATGCCAACCCCCCTTCGGGGCGACCTCTCATTTTTTCTTTCAACGCATCCCTCACCCAGATTTTGAACCCATCTAATTCTATTTCCTCATTCATAATCCAAGTTTCTTATAGAAATATTATATCAAAATGGCATAAAAAATCCCTAAACTCTAGGTTCCCAAACTTTCCCTTCCAGCCTGCTATATTCCATGAGGTAAACCGTACCCCATGCTGTGTACTATTATAATTTGCAGGATGGGTATACGACAGTGGTCAGGCCAAAGCCTGACCTTCCACCTCCGAAGAGGGCCCAACTGCTCCCACCACTTCTTGTTTTTGTTCCCCCTAACCTCTTGTTCAAAACCCTTTTGCTCTTGTACAGTATCCTCTTTTATTATTTCAGGCCCAACCTGCTCACCTACTTCCCCCTCCCCCTCCTGGGAGCCCATCTTCAATGGGACCAATCTACAGCCAGACTCATCCAGATGATTTTCCTTGCCCAAAATCATGCCACCCTCCATCAGTTCTTCCCCCCTGGGGCTGGCTGCACCAAATATACTAGACTTATTTGCATCCATAAATGGGACAGCCTCTGGCGGAAAGGAAGAGGGAGAAACCATGGAGCTGCCCTTTGGGCGAGCCCCCTGTACCTCACAATATTCTCTTGTGACATTTTTATTTTCTTTCTCCATACATAACTTAGAACTCACACACCCCTCCTGACTGGGCATGGCAACATTTTGCAAAAAATTATACAGGTTGCCCATCCTATTTAATATCATCCTTTGGACATCCAGCGAACCACTGTGTCCACTTCCTCAGACCAGAGTGTAATTTCCTCCCTACCTATTTTCCCCTGCTCAGGACTAGCTCCCTGGTCCTGACATTCCAGAAACTCCATTGCCATAGGGGAGGATTCTTGAGCCATAGGCACTTGAGCTAACGGATCTACAGCATCTACTAGGGGTGCTGGCTTAATTCGTTCTTCCGTATCAGCTGTAATCTCCTTTGTCAAGTTCTCGGCTCTAGTCCTGGGTACCAGGACTTCTTTATATACCTGTTCAGCATGTATCAAACATGCTGCCAGCTGCCGTTTTTTATCCCAAATACAGCCAGCTACCTCAGGAAAGGCAAACTGCACATGGATCCCACACTTCCCTCTCGTTAAATATAGATGATCCACCTTCACTATATCCCTACTTGTTATTGGCAACGTAAGTATCACCTGTAGGTGCTCTACCACATCTAGGGCAGTGTCCCAGAGTGGCATTTGTCCCCGTGGCAGTGGGGAAATATGAAACACTAAGGTATCAGTTTGTGACTTATATATTTTACCAGTCGGGTGACCATTTTCCACTACTTTAAGTGTAAAGGAATCCTTAGGGATATATACCTTCTTTTCATGGAAGATTTTATGAGGTAAGCTTTGGGCCATTCCCCTTTGTCCTTTGGTAAAGGACCTTTGCACCTGGCTCTTTCCACCAACCTTCAAAGGGGTGGCCGTTTGCTCTTTATATAGTAGAACATCCTCAGGCCCTTGGATTTTATCCTCTAGCAGTGCCATAAAATTCCTAACACCTTTCATTGATGCCGTTAAATCATTTAACTGTGCAAACAAATACTGCACTGTTGTAGTCATCTGTGATACATGTCTTGCCAAAAGCTGATTAGTAATACCATCCCCCAGAGACAAACCCTGGGCCCCTCCCAAAGCGGAGGCCATGTTCCCTCCAGTTTCCTCCATTATTACAACTTTATCCCCCAGAACACATCCCATACCGGGGGTAGACTCTCCACAGCATAATAGCCCCCCCCCTCATCTGGTTCTTGTAGAGCAGCATACCTATTTTGTAATGGAATCATGCCCCCCTGCTCTTTAATAAAAAAAGGCTTCCATTTTCCTCTGTTTGGATGGAGGCAAACCTGCCACATTAGGGCGAACCCGTTTTTGCTTAAGAGGCATGTTACTGTACCTTCTAACACACTCTTATAACCACAAACTTTGATTAATTGAGAACCAAATCCCAACCACAACTTACCCCACAATAGGGCATACAAGATTGCACAATAGAGAGAACTTATCACAAAAATAAATGAGAACAAACTCACAGAGCAGAAAATAATTAGAGCAGCAATTCCCCTCGACACTAGGACACTCTAAGGGCACTCCAAGGGTGTGCGCCCTTGTATGCGCAGCCCTTAGGCACGCGGCCTTAGGCTCAGCTGGTACTTTTAAAGTCCCCGCAGGTTGCTTGGCTCCGCCCCCGACTCGCGCTCCAGGGCCGCTCTCTGCTGTCAGCTGTGTGCCAGCGGGTCAGTCCAGCTCCCCACTGCTCTCCTCGCTCTTCCAGTTTTATGTTCTATTTTTATGTTGTACAGTGCTCCAAGCACCATTTGGTGGTGGAGTGATTCTGGTTTCTAATTCTCACCATATACAGAGCTCCTGCTCCTCACAGCCCTCTAGGCTTTCTCTCCATGTCTCCCTATTGCAGAACTTTATTTCTGTTGAATTCCATTTTATTAATTTCAGTTCAGATTTCCAACCTATCTGGATTTTCTGGAATTCTAGCTCTATCTTTAAAAGTGTTAGCAAAACCCTCCCAGTTTTGTGTCATCTGCAAACTTGATGAGTAGACTCCTATATCCAAATCATTAATAAAGATAGCACCAGACACAGAACAGAACACTGTAGGACCCCGCTCGATATCTCTCCCAAGTTTGATAATGAACCATTGACAATCACTCTTTGATCCAGCCATCTGTCCACATTGTTTACTGTCTCCCATCCTATGAAAGCTTGTCAATGAGGATCTCATGTGAAACTTTGGGTAAAAAAAAGTGCGGCCGGGAGACTGCTCCCCTGTTTGCCTCAGGGTGGAAAATCGCAGGCAACACAGCCCGAGTCAGGTCGGGGCACCGATCTGACGTGCCCCCGTGTCCGGGGAGCCATCCCATTGGCTTCATGGTCCACGTATGGCTGGAAGCACAACAAACAAGTGAGGTGCCACCCGCCACATGTGCAGTTCTTCGAGTGCCCTGCCCCACCATGATGGACAGCCATGGTGACAAATGAGGCTCAGCTCTGGCAGCAGGCCATGGCAGCCCCCATCCTGGGCCAGATATGCTGCACCACAATAGACATGCTAGCCTGCTTTGGCCTGCTGTGACCTGGTTGGGAGGGCCTTAGACCAGGCTGTGAACTCAGAGATTTGTCAAGGTCACAACTGGGGAGAGCCATCAACACGGCCCGGGGTAATCCCAGGCCAACACCTGGCGACACCTGTAAGCACGTGCAGGTGGATCCTAGGCTACAGTGGATCAAAGCGGGACCCAGCGGGCCAAGGTCACATCTGTTTTTACCCTTTGTCAAACACTGCTGAAATCTAGATATATTATGTCCTCAGTGTTCCCCTCATCTACTAAACTAGTTACTCTATCAAAGAACAAGACAAATTTAGCTGGCACAACTTGTTTCTGACAGTTGACTATGAGCAATCACTGCATTGTCATCAAGGTGCTTACAAACTAACCTGTTCTATCATCTGTCCCAGTATCTTCCCATGTATACAAGTCAGACTGAGTGAGATACAATTTCCCAGATTCTCCTTCCCTCCCCCCTTTTAAAAATAGGAGCAAAGTCTTCCTATTTCTAGTCTTCTGGTATCTTGCCTGTTTTTCAAGAGTTCTCTAAGATAGTTGACAGAGGTTCTGAGAGTACTTCCTCCAGTTTTTTCAGTACGCTGGAGTCTAACTCATCTGACTCTGAAGACTTGAATTCATTCAAAGTAGGCAGGTACCCTCTGACCACTTCTTTATCTATTCTGGACTGCAATCTCTCCCCCTCTTCATTCATACACACATCGCCAGGCTGGTCCATGGAAAGGGAACTTCACAGTTTCCCTTTCTGTGAAGACTGAGGCAAAATAGGAATTGAGAAGTTTTGCCTTCTCTTTGTCCCGTACTAACATTTCACCATCTTCATTGAGCAGCAGATCCATCATTTCCTTATTACTTCCTCTTCCATCTGACATACTTAAAAACTTCTTTTTGTTGTTTTTAACATCCTTCACTACCTTTGCTCATTTGGGGGCCTTAGCCTTCTTGACGTCAACCTCACGAGTTTGGGCCACTCGTCTGTACTCATCCTTGATAATGTTTTTCTTTTGATTCTTATTTCACTAGTAAGCTCTTTGTGGAGCCACATTGGTTTCTTCAGGTGAAAAAAAAATTAGACAGTAGCCCATATTAGCCCACAATTCACCAACCCGTCTATTAGGTGATAACCAGATGATCACCCACTTCTGCCCCGGGGCGGAAGGCCAGCTACTACTCAACACGTTGTGGATGGGGCCATGTACAGCCTCCAGAAAAGATCGCTCTGGTCCAGAGTCTAGGAGGGATCTGTTCAGGACTGGCCTTAGTGTAAGCAGGGCCCAGGGCAGGGAACAAATGTGGGGCCTCATCAGTGGCCCTAGGGGCGCTCCCCAGCTCAGGGGGCACTCCCCAGCCCGGTTTGGGGGCAGCACGCTTCCCGGGCCTGGGCTCGAGGCTGGGCAGAGGGGTATTCCCCTCTGCCCATCCCCAAGCCTGAGTGGCCATTGGATCACTTACCTGATCCACCGCCACCACCTCCAGCCTGGGCCCCATGCCAGGCTTGGAGCTTCAGGCAGGCGGGCACTGCGGCAGCAGATTAACCACTGGAAGTTCCGCTGCGCCCCCCCCCCCCCACTGCCTGTCACAGTCTCGGCCAGGGGAAATGAGGGAGAGAGAGAGGCAGGGTCCCTTGCCTTTCCCTCATTTCCCCTGGCCAAAACAACGAGGCAGCGGCATGAGGCAGAGGCCCCGCCTCTCCCTCACTCCATGGGTGCCCCCCCGCCTGTCAGTTTTTTGACCAGGGGAAATGAGGGAGAGGCGGGGCCTCTGCCACTCTCTCCCTCATTTCCCTTTGTTGAGACTATGACAGGCAGCGGAGGGGGGCACAGAGGGGGGAAGAGGCCACTGCTGCTGGTCCCCTCCACTGCCTGTCAGTTGGAGTCGACCGGGGGTCCCGCTTTTGGGGACCCCACCTGGCCACTGTCAGATCAGGAGCTGGGGACCCCGACTGTGGGGGGCCCCCGGGACGGCCGCCCCAAGCAACCCCACGGTACCGCCGGCCCTGGATCTGCTGCTGCTGGCTGCTGCCCGCTGCATCTTCCCCCCTTCCTGCCCACCACAATGTCCCATCTTTTGTTTTGTGGGCCCAATCCTGTCTGTGGTGGCTGGTGACCATTGTTCTTGGGCCTAAGTCCTGCCTGTGTGTTTGTTTTCTCAGTTCAACTGTTTTAACCCAGGATTTCTGGTGATGTGGTGGCTGCCAGGAGGCTGCACGTGTGTTCTACTCTCCACACACCAACCCAATGGGTGGAAGCTGCGTTGCCGCTCTGTGGGTTGGCAGGAGACCTGGTTGGATGCTGTTTCGTATGTTTTTACCCTTTCATTGTCTCCCCTTTTTTTATTGGAATCATTTGAGATTGAGCCTTCAGTATTTCTTTTTTTTTTTTTTTTTTTTTTTAAAAGTCCCAGCCTTCCTGGACACTTTTCCCCTCTAGGTGATCTAACCGCCCAATATTTTTCGGAGCTTATTTAAATCAGCTTGTTTAAATCCAGGGTCTTTGTTAGGCTGTTTTCCTCAGGCTCATGAAATCTAATATTATGTGCTAACTTCCCCCCAAAGTATGGCTGAGTCGAGTAGAAGAAAAATTATTTGTGACTATTTTCACAGCCAACTTACTGGGCCCGGTAGTAGCCAACTACTGGGCCTGAGTCTCCAGAAGCTACTCGGTAATACCAAGTGGTACTGTCGAATACTTGGTACCACTTGGTAAAATACTAAGTATTTTGCTGAGAGTTTTACCGAGTCTCCTAAGTGGTGGGAAGGGGGCAGGATGGGGGGCAAGCATGACTGGCAGGAAGGGGGCAGTTAGCCACCTCCACTTCAACTCCACTGGCACATCCTGTCCTCTTGGTGAGTTTGCTCTCCCTGCCCCCCTTACTATCCCTTTCTCTGCCTGTCATGTCTGCCCCATTCATCTGCCTCTTTCCTGCCCACCACATTCAATTTCTTGGTTTACAGAGTACTAAGTAGCATACTGATTTCTTTGTTTACTTGGTACTCCGTAAATCAAGTCGGGTAACCAGGGTCCTCGGTAAAAACCAAGGAAAACCCACAACCAAGTTACAGCCCTACCTCAAAGTTCCCCTACCTTTCAAATGATTCACCAATTCTTCTCTATTGGTTAGAACTAGAGCTGAAACAGGTACCCAAAAACCAGGTATACTTGTTGAATTTGTGTCTCCCAATTGTGTTAGTTTTGGATACTTTTTGATACCCAAAATGGTATCTGATTGGGTGCCCAAAATACCAAAACAAAATACCTAAACATTTTGGGTATTTCCCCCTGCATTTCTGGGTACTCAAAAACCAAAATTTCAGGTTTTCAGCTTTAAAAATGGTATTCAGGTACCGATTCAGATACCGGAAATGGTGCCCAAAAATGGGAGTATTACTGGTGCGTACCAAACGAGGTACCCATTTAATCTTTAGTTAGGACAAAGTCCGAGAAAACTGACCTCCTGGTTCCTTCTTCAAACTTCTGAAAGATGTCGTTACCTTATCACCAAGGCAATCCGAAAATTTGTTTGACATTTTCTGAATAATAATAATGATCTTATTATATAGCACCCTCCTGCTATGGCACATACACCAATATAACACAACTTTTTAATCCTCACAACTACCCAGTAAGGTAGGTTAGGATGAGAGAATATTGTGACTGGCCCAAGGCCACCCAGTGAGTTTCTTGAACCAGGGTCTCCTATTACCTCCTGGTCCAAGTACTGCACACTTAGCCATTACATCACACTGGGTCTCAAATTGTCATCCAGCAGACATCAGGGTAGTTAAAATTCCCTGTAACCATTCGTTTATTCCTTCTTGAAACCTCTGTGATCTGCTGTAGGAAAGCCTTGTCTATCTCCTCTGCCTGGTTTGGCAGTCTGATAGGTTCCCACCACAATATCCCATCTGTTGTTTTTCCCCTTTACCCTTATTCATATACTCCCAACTGAACTGCCACTCTCAGTCTCATAGACGTCCATACAGATGTATACATATTGACATGCAACACTACTCCCATTCACTTTCTGTCCTACCTATCCTTTCAAAACAAGGTATACAGAATAAAGATGTTTTAAAGAGGATTTTTAAAGTGGGTCCCTTAAGTTCCTTTATTTTCCCTGTTTCATTTCTCCATCTTCAGTACTGAGATAGAAACCATTTTGGATGTCCTTTCTGAAGCCTGTCAATGCTTTTCAAAGTCTTAGTCCAAGGAAGTTGCTGGAGAGCCATGGAAAACATTCCTTTCTTTGGTGGATTGTTCTAACTAACTAAACTGCCTAACTGAGTCAGACCAATGGTCCATCTTAGCCCAGTATTGTCACAACCTGACATGGCAGCAGGGGTTTCAAATTTGGGTCCAAATCCAGCTCTTCCAGGGTCTCTGGCGGAGGCCATCCTGGCATGCTACCTGAGACCCCTCCAAGCCCCCAGTGGAGGCCTCCCCCAGGTGTGCTACCAGGGGTCCTGAGGTGGAGATGCCAGGGATTGAACCTGGGACCTTATACATGCAAAGCATGTACTCTTACCACTTGAGCTATGCACCCCCCTCCACTGCTGTAAGCTGTGATCTCCATATGGTAATGTGTTGTGTTCACACAATTTTAAGCTTTTTAACAGATAATTAATGTAATATTATTCATTTTACATACTTTCAAAAAGCATTTTGGTCTAGCATGTAGAAAATGTACTCCTGTTCTTGTATGATTCATTTTCAGGTGGTTTTTAATTTTAAAACACAAAAGTTTATCTTTTTCCCAAGTTTATTTTTCAGTCAAGTATTTAATTAAAAGAGTTTAACTGTGTTTACATATAGTACATAAATGCCATTTTTGCATGCCAAAATTTATTCCTTTAGCTGGTATTTTAATGACATAGCTATAACAGTACAATAAGAAATATGAAGTTACCAAACAGTTTCGCCATCTTGAAATTGCCGTTGTTTGTCTGAGATGCAATTCTTTTCCCTCCAATTTTAAGAACACTATGAGGATATGTATAACCACCAACTGAATTTGGCCTATTGCTTCAACAACCCTGAGGACAAATGGTTGAGGAATTACTTCTATGAACAGTGCCACAGAACTGCTAAACAGATCAAAATTGATGGTGGGAAAAAAGAAGCTGAATCACATGCAAATTTGGGTCTTGTCTATGAGGAACAAGGTAAGTAACTGACAGTTTATATATCATTACATCAAAACGTTACATTTCCACTTTCAGGCCGTCACATTTTGTTGAGTTGTTTCTAATTACTAATGCACAACATTGCACCTAGATATCGCCTAGATGATGCTAAAATATTTGTGGGCTTGCGAAGATGTCATAATTCAAAGTTTTAGATCAGTAAATCTACAGAGAGAATGTTGTATCATTAGACATAGAGTTTTGCTTACCAATGACAGGACACTTGTAGCTGAAGGTACTCATTCAGAATGTAAACAAGACATATGAAGAGAGGAAGCATTCCTTAATAACCATAGGACTACCTTATTTCATTGCTACCTCCCCATGTAACATGCTAATTACTCATCTGCTCACTTGCTTTTTTGTTCTCGCTGACAGTGTACCTATGGTATGAATTAAACCATTAAAAAAAGCAACATCTGACCTCATTTTCACATTTTCAGAATGATGTGGATGTGTGTTTAAGGTGCTGTGTAGGGAGACAAACTGTGGAATACTGTCAAGAAAGAAAAGAGAATAAAATGTGTAGAGACTAACATCATTACCCACAAATGACATATTGAAATTTAAACTACTTTACTAAATGCTATCCCTGAGCAGTTTGTTTTCCTAGATTTATTTATTGTCAGTATTCTCAATTAATATAATTTCATACTGTTTTGTAAATTAAGAACAAATATTCAGAATTTGAGCAGAGTTTCTTAGACTATGATTATGTATATAAGAAACTATGTACTGTTATACTATTCCCTCATTGGATGAGTGGAATATTATTTCTAGTACACATCTTTGAGCATATCACCATTAGTGTTCATGCATGCAACTTTAAAATTTCATTTCCAAAAATAATTTCACCAATTTAAACTTGGTCACTCTAACATTAAAAGTAACAACAAAAAACCCTCACTAAGGGATACAAATATGATAAAAGTGAATTTGGTTACAGACTCAGAGGAATGTGCAGAAAAAATGCCTGATGGTATAGACGAGAAATCGTGTATACCCATAATCATTAAGAGTATCCGGTCCACATCACAAAAACTGTAACACAAAAAAATAGAACAAGTAACTATAACGTAATGGTTTCCTGACTTTTAAGAGAAATTGGGTTTCTAACGAGCAAGAATTCTGCATAACAAATTGTATTCTATTGCAGTCAAGAGAGAAAATAAAATGTGCTACAATGTAGCTGAGGAAACATTAATCGGAGAATGACAAGTCAAAAATGACCTTGTAGGAAGAGTGCTTAAACCCTGGGTGTCTTTAGAGAAGCGCCCACCCATTACCCACCTATCATGCATGTTTCAGGGCTGCATTGGTGCTCTATGCAGCCCTGCAGCATGCATGATGGGTGGGTAGGCACTTGTCTAAAACACCTCCTGCTAAGCTAAAAAAGGAGTGAGGGAAGAAGTGGGTTGATGGATTAGAAGTTACTTGGGAGGGTTATGTTTGTCTATCTCACACAAATTTTTGTGTACATAAGTAGTCAAAGAATAATTTTTTTAACCACCGGAACAAAAAGTAGGAAACTGTAAGCAACATGCACAAAGTCTATTTTGCACCTGTTTACCTACCAGAACACAAAAATTAGAACAAGGTGCTATTAGAATGCTGTACCTCTCTGTTCCAGTTCATTTTAAGTGCTGCATGTGCAGAAGATTAGTCACATGGGTTTATTTAATACCTGTACTGTAAGCTAATATGTGAAGTGCTCCGAGTGCCATGGAAGGCAGGGGACGTTATTTAAAATTATTATTAGTATTATTTATTTTATTTATTATTATTCTACAGTTCACAACTGGGACAATTAAGTAGGCTATGAGGATATCATATATTTATGAGGATAAAATGATAGGGTTCAGTTTTTCATGTGTACACAGATTCTATTTTGCATTAGACAATAAGACAATACTTGGTCTAAATCTAACCAGTTGTGGCCAAGCGATTTTATAGGGAGTGGGGGAAACTAATTAGGTCGAGGAATATTGCCTATTCCTTGCTGATTTAAGTTGCTGGATTCTTAAACCCCTCCAGCTGGTCCTTCATATATTTAAAACTAAAGTTGTTTTAAGAAAGAGCATAAAAGAAAATGACTCTAATTATTTATATCTTCAAAGGCTCTTGCTGAGTATGATTCACTACCCGTATCCACCCACTGCCAAAGCCCTCCTTAACATTTTCTTCCCTTATGATGTATTAGGTAAAGGTAGTTGAATACTTAAATATCTTTAAATCTACAGTGCCATTACAAAAATATTTAATGCAGTACTCTCTGAGGTGCTCATGTGGGTGTAAATCCGCCACTGTCTCTTGAAAGCAACCTACAAAGGGCTCAAGAACCCTCACAGAATGAAAGACTCCTCAGAAATGGTATCAAGGGCAGTAAATGAGGCCCCACCTTTATTGCTTAAGAGTTCCTTTAACCTCATTCAGCAAGTCCTACCTTTTATGAACATTTTATTTTACCCAGAGAGAGGTGAGAGATTAAAGAAGAAGCTGAGACAAGGCTAGGGTTTTCTCTGAGAGGGTGCTTGTTAGTTGAAGATCCCCCAGAGACACTCTTATGTACAAAAGGATAAAAGAGTGAAATCACAAGATTTGACTGTAGGAAAGTATAAAAAGTGATGGCCAAATGGCTGTGGGTTAGGGGTGTATCTAAAGGTTCCTATTTCTAGATTTGTAATAAAGGAAAGTTATAAGCATACAACGATTAAGTATAGATAATGGATAGGGCAAAATAGGTAAAGCTGAAAAGTAAAATGGTTATTACGTTGGCCATTTTTAAACAGACTGCGGTGGGTGGGGGGATGGGTGTGCAGCTGCAGTGGGTGGTGGTGGGTGGGTGCCCGTTCCCACAGGCGCACACCCACCTCCATCCATCTCCACCCATGGAGCATCGGGTATTGGAGCCCATCCCCCACAGCATTCACATGGGTGCCTCCGCCCATCTCCACACAACAAAACTGCATGGAGATACGTGGGGGTGTCTCTTGTGAAAAGGGCCTTAGTTAGGAAGTTGTTTGAATCAGGATGTGACTAGGAAGTTGAAAGTTCAAAGTGAGAGAGCTTTTAATTAAGTTATTTTGAAATATCTGATAAGTTATTGTCAGTTTTGCTTAAGGCCCAGATCCTGCAGCTTTTATATTTGCATGCTTAACTGTATACCAGTGAGGAGGTCTTGCCATATGTGTAAAGTTAGGTATATGTAAGAATTTTCAGGTGTTAACCTTGTGATATCCCACTATTCTTGAATTGTGCTATTTGGTTTGATACCCATTGTTTTTTAACATTATTTACAGAATTGGAGTGAGATAATCTTAAAACTTGAAGTTTATTGACATCCTTAAACCAGAAAATAGATTTTGTTCTTCTTCGAGGATCTCCGCAATTCTCACTCTTGGGATCCTCTTCCTGGTTCGCAGGCACTGGAAACCTTATTGCCAGCAGTCTCCAGGCAGAAGAAAGCCTGGAAAAGACTAGAACGTGATGGGGGCCCCGCCCTCCTCTTTCCCTCCCCTCCCGTGAAAAGCGCGGGCTCAAGATCGCGTGAGAACGTGAGTCTATAAAGGGGAAGGAGCCCTCACTGCCTCAGTTCCTTCCAACCACGTCGTGCTTGGAACACCTTGGTACTTCTCAGTACTTTTTGTCAGTAGTTAAAAAGAAGAAGTAGAATACATTTTCGGATTAAGAAAGAAGATTAAAAAAAACAAAACCTTTCAGCAGCGCTCTGCCTCCAGCCTGCAGGGCTCGCCCCCCAGGACTCGCCATGCTGCTGCTGCGGGCTGGACTGTGCCCAAACAACCGGGCTTTAAACGTTGTAGCTCCTGCCCCGCGATGCTCTCCGTCAGTGATCTGCACGACGAGTGCCTTGCCTGCCTGGAAGAGGGTCACAACATCTGCGCATGTAACTTATGCGCGAGTCTCTCTTCCAGAACTAAAAAAGTGAGGGCACTCCGGCTACAAGACATATTAACCTGGCAGGCACTTCAGGGTGGTGAAGAGGGGCCTCTTAGGCTCCCCACCCGCACCATGAACCCTGAGGTACCCCGGCACCAAGTGCAGTCCTGGCACCGATCGTGCCCCCGGTACCGACCGCCCCAGTACCAACACCTCTGGCACCGGTCTTGCTGTGTACTGACATTCTGTCGAAGACCACCTCACACACAAAGGAGCTTCGTTCTAAGAAGATGGAACCGAGAAAAAAGAAGAAACGCTCCAGGAGCATGGAGGAGGCGGGAACACCTCGTACACTGGAAGTGGAGACGATTTTCTCTGAGCCACAAGGGACACCACTCCCCCCTCCCATCTTACCACCTATCCCGGTACTGCACGTACCGCTGGAGCCACAGACACAGTACCAAGCTGAGCCTCAGCCTCAGTACCAAACTGAGCAGCATAGAGTCTTCCGCTGTGCCTCCCGCATGGGGCACCGCTGACACCATCGCTTCTGCTCCCCATCAAGCCACCGAGAGACGAGGACACATGAGGCACAGGAGCAAGGATCTCCGACGGGACACCATGACTTTTCTGTGCGGTACCGCAGAGACCAAAGATCGGGATCACCTTGTTCCTGCTGCTCCTCATATGGGGGTACTCGGTACCATCACGTAGATCCCTACGGGTACCGCTCCGCAAGCAGGTCCCCCTACCCGGCCACGTCCGACTTCTACGATTTTGAGGCGGCTAATCGTGCCAGAGAAGCGGGCACAGAGGGATCAAGATACATCCCACCGGCTCTGCCCTGTGCGCCACCGAACATCTCTCGACCGGACACGGTGCCGGTACAGGACCAGGTAACGCGTTATCAGACATCACCGCCTGCCCTCCTGGATGAGCCACCCTGCGTACAGCTCCCGGCCCCAATGGTACCGCCAGCTCCGCAGAGGCAACCACAGGACAACTGGTCAGTCCAACCTACGGGATCCGCCTTCCTCTGTTCCATCATTGTCAATCCTACAGGGCAAGCACAGACATGAGGGCTTCAGACACAACACCAGGAGATCTCCTCTGTAGTCTCCCAATCTCCCTCCGCTTCCTCCTTCTCCTCTTCCATCTCTCCCCTAGAGGAAGATGAGTCCATATCTCCCCCCCAAAAAAATGATGCCATCTCTGACCCTAACCTCACCCTTGCGACTGAGGATGCAAAGGCTTTTCAGTCAATGCTAAAGAGGCTCACTTCAGCCCTCCCCAAACTTCCTACTAAGGTAGTGAAGAAAACACAGTCAGGACCAGTATTCAGAATACTGGGCACTGGGGAAACTGACCATATAATGTTACCTATGTTCGACCAACTGATGGAACCTTCTAAATCCATCTGGGCCAAACCAGCTTCAGCCACCCCTACAAATAAGCTAGCAGACTCCTTATACGTGATACCTAAGGGAGGTGCAAACCTGTTTTATAAGCATCCAGTCCCTAACTCTTTGGTTATTGTTGCTGCGTCCCTCAAGTCAAAGTCAGGGGGATTCCAAACGTCACCATAAGACAGAGAGGGTAGGTGCCTTGACGTTATTGGGAGGAAGATTTTCTCTTCAGAGACCCTTTCCCTTAGAGCTGCAAACTGTGCCTCTGCAATGTGCGGGTATCAGCACTGGTTATGGTCCCACAGACCCCTCTCAGATTGCTGCTTTGCAAAGAGAGGGCATGCAGATGGCTCAATTTCAGTTAACTGCCACCATGCACATTGCGGATTCTAATATCAGGGGAATGGCCTCGGCCATTACCCTGAGAAGGCATGCTTGGCTCCGCTCCACAGCATTGGCCCCAGAAAATAAAACACGCATAGAGGATTTACCTTTTGATGGAGGGGGCCTGTTTGCATCCAGCACGGATGACACACTGAAAAAAATAAAGGAGACATCACAAACAGCCAGGTCTATGGGGGTTATTTGTTCCTTCAAAAGAAGGTTCTACCCTTCCCACTCCCCATATGCATATCTGCCTAGACAGTGTCCCTCTTACTCCTCTAACTCTACGAGGCGCTTCTCCCCTCAGTATCAGTTTCAGCAACCTCAGAATTCCTCTTCCGAGCCCAGAAAGAGGTTTACAAAGCAAAGGGAAATTCTCCTCCACCCCTCCATCTGGACAAAACTCCAAGCAGCGGGTTTAATATGCCCCAGATCAGGAGTGATACTCAGCGTCCACCCAACTTCGCTAACCGTCTCCTTTCCTTTGACAACAATTGGACTTCCATCATCTCTGACCGCTGGGTCAGAGAAATAATCAAACAGGGTTATGTCATTCAGTTCCGCTCCCTCCCCCCTTCTACCCCTCCCCAGCCCCCTAGAGGCTCTCCCCTCAAAACTCAAATACTATTGTAGGTACAGAAGCTCGTGTCCAAGGAAGTTATTGAACTAGTCCCGCTTACAGAACGGAATGTGGGATTTTACTCCAGTTTTTTCCTGGTCACAAAAAAGGACGTTGGTTTCAGACCTATTTTAGACCTTCGCAACCTCAATAAATACGTTAAAAAATTCAAGTTTCGTATGATTTGCCTTCCTATCATCATGCTAGGACTCCAACAAGGAGATTGGTTAGCCTCTCTTGATCTAAAGGACACATATTTTCATATTTCGATTAATCCTGTACACAGACAATACTTACGTTTCATTGCAGGAGACCAACACTACCAATACACCGCACTCCCATTTGGCCTATCTGCTGCACCACGAGTCTTCACAAAATGCATTGCAGTTGTCGCCACTCACCTAAGAAAGATGCACATCAAAGTCTTCCCTTATCTAGACGACTGGCTTATAGCGGCTCCCTCAGAAGAAGAACTCCTGAGCCATCTTCATCAGATGCTGCAATTGTTCCAGAGTCTGGGTTTCTTAATCAACTTCCCCAAGTCCCACCTCATACCATCGTAACTCCTGCAGTTCATAGGGGCCACTCTGGACACTCATCTGGTGAGGGCTTTTCTACCCCTGGACAGATTCCAGACCATTGAACAGATAATCCTAGATCTACCCTCCCAAACAACCAGAACCGTGAGGTTCTTCCTACACCTACAGGGGTTCCTGGCTTCCACCACTGCAGTAACACCCTATGCTCGCCTTCATATGTGAACACTCCAACAGTGGATTGCCCATTCGTACAGACCGTCCCTTCACCCTCTCAGCCTCAGGATTTCTATTCCACAAGAGGTCTACCTCGACCTACTATGGTGGACAAACCCAAGTCAGGTACTCAAGGGCATACCTTTCCTCCTCCAAAACCCACAGGTGTCTATCACCATGGATGTCTCCCTTACAGGCTGGGGGCCCCACATAGGAATGTGTGAACAATTGTCTTCCACAAAATAATTGCTTATATTTTAGAGCAATTAAATAAATAGCAAGACGTATGCAATTTGCTATTTTTACCCACATATATTTGTCAATTTTAATCCTCTATAAATTGAATTCCTATTGTTCATATTGCGTTCATATTGTTTATTCTAAGAATTAGCACAGAAAAAGTACAGCCACAGCTTGTTCTATCCTTATCTAATCAATAATTGGAGGTCATTAGCATATCTCTTCTACATATGCACACTCTGTGCTCTAAACTGTGCTTTAAAAATAGTCAAATAGACTTCAGAGAACACTAACCAACCATGAAAACAAGATATCCTTTCAGGGTGAAAACAGACATGATGCTAACCACCCTTTAACCACCCTTGGTGGTTATTTATGCATGTTTCAGGGTTGCATAGGGCACCAATACAGCCCTGCAATGTGCATAAATAACCACCAAGGGTGGTTAGCATCATGTCTGTTTTCACCCATTGTCTATTCAATACAGTTGCAGCCAGTGGGACAAATTCTGTATAAGAAAGCACAATACCATTGAAGCTTTAATAGAGTAAAAATGTGTGTAGTTCAAAATACGTATACTGTTATGCCCTTGGAATAGTGAGTTTGGGCTCCACACCCTTGGTTTACAGACCTCTAATCCAGAGAATTAAGTTCCAACGGAATGCAACTAGTCCATGTCAGGATAGGTGCACTCTCTGCCTAAGGCCTCAGACTTGGGGGGGTTCCCTGCAAATCACTGGGACTTCACAGTGCTATGTCTGGGACATTGTCACATTGGAAAGGGGGGGGGGGTAGCCCCTCCCTTTTTCTTCCATGGCCCTGTCCCTTACAGAGTACCATGATGTCACAATGCTCAGTGGAGAGGAGAGGCCACCCAGACATATCAGGCTCTAGTTGGTTCCAATGCAGACTGATCCAAATTTCTGGTTTAAGGAGGGCTCTAGTCTGAATACAGTGTTGGGTGAGTGAGTGGCCACGCTTAGCTATTGTAACATTAATTCTTGGATATATTAATAATTTTTGATCAATCATTTTATTTATATAGCGCCCCCTGCCTTACATGGCACTATAAGCTCTTTACAAAACACATTCAAAAAGTTAAAAACAATAGAAACAATATGTGAGGATACAACAGAGGGAGCAGCAGAGGACATTATGGAGTTTGGCAAAAAGTTGCAAGAAGAGGTTGGGGGGAAACTGTAGGCTGAGGAACAGTTTTCGAGAACTCTACTGCTGGATTTTGGGGGCTGCAGTGGCATCTGTTTGAGGGGGCACTGTAGATGCTGTCAGCTGCTTCCCACCCATTCCTCCTCAACCTGTAATTCTGTAAATAAATGGATTTTTCTAACAAGCTATATAAGACTCCAGTCTCTCCCTCTTCAGAAAGAAACTGACCTAGAAAGCTACCCTAAAGCTTCACACCACTTCGGGAGGAGAGGGAGAAACTATACATTGTATGTAGGAAAAGGATCGTATATAGAACTGGTTGTTAACCTGCTCTGGCTACTAAGTGCATAAGTAGGCCTTGCATGTTGATTGCATTTAGTACACAGAACTATTTGGATCTTGCGGTGTCTTTGTGATTTTCTGCATGTATCGTTTCATATCGTTCCTTGCCCTTACTGAAACTTGGATCACTCCCTCGGACTCTGTCACACCTGCTACCCTCTCCTGTGGGGGTCTCTCCTTCTCTCACCAACCCCGCCCTGAAGGACGGGGTGGTGGGGTGGGCCTCCTTCTTGCTAAATCCTGTCAGTTCCAACCAATTTCTCCTCCCCCCTCTCTCTCCTTCCATACCTTTGAGGCTCACTCCGTGCGCCTCTACTCCCCCCTCCATCTACGTGTTGCTGTCATCTACCGTCCCCCTGGTCCTCTCTCTTCCTTTCTTTCTGACTTTGAGTCCTGGCTCACTTTCTTCCTCTCTGTTGATATCCCCACTCTCATCCTTGGTGACTTCAACATTCATGTTGATGACCCATCTCAGCCCTCAGTCTCTCGCTTCCTCTCCCTAGCCTCCTCCTTCAACCTCCACCTTTGGACCAACTCCCCCACCCATACTAATGGCCATTCTCTTGATCTTGTCCTCTCTAGAAACTGCTCTGTCGCTGATCTCTCCTTCGATCCTCATCCTATATCAGACCACTTCCTTGCCTCTTTCAACATTTCCCACTGTCCCCCCTCCTCTTCCCCTTCTCTACGCCCCTTCCGTGACCTTCAAGCTATTGATCCCCTGGACTTTGCCTCCTCTCTCTCTCCCCTTCTTCCTACAGTCTTCTCTTCCTCCTCCCCTGACTCCGCTGTCTCTGCTCTCAACGCCTCTCTCTCCTCCACACTTGACTCCCATGCCCCTCTCTCTTCCCGCCCTGCCTTCTCCCACAACCCCCGTCCTTGGCTCACCCCTAGTATCCGCCACCTCCGTTCTTGCACTCGTGCTGCTGAACGACTCTGGCGCAAATCCCATTCTCACGCTGACTTCCTTCACTTCAAATTCTGTCTCTCCACCCTTACTTCTGCTATCTCCCTTGCTAGACAACACTACTATGCCTCCCGCATTGAGTCCTGTTCTCGGGACCCTCGCCGCCTGTTCTCTACCTTTGACTCCCTCCTCAAGCCTCCCTGTCCTCCCCCTCCTTCTTCCCTTTCTGCTCAGGATCTTGCCTCCTTCTGCACCTCCAAGCCGCTAGAGCGGCAAGGGATGCCGCCGGGCAGGAAGGGGCCCGGTACACCAGCAGCACCCCTAGCTTGCCCCCAGCCAAATCGAACACCGTTCCCCCCACAAATCTATTATTTCCCCTCAAGTACGTAATTTTTCTCTGCCAAAGTCCATCAACAATCTGCTTTTTCACATTTCCCTATACATACAAACAACCTACAATTTCCGTGCTAGTGCACACAGTTCCCACATTCATTACGCATCCATTAATCCTGTTTTCAGCATGAAATTCTGTACTCAAGATGACACCAACAAATATTAGAGTTAGGGATAAATAAAGTTAGTATGAAGCAGTGAAGGAAAAGGGGTGCGCTCACCCTTTCAGAATAAATATCTGTGACACTTTACACAGTAAAAGGTATTCAGAGAAAACAGTATTTGCGCTTCATTATTTCTTCTAATCATCACAAGAATAAACAAGACAATAGCCCACGTTAGTCGAGGAGTCACCTGCTCATTAGTTCCTGCACTGCCAGATGTTTGCCCACATCTGCCCTGAGGTAGGCAGGCAGCTGCTACAGGACGTGTGGCCCAGAGAAAGTCAACGTCGCAACCCAAGTGAAGACCCACCCACCTGGGCTAAACCAGGCTAATGAACTCCCTCCCATCTGTTATACCTAACCTCGTCCAGATCTGCTACAGGGCGAGGTCCACCAGAACCAGAAAGCTGCAGGTGAAAAGCCCATAGCGATCAACAGAATGACTGCACCACAACACCCCTCCACAAGAGACAGCCCTGGTACTCTTATAGGGAACTGGCAGCAAACGCATGACCATGTTGGGCGTCCCTGGTCTTTAAAGCAGTTTGTGCCCAATGCCTGTTCCACAACAGAGCAAGAGCCAGACAAAGAGACCATGCAGCAAGATGGCCAGTACAGCACAGTAAGTCCGTGCACCCAGGGTTAGGTGGCACGGCAGCAGTTCCACGGTATACACAGCTTATATGTGGTGCATGTCTATCACTATTTTCACAGTCAGCCACCAGCACCGCCACCCCAAGGACATAATCAGGAGCGCAGATCCCCGTTGAAGAAGCAGGTCCCATGGTCTGAGGTTAAGATGAGGGCATTCATCAGCCTCTGGGGGGATGTGCAGGTCCAGTATGATCTGTGCACAACACACAGGAATGAGCGGGTGTTCCAGGGGATCGCCACCTGGATGAAGGAATTCGACTACCATTGGGACATGAGCCAGTGCCAGCAGCGGACAAAGAACCCTACAAAGAGGTGAAGGATAATAACCTTAGATCCATCTGTGGCTACCAAATACTGCGGTACATGGAGTTCCTTGACACTTTCCTGTGTATGGATAAGTCCATGGTTGTTCAGCACCTCACTGGCACTGGACTAGCTGCGGGCCGCCGTCGAGTGGACACCCTTTCCCCACTGCCAGTCCATGCAGCGCCTGTTTGTTCCACAAGCATCACTCATCCCTGTCTGAGAAGGCCAGACCCTCAGGTACACATCCCACAATGTCTGGCCAGGTTCCTGGCCCCAGCCACCCTCCGACTTCCAAGGACACAGACACCACCCTCAGAACCCTCAACCCCCAGGGGCCCCCTGGACCAAAAGAGCCAGCAAGTCAGTTCTGGAGCAAGTGGAGGTGGATGCAGAGGGGACAAAAGACCCAGAGACCCCAGGGAATCCATAGCTCAAGGGGAGTGGTAAGTGAATGGACTGGAGGGGTGGGAAGGTGACCTAGCCATAGGACGGAGCAGCCAGGTAAATGCCAGTTCCAAAATGCTCTTGTTCCTCAGTGTGTTCACAGGTGGCTGGGACAGCGAGCAGGAAGAACCTGCAGAGCCCCGGGACACAGTGCCATGAGGTTGCTGAAGTTTCTACAGCAGGGACATGCAGAGCAGCGTTCTCGGTGGCTGTCCCACAATTATGGAACTTCTAGAACTGCTCATCTTCCAGAAACGATGTAAGACCTTTCCATATGGCCAGCAGTTTGGAAGGCAGGGATAGAGTTGGGTGGAGCTGGGTGAGGGTGAGAATTAGGGAAGGGTTGTAAGAGGTTTAAGGGGATTTTTAAAATGTTGTTATTGGTTGTAAGCCACCCTGAGCCATAATAAGGAAGGCGGCATTTAAATTTGATGGATTAAATAAAGCAGTCTTGCAATTCTTGGTGGACATCATTTAATTCATGTATAACAGTTTTTGTTTGATTTTTGTGAAATAAAGAGTTCATAGTCCTATTTACATAACTGACAGAAACTGAAAGTGTATCACAAATAATTACATGCAGGTATATATATGTACATATTTAAACAAGATGATTTCCTACTTATATGTACTACAACTTTGGATATTTCCTGATTTTTGAGAGTTTTACTTTGCAACATGAATATTCTTCTAGTGCTAAGAAGGAGACTGAGGAGACACAAGAGTAGATCATGGCAGATAGAACCTAGGGAAAGACCCTAGGTTCACTGTGTTTCCCTAGTGGTGGCAATGGGAAAAACACAGTGAAGATGGTTCCCTGACCTAGGGTTCCTGGCGTGACAGCCACAAGCCTTGCTTCTGAATCACAATGCCATTGCTGTTGTGGTAGTATTAAAAGCAGCTATCTAACTTGTCCAAATGGCTGAATAAAAAGCAGTATCCAGCCTTTCCTCCTGTATCTCTGGTAACAGAACTGGGGAAAGGTGATTGATAGGTCAAGAGTTCAATCCTGGCCCTTGTAATAGAATAATGTTATGATTTTTTATTTTATTTTATAGCTCTATTTAAAACAATAAGAAACATTTGTCTAGCACTGGAGTATGAAGATAATCCACACAGAGGATCATCTATCAGAAAATCCATTCAAGTGTGGAGTGCAAGAAAAGCTTTATGAGAGAGGATTTGGGTGCACAGGAGGCTTCATTTGGGGGACTGCTACATAGGCCATTTTTAAACAGACCGTAGGGGGCGGGGGGATGGGTTTGCAGCCGCGGTGGGTGGAGGTGGGTGTTTGGGTCTCTCCCCTGAGAGGAAGAAACAGAGGTAAATTTGTTTGATTATGCAGTAGCTCTGTATTTATGTTGGTAAGAAGAATTAGTAAATAATGGCAGTGCTGTATTTGTTCTTTAACTTGGGCTTTATATTGATTATTCTTTGGAAACGATTACTTTGCTTCTATTGTAGATTCTGGCTTGAATTTATGAAGAGTTTGACTACTTTACTAGCCTCCACAGACGTTTGGGGCTTTCTTTTGAGAGAATGAAATACTGATAAGTTTGTTTGATTTTACAACAGTCTTTTACTTCTGCTCGTAAGAGGAGTAATTAGATTATGATATAGTTATGTTTGTTTTCTAAATTTGGTTTTTATAGGTTGTTTATTATAAACTATCACTTTGCTTCTATTTGAGATTTTGGTTTGAGTTCATGGATTGATTTAATTAGCCTTAACAGAAGGTTTTTAAAGACACAGGAAGGCAGAGGTGGCCCCTTGCTGAGGGCAGTGCCCCACAAACACCCAGTGCCCAGCACCATCTGCCCAGGCATGAGACTCCGACACCGGCGCTATTAGCGCTGCTGTCAAAGTGCAGCATGCGACATATGAGAATGTTCGGAGCCATCTTGAAGAACCTTGTTTACAAGGCAGCAACCTTCTCATCCATGTGATGATTGCTTATTGTTTATGTTGGAGGATCCGAAAAGCAGACAGTGGATTTTATATTTGTATAAAATGGGGTACTATTCACCAAGATATTCCTAACCATTGTTTTACTTAGAATTATTTTAACAGAAAACAAGTCTTGTTCTTACATTGTATAGCAGTTGCATTACTTTCTACATTCATTATTCTAGTTTCATTAAAAATCATAAACATACTAGTTATTCAATGAAGTATTTTATGGATGGGAGAGGTCAACATAAGAGGCAATATGGTAGTTAAAGGGGTCTTTTGAGAGACACTAGTGCATTTCCCTACCAACTTGTGGCAAGAGGGAAACGCCCATAAATCTAAGCTGACAGGTCTAAAGAGGAGACAGATTTTTAAAACTTCCTTGATAATCGGGGATCCTAGAAATCCATTTGCCATGGGGAAAAACACAGAATTTGCATTTTTGCAGAGAATTTTTGGACTGTGATCCAGCTGTGCCCTTGCACCTGCTTATAGGAAGCACTAGTGCCCTTCCACAGGCAGACCCATTATCCTTGGACACGGCATGCACCACAGCAACTAGCCTAATGCTAGCACCCAGAGTACGGTAAGCCCCAACCTCCAGATGGCAACAATAGTCACGCCTCCTGTGCCAGGGGGATGGAACTTTGAGCAAGTGCCACTGACCACCCCAGCACTTCACATGATTGCCATCGTACCTGACAGGAAGGTACCATGTACCTGGTATACCAGGTATCATGGTATAGGATACCTCTTTGTGCATGCCCCAGCAGTGTCCAGCACCCCATCTGCATGGGGGTAGTAAATCCCTTGTCAGGTGCACAGTGCCCATGCGCCTGGTCAGAGTAGGCACAAGCCTAGTCAGACAACTTGGGCAGGGGATCAATTGACTAGTTGAAGGGGAACTCTGGAGGGGCATGCAGTACTAGGGGACATCCAAGGAGGATGCTTGGGGAGTATGGCAGGGGTGACTGTGGGTATTGGGGCACATTAAGGAGCAAGGGAGAGAGCCTAGCTCTTACCAGGGGTGCAAGATGGAGGCCAGGCGTCTGGATAGCAGGCTCGGCCAGCACACCTGTGTGTTCTCTGCATGTGCCAGGCAGGCCTGCTCACCTGCACAGCTGGCTTGCATACTAGCTAAGTCTGCTCACAAGCATCTCAATTGTTCTCCTGCACACTACTAAGCCTTGGCTCAGCTCCTGCTCCCCTGGTCTCTGTCATACCCCGAACCCACAGGTTAGCAACCACCCCTCCTCCCCATCCTTTCCTGATGATTCCTACCCTGTCTCTGGAGTGTGCGCTTCAGCCCGTAACTGCTGTAGCCAGCGCAGCCTGTTAAGTGGATTTGGCGCAGTTTTGCACTAGTGCACATTTGCTCAGTTGTAGAACACATGGGACTTTTTTGTGGCTAGGGAAACTAAAGTTCAGCATTTCATTTTAATCACTGAAAAACACAGATTTGGGGAGTTTTTTATCAGAGAATTTCAGTTTTTTTATCACAGAAAATGGGAGTCCCTGTGGATAATTGAGTCCATCCCCAAACAAGTGCAGAATTTAGCTCCCAGATGCAGGAAGACTCTTAATACATAGGCCCTTTTCACACAGACACTCTAAAACCGATAAAATGGGTGTTACATTTTATTATACATGTTGTAGAGCACCTATAGAGCACGCCTGCAGCCCTGCAACATGTATAATAACATGTAACACCCATTTTATCAGTGTTACAGTGTCTGTGTGAAAAGGGTCATAGTGCATCTTATTCATGCTTAATGTTTCAAAAAGTATTAGTAGACATTGTGGATGTTCAAAATGAAAAACAAAAAATTCAAAAAAGTTCATGTTGCTTTTTTATCTTTTGTTAAATTTAAAGCTCCTTATCTGTATTCTTTTATACAAAAAAGTAAGTATCTTTTTATTTTGCCAATCTCAGGAAAGGTTAAACAGATAAAATCTGCTTAAAGTGTGTTTAATTTTGTTTATATAACTTTCAGACAGGAGAATCTATCATCTGTAACTCTTACAGGCAGGAGAAAAATTGTTTCCTTTCATATTTGGGCTAGAAACATCAGCAAACCAGTAATAGCAATGCATTTGTGCAAAGTCTAATAGTCTGCCACTGTAAAAGCTTTCTGGCAAAGGCCCTTTTCACACAGACACTCTAACACTGATAAAACGGGTGTTACATTTTATTATAGATGTTGCAGGGCACCCATAGAGCACACCTGCAGCCCTGCAACATGTATAATAAAATGTAACACCCATTTTATCAGTGTTACAGTGTCTGTGTGAAAAGTGTCATAGGCAAAAGCAACCTTATTTTATTTTGACCCTTAAGGCTTTTACTACTTTTAACAATTCATTTCAGACAGAGTTCCTAAGATGACAGCAAAAAAGTTAATTGTTTCATATATGAAAAATAAATTGGAACTGTCAAAGGTCATTTATTGCATACTTTTATTTACACAAACTAAATTAGGCCCTTTTTACACAGACATTCTAACACCGATAAAATGGGTGTTACATTTTATTATACATGATACAGGGCAACACTGCAGCCCTGCAACATGGGCCCTTTTCACAGGAGATGCCTCCACCCAGTTTCGCTGGGTGGAGATGGGTGGAGGCGTTTGTGTAAACACCGCGGATGGTTGGTGGGGTGCATTTCGCTGGGTGGAAGTGTCTGTGTAAACACCACGGGCGGTGGGTGTAGGTGTGCACGTCCTCCTGCACGACACCCATATCCATCCACCACCCACCCATGGAGCAACAGACTCCAATGCCGATTGCTCCGTGGGCGGGTGGTGGGTGGAGATGGGTGTTGCGCGGGAGCACGCACGCACCTACACCCACCGCAAGTGGTGTTTACACAGACGCCTTCACCCATCTCCACCGAGCGAAATGCACCCCACCCACCGTGTTCACACAGACGCCTCCACCCAGCAAAACTGGATGGAGGCATCTCGTGTAAAAAGGGCTCATGTTGCAGGGCTGCAGTGTTGCCCTGTACCATGTATAATAAAATGAAACACCCATTTTATTGCTGTTAGTGTCTGTATAAAAAGGGCCTTAGATAGCTAAAAACCTTATCAAAACAATTACCCTGTATATCCTTATTTTAAAAAAATAGAATGTTTATTATCATTTTTGTGGCATTAGATATTTCTCTGCCTGCATTATGTACACTTTTTCATAAGACTATGGTACTTAATTAAGAGATCTTTTTAAAGTATTGATAGCCACAAGTAAATTATACCATGTTTGATCTGTGTTAAAGATTCAAAGTCCAAGGTCTTTGAATGGAACTTAGAATAAAAATGTAATTAGGTTACATCCCTAAAGTCTGATATATCTTTAAACAAGACTGCAAATGAAACTTTATCAAAACTTCAAATGAATTATTTCATTGCTTTTTTAAATTCATTTTCCTTCTCTTCTCTTTCATGTCTGTTACTGACATTGCTACTTGTATTTTACCTGTCTTTTCCAGCGTATTTTAATTATTTACTGCTTAATGAGTAGTACTGAGATGAAGCTTCACTCAAAGCTGCCAGCTCAGAAACAGAGTTTTTGCTTCAAAGCTTTGCATGGTCTCGGACTACTGCAGCTGAGCCGGCAGTTCTCACTATATTAAATAAACTTTTCTGGAGGCAGTGTTTCCTTCTAGTAATTGACAGAGGAGGCACTGTTTCTAGAGATGCCCTCTCAATGGGACTTAATGGTCAGTGGGAGTGGAATGACTGTCAGCTGAATATATTTTTTTCTCAACAATTATCAATGGCACTAAGGTCTTCAATATGTCCAAAAATGTCATCTATTTTTTAACTTTTCAAGTACAATTTTAAATTTAAAAAAACAACTAAATTCTTAGCATTAAAAAATTTAAGTTTGTAAGTAGATGATCTGTACTGCATAAGAGCTCCAGTATGTGTCTGATGGCAAGTTTTCAGATGACAAACAAGGGGGGAAATTTGAATAAAACATAGCCACTGCAAAAATCTGTTTTAACGTAGTGCTCAGGGTTTAATATAAACTCACCAAAACATGACATTTTTAGTTAAAGTTAAGCATCTTGGTTGACACCTTTCTTAAAAGGATGTGTCACCTGAGATTTAAAATTCTTTTTTTAAAAATAAGTCTGAGGGGGGAAAAAAGAGAGAAAAAATTAATAAGAAAATTCCCATGAAAATTGTAGAATAAAGACGACCCATATGATATCACACTAGTTCAATTACATTCTGTTTTAATCTCCCTATCCCTTCCCATTATTTGGATAGCATCTTATCTGCAAATACTTACACTCATTTATGCCACACACACAGAGAGACATTCTCAGTGGCCACCCCACAATTATGGAACTCCCTCCCCTTGGAGGTTTGTCTAACTCCAAGCCCCCTCATCTTCCAGAGGCAATGGAAGACTTTTTTGATTGGACAGGCATTTAGCAGGTGGGGGTATTGTGGGCTAGGGGATTTTATCCATTTTTACTTGGGGTTTTGGGGGTATTTTTAATATTTGGGTTTAATTTGTCTATTTCTGTATATGTTTGTTTATTGTAACCCTGTCAGAGACCACAAGAGATCCTACAGAGCCCCCTCAGGATCTCAAGCGGCTAGTCCTTAACAGGAGATGCCAAAATCATCACTGGGGTAAAGGTAACCTGTGTAGTCTCAGGAGGAAAAGGAAACACGGAGTGAGAGACAACAAAGAGACTAAGAACTTGGGAGAGGGAGATCTAAGCAGTCTAATGAGACAATCTACAGCAAATAATACCTAGGAGGAACAGGGAAGGGGCTTTGGGTCCTAACGAGATGGCAACAGGGGACTATGACTAGATAAGGCACAGAAGTCGGAACCAGGTGCTTGTTGAGATATGGCTATGTAATGCCCATAACCATAGCTCAACAAGACAAGGGAGGGGAAAACCAGGTATCAACCAAGAACAATACACAGGACTGAGGGAGAGTACTACACCCAGGGTACAGGGGAAGGAGGAGGCTTGGGAAGAAACAAACACCGAGCAGGGGAAGAGTAACACACAGGCTTTCTGGAGATCACACTAATGGGGTAATGCAACACAAACGAGCTTGAGGGAGGAAGGATGGGACAACAGACAAAGGGTATTCATGGAAGAGAACTTTAGAAAGAGGAGTGTAACGTGCAGGTGAAAAGGATAGGGGTCAAGGAGAAAGGGAATGCAGGGGAGACAATGCTAGAAGGAGGAGTGCAACACATGGACTAGAGGGAGGAAGGTTATTTATTTATTATTTATTTACATTTATTAGCCACCCCCTCATGCCCATGGCATCTCGTTAGGGGGAAATAGAGGAAGGGAATACAGGGGAGACAACACTAGAAGGAGGAGTACAACATGCAGGTTTGAGGGAAGAAGGATAGGAGCAAGGGAATACAGGGGAGACCAAAGTAGGTGGAGGAGTGCAACACACAGGCTTGAGGAAAAAAGGATAGAGGGCAAGGAGGAAGGGAATGCACGGGAGACAACACTAAAAGCAACTATGGCGGAAGATATAACCTAGAGACGAGGAGGGCAGGCCATAACATCCGTGGAGAGGCAACAACAAATACTCCGCCAACTTCCTACCTGTTCTAATCTCTACTTTGCCCCCCTGCCCTATCATGCTTTTCTGTGTTCATCTACATACCGTTTCTCATGCAGGAACCTTGTGGTGCTCGATCGATGAGTTTTCTTTACCTAGTTTCCTGTTTTCCCATCCTGAGTTTTTTCTCTCTCCTACACTCACTATCATGGCAGTCTCGCTATATGGACCCTGGGGATGTTTTTGGTTGACCACTGATCTCACTTGTGTTTGATGCATTATTACCTGTAGGCAGCTGTGCCAAAAAACTCCTTATCTTAACCCAACCTTCTGCAGCTTCCAGCATGCCTTATATTTATTTATTTATTTATTTATTTATTTAATAACTTGTATCCTGCTCCCTACAGCCCTACGGTAGTTTGGGGTGGCTCACAAAACATTTACAACAATATAAAAACAATACAGAGAAGGGTTACTAAAACAATAAAAACAACAACAAAGAGGTAAAACCACTGTCAAAAAAACCCCACCCTTATTCCCCCCCTCCCCCAAAGACCTCGATGAACAGCCAGGTCTTACAGGCTCCCCAGGACCATATCTCCCCCGACCTACAACGACCCCTATGGCTGCCCCCTCCCAATTCGTTCCAACCGAGTCCCAGCCAGTGGCTACTGCGTCCAGACCCCAGGGGAGACCCTCCCTCCTCACCCCCCCAGGACCACCCCCAGTCCCCACCATGTGCTGCCACCAGGTGGTCCCTTCCAAAAGCAGCTCCGCCCTCTCACACCAGGAAGCCTGAAACTGGACCCACCCCTCTCCCTAGCCCAATTCCCATCTATCACAGGGGCCAAAGACCCGGCTCCCAGAGCCGTTACCTAACCCCCCAGTAGCCCCCTACCTCCCACAAACCAACTCCAAGTAATCCCCCTTCTAAAGGACAACCCTCTCAACCCCCTCATGCCCCACTGAAGGGCTTGTGTCCTCTGCACCGCCTCAAAAGCCCTCCCGAGCCCGAAGTCCTGGCTGGCCCCGCCTCCTCACTTCCCAAAGGGAGGAGTGTCTGTTTATCCTGGGGGGCGAGCCCTCGAAGGCGCTCCCAGTCCTGGACCGTGACTCCCAGCCCTGGACTGTGACCCATAAAAGGGGTCAGCCTATATGGACTCCCATATAAGGCTGGGAGCCAGTCGGGAAGCTGGCAGGCATGGCCACCAACTGTGCAAGAGAGAGAGAGGAGAAACAGAACACCCATCCCAACAGCTCAGGTGGTGATGCAGTGGGGTAGCAGACACCACCCAGATCTGAAGACCAAGGGTTCAGAGCCAGAACCTGAAAGACCCACTCTGAGCCTTAATGTAAATAATGTAATAAATGAAGGATAAAAATGTAAATAAATGAAGAAAGAAATGTATAATTTTACATAGGTGAGTAGTTCCAATGAGCTCATGAGGTCTACTCATGAGCATGAAGTTATTAACATGCTGACTGACTTCTCTAAATTTGGACTAGGAATCGCTGATACAATTAAAATAATAAAAATGATATCATGTTAATATAACAAGAGGTCAGATTGGAAGGAACAGGTTGTAGTACTCTTCCGTGCTTTAACCAAAAAAATCCCTCTGGCTTATTTTCAAATGAGATGCTACTTAAAGACATTACACTTTATGTTCTCTAAGCACCTTTAGTTTGGATCCCACTAGAACATGCCCATGGATTTTAGTAGGCTTATTGGGTTTGGCTCCTTCAGTGGTGGGGGAAAAAAAAAGAGTGGTAGTAATTCCCACATGTCACCCATATGTGGTAACACAATGAGGATTCATTTACAATAAAGTGTGATGATTTTTGATCTCCTACTTTTTTTTTTTTTTTTAACATAAGGACTATTATTTGTCAGCATTGACATCTCAATTAGAATAATATGCAGTATGAATCGTTGCTGAGATTTTTTTTATTTATTTATTTATTTAAAATTTATATCCCGCCCCTCCTGCCCAAAGGCAGCTCAGGGCGGCAAACAACACAATAGATTTAACAATAAAACATTTAAAAACAAATCAACAAATTTTAAAACAAATAATAAAACTCACCCTCCCTCCCAAACCCTACCCCCTCACCCTTATATCAATATAAGCTCTCTGCAGGCTCGTCACTGCATCATTTACACTCTCTTCTCATTTTCACTCTGCAACCATGACATCAGAGACTTAAGGGTGTTTGCCCATGGGTATTTTCAGATGTTACAAGATCACAGTCAACCACAGTGAACCACGGTCAATTTCGCTGCGAGGCCAAAGCGCCCTGAACGTCTGTTTGGCGGCCGCCAGATGTTCACCATGGCCGATTCCCACATGCGGTCAATTTCAACCACGCTTCCTGGGCTTCCCGCGGGACAAGCTTGGAAAGTGTGGTCAAAGTGATTCCCGGCAGGAAGCAATAAAAAGTAACGTCTGGCCGGTGATCACGACCCGGAATCCCTGGCCGTGTTCGGGGCTTTTATTGGCCCCGGGGGGGGGGGGGGGGGGTTCTGTTCACCCCCAACGGGGATTCACTGTGGTGAATCGGGATGTCGTCACATCTGAAAATACCCCATGTTACCACACCAGAGGAATCAAATGAGAAGCAAACCCCTGGTGGGGAAATTAACATGAGGCTTTGAATGTGGGTGCATGGTTAAAATAGTCATTTAACACGTCTCCCATTGTTTTCAATCATAAAAGGGGACGTCCTCCTCGAGGTCCTCCATGTGGCCCAGAGGGTCACTATGGAGAGGGTGTTCTTGGTGGCCACACCTTGGCTGTGGAATTCCCTCCCGGCAGAGGCCCGGATGGCCCTGGACCTCCCTTCCTTCCAGCATATGACTAAGACCTGACTGTTCTGCCAGGCATTTGGCAGGGAAGATGGGGTTTAGGGTAGGCGGTTGTGGGTTAGGTAGGGGGGAGGGACATCTATTGTTTGTACCTTCTCTTTTATTGTGTTTTAGCTTGCTGTTTTATTGTTTTCATATGTAAGCCACCCCGAGCTGCCTGGAGGAGGGGGACACAAAATTTGTTAAATAAATAAATAAATAAATAAATAAATTAAATAAAATTAAATAAAAGGCAGGGTTGGATTTTGTGCCCTGCCTCTTGTGATTGAAAGCAACAGGAGACATGTTACACTTTTAACGATGCGTCCACATTCAAAGCCTCACGTTAATTCCCCCGCCGGGGGTTTGCTTCTCCTTAGATTTCCCTAGCGCAGTAATGTGGGCAAGCACCCCGTTTGCTTGTTTATCTTTTTAAACAAAAGCTGGGATTTTGGAGAAAAAGATAGTAACTTTGGGGAAATGCTGCTGAATTCTATTGTTGTGTTCTGGCTGAGATTCTCAAGAAGAAGACAAAATGGTTTGGGGGAAATTTTGGAGTGCTGTAGCACTTTCAGTTGCCTAGAATTCTGGAAAACAGGACAATAAATTTACCAATGGTTCCCAAAAACGTTTCATGTGTGACCCCATTTTTAGACATAAAATTCTCTGACCCCAGCCAGCAACAAACATGCATACTGATATCAATCATGCTCATGCCCCCATCTGCATTTCGTTGAACCCTATTTGGGTTCATGATCCACAGTTTGGGAACATCTGAGTTTTAGGGAAGTTTTACTGTGGTATATTGCTGTATACTTGCAGTTTTTAATTCTTGAATATGAGCTAGGAATTGCTTTCCAAATTTTTAACAGAAGAAAAATGCCACTTCACTTTCTGATTTGAGTTACTATTATAGAGCTCTAATGTTCATTATATAAATAGATATGCAGCAGCATTGCGAGTACAGAGTGCTCTGCAAGGGCAAGCTCAAGTACGAAGTGCTCTTATTATTGAGTGGGACAAAGCTTAAAATTTCTTGTGTGTTTTATGGCTTATTTTCTTTTTTCTTGGATATTTGTAGGCATTGGATGTACATACTGTGTTTTTATTGTCCTTCTTTATCGGTGTGTTTTGTATATATTATGATGGCTAACGCTATATATTAGACAATTGATTGATATATAAATACATAGATTTAAAAAATGTTTTATATATGATAAACCTAATGGAAAACAGAAATTGAGTGGTCTCATTGTTATGACGTGCAACATATTAATAAAAACTAAAGATAATCAAAACTGGAATCTTGAATCCAAATTGCTTTCAAGAAAATTAGATGGCAAATGGATAGACTTGGATCTCTGGCTGCAGAATACTCCAATAGTTTTACTTTTCAGTTGGAATCCCTAAAAGGGCCATGTTTTTTGTTCTAGTCAGGATGTAGCATCTATGCTTTTCTACCTATTCTGTTCCATCTGTTGCTCATGATCATAGTATCTGAGTATCTCCCTTTAAAACTTAATAAATTCATAAAGTTTCAGTTCTTTCGAATTCACACTGATGTCTGCAATACATTCAGCCTCAGATCCTAGCCCCTTTCAAAATTTCATCAACATCTGAGCACTGCTTGCTTAGCACAGATCTATTAAAATAGGGGGCAGATAAATTTGGCAGATGCTTGGAATGGTGGCCCTCCTGAGATCAATAGGGTGGCTAGATGTGCAAATTGTAAATGACACTTCTGAGAAATACAAGTTGCATGCTACATTTACTCCAATGCATCCCTGCAACCTGTATTTCTCATGTGTCCTTAAAAAATTTGCGTATCTGGCCACCCTACTGATCAATAATGGCCCAGTCTTGTGTCATACTGCGATGCCAAGCTATGATTACTCTTGGCTCTAGCCTGACTTTTTGCTAGGAGGGAGGAGACTGCTCCTTTCCTTAGAACTGAGTTAATGGCAAAGCAGATAGCCATTTACACTCTCCTTTTGCAGTAAAGTTTTCTTTACCAGCTGTATATGGACTGGAAGACAAGGAAATGTATTCGTGTTTAATTGCTTGTTGTTATGCTGACTAATCATTATACTTCTTTTCTCCCTGGGCCAAGCCAGAATTGTGTTTGAGTTTGCATATATTTTAGTGTGGTACATGACAAGGGATGGGGGGCTACGCAGTCTTTTCAGGTGGCTACATTTATCTGTAGAGATAGCTGACGTGGAGATACAGACGTGTCCAAATTCTGGTATTCAGTGTGTCACTGCAGCTGCGAGACTCAGTGGCAGAGATTGCATGCAGTCTATCTCAGTGCCATCTTTAATTATCTCAGTAGGGTTAGATCTTAGTGTCAGGACCTGTGGGGTTCAAACATGGGCCCTCTGGCTCTGGGCCAGTTGCCTTTCCCAGTGAGCCATCTGTGAGCAGCTAAGGGCTCTGGCCTGAGCACAGCCTGGTCCACAGAGCTCCTGATTGGTTGGGTATAACCCCGGCAGGAACTGACTGGACAAAGATATTTTAACTTCCGGGTCTATTGAGTTTGCCAGTGTAACAGATCGTAGTCCAACGTCTTAGCCTGCTGTGTTTTTTCTCATCCCCAGTTCTTGCGCTCCAGTCCTTGTTTACCAGTTCCAGTTCCTGCACTCCAGCCCTTGCTTATCTTCAGCCTTACATGCCTTTCAGTCCCAGCTGTTTGCCTGCCCTCCAGCCCTTGCTCCAACCCACAAGACTGGCATCCTGGCTTCTGACCCCCTGACTTGCCTTTTGGAGCTCACTTTGGAACTGCCTTCTTGTATCATTGTCTGATTGGGTTGCTTTCTGGTATGGAACCCCTGCCTGTATCCTGATGTTTCCTTTGCCTACTCCACTTTTGCTCTGATCCTAGTCGTGACAAGACTTAGCACAGTCCTCATCCTCAGCCACTGCCCAAACCTTACAGGAGATTTGTTCTCAACTGTCATTGAAGATGGAACTAGAGGAAATGGGCTTAAATTGCTGTAAGGAAGATATTGGTTAAAGATATTCTAGAACAAGCATGGGTTTCTTTGGGAGATTGTAGAATCTGTGTCCTTGGATGTCTTCAAGAACCAGCAGGACAAGCCTCTGTGCTTTTGCAGGTCCATCCCTGTGATTTCTGTGCCATGAGCTTGACATAAGATCTGTAGACATTCCAAGCACTTGACTATTTCTTTTCTATCTTTTAGTGCGTTCCCATAATTACACACATTTTGGTGTAGTAGGAGATTGCTTTGCTAGGCTTTGTAGCAGGGCCACCCTAAGTTGCTGCAGGGGGAAACCAAATTGACAGTGAGCTGGGGGAAGAACTTGCAGCCCATTAATGAGATAAGGAAGAGTAAGCATTTCTCGCCCCAATACAAAGCAAGTCTGAGATGACCAACAGGGCAAGGCTCAAGAGCTCAACAGGGCAAGGTTTGTCTCTGTGTTGAAGCTTGTCTGCATGAATTGAGGAGAGAGAAAACCAGAGGTCCCTAGGTCCTCATTTACACTGGGTTTACCTGAAGCTGGCCAAATAGGGGACTGGTTGAGAACCCATGAAAAGGGTAATCTTATGAAGAGCAAAGCCACAGCTTGAAAATGGACTAGATAGACATGAAGAAAGAAGAAAAGATTTGGGGATTTTTCTTTGTAGATGCTGTGGGGACACAGCACTATAAATAACAGAAGATACCTGGCTGAAGAGTAGCAGGGTTTTGTAACTGCTTGGGATACATCATGCAGGTGTATACTCACTACAAGGTCCGAAACAATACAGGCTGCCAAAAATCAAAAGAGTATATACCCCAGGCCAGTGATTATCAAACGTTTTAGACCAACGGACCGTTGTCAACCCTTAAAATTTCTTGTGGACCACCATGAACATGCTCGAGATGGCTGTGGTCCTGGCACATACTCATTGTAGGCTGCACAAAGCAGATGGCTTTAGTCCCTGCTGGTAGTACAGACATCACTGGCAGAAAGAGGGCTAGAAGGTGACTCTGATGTGCATTTGCTGTCTACCACAGACCAAAGCACACTTTGTGGTAACCACAGCCAGTCTGATGGACCAGCTGCAGATGATTTACAATGGCCTTCGGTTTGTGGGTCACAGTTTGGGAACCACTGCACGATTATTATAAGCTAACAGTATAAAAAACTCTGATCAACAGTTCGTCAACCAGCCTAAAAGAACAGTGTCATACTGGGGGTACAAAAGGTAAGGGCCTTGTAACTCCTCCACACCAATATTCTGCCTACAGGCAGCTACTGTATATCCAGTACTTCCATCCCCAAATGTTCGAATATCATCAGTCAAGTTCTTCCAAAGTCATGATATTTTAATTTTAAAAAATCAAATGCAAAAACACACATTTGAGGTTCTTTTTATTTGCTTTCCAGTTTCTGATCCTTTCAGCACTGTGTGGGTTACATTTTTATGCTTTTCTCTACAACCATTAAGTCTAGAAATATTTTGGACAACTGAAATTATCAGTTCTACTTCTAGTGGGGCTCCAGCTCACACTGATGGGAGCTGTGACTGGGTAGATTGGCCCAGAAGCTTTTGAAAGTAGTTATTCCTCAGTGCTCTGTGACCCCTCCCATCATGGTTTGTGCTTTTGGTGGGCTTCTGGCTGTACTATAAAAAGGAATGCAGAGCACAAGTTACCTCAATTCCTTTCAACCACCACAGCATTTCTCAGTTGAAAGATGTTTTCTTCACTTTGTTGTTGTTATTATTATTATTATTATTATTATTATAAGCATTTGTATAGCCAGCTGTGTACCTGTCACTTTACAGAACAATAAGATAGATTGTAAGCCGTAGGCAGGGACCGCATCTAATAGACACGGAGGGGGGAGAGAAGGAGAGGGGACATAGGGAGAGACGAGGGAAAAATAACATTCAAGCGGATGCGAAGTCTCAGGTGCACGTTCTTGGCTTGGTTGCGGTTAGACAGGAGTCTGCGGGGAGGGCAGACAGTAAATACTGAAAGCCTTAAGGAAAGTTCTAACAGGCGTTGGGAAAGATGGCGAGTAAGAGGTGGGTTTTGAGGAGGAATTTGAAGGTGCGGAGGGATGAGGCAAGGCGGATGTGGGCAGGGAGGGAGTTCCAGGCATGGGGGGCAGCAAGGGAGAAGGGACAAAGGCGGTTAGGGGAGCAGGGGAGACGAGGGAGAGCGAGGGAGGGGGCAGAGGTGGAGTGGGGAGTGTGTGCAGGAGGGTGTACGGAGACTTTTTTAAATTTTAAGATTTAAATTTTATATATATTTAATATATAAATATTACATTTTATATGTATTTAATATATATAATATATTCTTCAGCACTCTTCTACTTCAACTACCGAACATTGTGGCCGATGATGCATAAAATCTCACCTGTGAAAGACAAAAAAACGAAGTGAATTATCTCTTCTCCTGCTTGCAAGAGAGAACATAGACCCAACATACTCTAAAGAAACAAGACAACCATAAGAGAAAGAAGCAAGACAAATCAGTGGATAATGATCAGACTTTGAAATGGCCTAAGAAAAAGCCAAGCCTTGTCAGTCCTATACCTTCGCTGCCTGACGAGGACCATCTCATATCTCCAGGATCACTGTGCATGCCAATCTCTAGTCCCCAATGGGGACTCAAAAGGGCTCTTTGGGGGCATCACCTAAGCTCTCCCCTCAATCTTCATTCCTGGTGTGGATGTGCGAACAGACCGGAGTTCGGATGTCCGGTCTAAAAACTTATTTCGGGTTCGTGGGTTCAGTCCCGTGGAGTTTGGACCCCCCCAAACAGTCTAAAAATTTGGCCGCCTGGAGGTTTGGGGCGCTCCGGGGGGCCCATGGGGGCATGACAAGCCATCGGAGACACAGCAGCAGCAGTAGAGACAGGGAAGGCTTGGGGCTTGGCACCCCGGCTTGCCCGGGCAGGCAGGCTCAGCGCTTGGCCCCCGGGGGTGCCCGTGGGGGCATGGCTGGCCGTCTGAGACCCAGCAGCAGCAGCCTCAGCAGAGGCCGGGTGTTGCAGGCTGCCAGGCATCGGTGGAGCAGCATCAGAGGCCTAGCCAGAACTCGGTGGCTGGCACCCTTACTTGGCCGGGCGTTGCAGACTGGCTGGCATTGGTGGAGCATTGGCAGACAGTGAAGTGGAACGACAGCCCTCCCTGCCTGTAACGTAGGCCCCAGAACCCTGACGGTGGGTCTTGGAGCTGGAGTGGCTGGCTGTTCCTTGATGCGGTGGATTGACGGCTCCCTGTGAGCAGAAAGATGACCCCAGAATCCTGACGGTTGGTCCTGGGACTAGAGTGGCAGCTTCTGGATGATATGGATGGACAGCCCTCCCTGCCTGTAACATAGGCCCCAGAACCATGATGGTGGGTCCTGGGGATGGAGTGGCTGGCTGCTTCTTGATGTGGTGGAATGACAGCTCCCCATGAGCTGAATAGTGGCCCCAGAACACTGACAGTGGGTCCTTGGACAGGAGTGGCAGCTTCTGGATAATGTGAATGGGCAGCCCTCCCTGACTGTAACATAGGCCCCAGAACCCTGACGGTGGGTCCTGGGACTGGAGTAGCAGCTTCTGGATGAAGTGGAACAACAGCTCTCCCTGCCTGGAACGTAGGCTGGCATCAGTGGAGCATTGACAGACAGTGAAGTGGAACGACAGTCCTCCCTGCCTGGAACGTAGGCCCCAAAACCCTGATGGTGGGTCCTAGAACTGGAGTGGTTGGCTGATTCTTGATGCGGTGGAATGACAGCTCCCCGTGAGCAGAATGACGGCCCTAGAACCCTGACGGTGGGTCCTGGGACAGGAGTGGCAGCTTTTGGATGACGTGGATGGACAGCCCTCCTTGCCTCTAACGTAGGCCCCAGAACCCTGATGGTGGGTCTTGGGGCTGGAGTGGCTGCTTCTTGATGCGGTGGAATGACAGCTCCCCATGAGCTGAATAGTGGCCCCAGAACACTGACAGTGGGTCCTTGGACAGGAGTGTCAGCTTCTGGATGATGTGGATGGACAGCCCTCCCTGCCTGTAATGTAGGCCCCAAAACCTTGATGGTGGGTCCTGGGGATGGAGTGACTGATAGGGATGGGAAAATATGGTTCAGAAGTTCGGACTGAACTCAAATAGTTCAGTTGACCTAACCGAACGTGCGAACTGAACTCAAATTCGGACGTTCGGTTCGGATGTGTTCGGTGAGTTCGGAATTGAACTTCCATTGGTTTCAATGGAAAACATATTATTGGCTGTAACATTTCTGTTTTATAAGCTATGTGGCTGAAATTTTGGGTGCCTTTGCCCCCAGTATAAAGCATTATGTGTACCAAATTTCAAAACGATTGGATAAAGGAATCCGATTTTAGAAGCAGTTGAATTATTGTATTTTGCAATAGTCTACATATACGTACTTAGCTGTAACTTCTTTGCCTCACATCTAATGTAGGTGAAACTTGTCCAGTTTATACCCCTTCCCATATTTAGTACCTTTGCCAAATTCCAGAAGGATTGGATAAAGGGCCTTGGTGGTATAAGCAATTAACATATAAATGTATGTCTGACTATAACATCTTTGTAGTCCAACCAGTGTACATGAAATTTGGCAGGGCCAAATACCGAATACCGAATCCAAACTCAACGTTCGACCCGAACCACCGAATGGCCAAACATCTGAACCTGGTTCTGTTAACAGAACCAGGTTCAGATGTTTGGCCATTCGGTGGTTCGGGTTGAACGTTGAGTTTGGATTCGGTATTCGGT
>QEPC01010935.1:137284-162230 GCA_003113815.1 Sphenodon punctatus
GGTCTGCCGGGGGTGCCTTCCTGGAGGTCCCCCGTGTTAAGCGGGGGGCCACGATGGAGAGGGCATTCTCGGTAGTGGGACCGCGGCTGTGGAACTCCCTTCCGGAGGAAGCTCGCCTGGCCCCTAGCCTTTTAACATTTCGGCGAAATTGTAAGACCTGGCTGTTTGCCCAGGCCTTTGGGAGGGAGGGTGGCTAGGGAGGTTTTAGTCCCCTACCCATTTGTTTTGTGGTTTTGGTTATTTTCTAGCCCTGTTTAATGTTTAAAGTATTTATGACTGTTTTAAATTGATTTTATTGTATTTTAATGTTGGAAGCCGCCCCGAGCTGCGTTGCAGGAGGGGCGGGGTAAAAATTTATAAAATAAATTAAAATAAATATCCCTGCCCCCAGCCCTAGCGGTAACAGCAGCACCAGCAGCAGGATGAACAGCAGCAGCAGGACCCCTACTGCCAGCAGCTCCTCCTGTGTGCAGGCCACTCTGGGGAGCACAGGGCCCAGCACAAAAGGGCAAGCAGTGTGGCTGAGGGCAGTGGGGCAGGTGGTGCCCACCCAGAGCTACCAGAGGGAGTATGATGGCGCCTCAGCAGCAGTGGAGACCTACCTTGAGGAGGAGCCATGCATTTATCCCAGCAGCGATCCCTTGGCCTACTGGGCCGGCAAGGCCAACGTGTGGCCAGTCCTGTCCAACGTTGTCAAGGGTATCTTGTCCTGCCCACAAACCAGTGTCCCCAGCGAGAGGGTGTTCTCTATCACGGGGGACATTTGCGCCCCGCACCACCTGAGACTGGGGGACCAAGTTGGTGGAGCGGTTGCTGTTCCTGAAGGTGAACCTTCTGCTGCTGGGATTCCCTGAGCTGCCCCTGGACAATGAGTGATGGTGCAGTGGCACACGCCATCCTATGCCAGGGGCAGTCTTGGGACGGGACTCCTCCTCTTACATCTGGGCTAGGGCTACTGCTCCCGTGCTGCTGAGGTGCTGTCCCTCCCTCCCAGTGTCTGGCACCCCCCCTGCCCCCCCCTCATACTAGACGGCCTCAGCCGCCTTATCTGACTGACCTCATGACGGAGGGTGGCATTGGGAAACAAACTGTAAACCTGCCAGTCGGCCTATGGCTACAAGATCTCAGCCCGCCTATGTGACGCTGACTGACTCTTGCTCTCTCGCACTGCACAGTCTTTCACAGCCTGCCTGCCATACTGCCTCTCATGCCACGCTGCCTGTCTGCCCACCCAGCTTACCGCCAAGCTCAAAGCATGCATCAGTCCAGCCTCCCATGCCAAGGTGCCTGTCTTCCCACCCAGGTTGACTAGCTCAAAGCCTGCCCAAGCCCGCCTGCCCTACTGCCTCTCATGCCACGCTGCCAGCCTGCCTGCCCAGGTTGCGAAGCTCGAACCCTGCCTCAGTCTGCCTGACTGCCGCTCATGCCACACCACCGGACTGCCTGCCCCGGCAACCAATGTCTGCTGCTGCTAGTGCCAACGGCACTAGTCATTCCACCGCAATTACAAGAAGCAGCCACTCCAGCCCCATGACCCGCCGTCGGGGTCCTGGGGCCAAGTTACAAGCTGTTCAAAACATTCCGATTACTTTCTGTCTCTCCAATGTCGACACTCACACTGACTGAATTACTGTTACTTTAAGTTTAATTCCTGGTTTTTCTCTCTCTCACTCTCATGACCATTAACAGGCATGTATACCTTAGTTTTGTTTACTTCCACTCAGCTGTATGCTCTAGGTAGGGCATGATATAGACGTTACTACTTGATAACAGCTACTGAGGTCAGACAATCCAAAGCCATCACTGTGATAAAATTAAAGTTGCTTGTGGAAGTTCAGACACTTCCTGATTTTCTTTTTCTTTTTGCATAGGATCACTTCCATAGAACCCAGTGAGGGTTTGCTGGTCTGACACAACTCTTCCCACCCATCAATCCCTAATCACCACACCAGTGGCACAGAAAGGGGGTTCTTTAACAAAGCATTATGCATAACATCCCCAGAGGAAGGGCTCTGACCAAGACCCAGAAGCTGCCACTCTAGCCCCAGCACCCACCGTGATGGGCCTGGGGCTGTCATTCCTCGCACATTCCGATGTCATTCCAACGCATGACAAAAAGCAGCCACTGCAGCCCCAGGACCCGCCATCAGGGTCCTGGGGCCAAGTTACTGGCAGGGAGGGCTGTGGCCAATACCTAGAAGCTGCCACTCTAGCCCCGGCACCCACTGTGATGGGTCTGGGGCCACCATTCCTCGCACAGAGAGCCGATTTTCCAAAGCATCAAGAAGCAGCCACTCCAGCCCTTGGACCCACCATTAGGGTCCTGGGGCCAAGTTACAGGCAGGGACGGCTGTGGCAAGATCTACAAGCTGCCAAGTTAGCCCCAGGACCCACTGTGATGGGTCTGGGGGCCATCATTCCTCACACATTCTGATGTAATTCCAATGCAGGACAAGAAGCAACCACTCCAGCCTCAGGACCCGCTGCCAGGGTTCTGGGGCCAAGTTACTGGCAGGGAGGGCTGTGGCCAAGATCCAGAAGCTGCCACTCTAGCCCTGGGACCCACCGTGATGGATCTGGGGCCATGATTCCTTGCACATTCTGATGTCATTCCAATGCATGACAAGAAGCAGCCACTTCAACCCCAGGACCCACCACCAGGGTTCTGGGGTCAAGTTACAGGCAGGGAGGGCTGTGGCCAAGATATACAAGATGCCACCTTAGCCCCAGGACCCACCGTGATGGGTCTGGGGCCATCATTCCTCACACATTCTGATGTCATTCAAATGCACCAAGAAGCAGCCACTCCAGCCCTTGGACCTGATGCCAGGGTTCTGGGGCCAAGTTACAGGCAGGGAGGGCTGCCAAGATCCAGAATCTGCCACTCTAGCCCTGGGACCTGCCTTGATGGGTCTGGGGCCGTCATTCCTCGCACAGAGAGCTGATTTTCCAAAGCATCAAGAAGCAGCCACTCCAGCCCTTGGACCCGCCATCAGGGTCCTGGGGCCAAGTTACAGGCAGGAAGGGCTGTGGCCAAGATCTACAAGTTGCCACTCTAGCCCCGGGACCCACCGTGATTGGTCTGGGGCCATCATTCCTCACACATTCTGATGTCGTTCCACCGCATCAAGAAACAGCCACTCCAGTCTCAGGACCTGCTGCCAGGATTCTGGGGCCAGGTTACAGGCAGGGAGGGCTGTGGCCAAGATCCAGAAGCTGGTACTCTAGCCCCAGCACCCACCGTGATGGGTCTGGGGCCATCATTCCTCGCACATTCCGATGTCATTCCAGCGCACCATGAAACAGCCACTCCAGCCTCAGGACCCGCTGCCAGGGTTCTGGGGCCAACTTATAGGCAGGGAGGGATGTGGCCAAGATCCAGAAACTGCCACTCTAGCCCCGGGACCCACCTTGATGGGTCTGGGGCCAACATTCCACTCAAAGGCTGCTGAAAGCACGTGTCCTGCTGGGCTGCCCTTGTTTAGCTCCAACTGTCAAGCACAGTTAAACCTCTCAGGCTGCTGCCTGGGAAATTGAACTAATCCACAACAAAACCCCACTCCCAAGTCTGCTGGATAAGCAACCCCAAGTATTTTGTCACGTAAGGAGCGAGCACTGCATCTTGCTGTGGAAGGTTTTCTCCTGGAGATCCCTTGGGGTATTGTGAAAAACTTTCCAATCAAGTACTGCGAGGAAGAGAAACTCAGCCAGCTCTTCCTCCAGGTATGTGATGTATCTTTCATTATCTGTGAGGGCCTTGAAGACAGAATGGTGCTTGTCGATCTATTAGGATCGACTGACACATCGCTCAGATTGTAAGCCCTAGGGGCAGGGACCGTGTCTATTTTATTACTTTGTAAAGTGCCATGTACACTGCTGGCGCTATATAAATGTTTGCTAATAATAATGTTAAACTGATGTTCACATGAAACCCTTCTCCACTTCGGCCTTCAAAGTTCTCCACCCCCAGGACCCACCATCAGGGTTCTGGGGCCCGTCATTCCACTCACAGAGAGCCATCTTTCTATCCACTGTCGATCCATCTTTCTATCCACTGTATCTAGAAGCTGCCACTCTAGCCCCAGGACCCACCATCAGGGTTCTGGGGCCCGTCATTCCACTCACAGAGAGCCATCTTTCTATCCACTGTCGATCCATCTTTCTATCCACTGTATCTAGAAGCTGCCACTCTAGCCCCAGGACCCACCATCAGGGTTCTGGGGCCCGTCATTCCACTCACAGAGAGCCATCTTTCTATCCACTGTCGATCCATCTTTCTATCCACTGTATCTAGAAGCTGCCACTCTAGCCCCAGGACCCACCATCAGGGTTCTGGGGCCCGTCATTCCACTCACAGAGAGCCATCTTTCTATCCACTGTCGATCCATCTTTCTATCCACTGTATCTAGAAGCTGCCACTCTAGCCCCAGGACCCACCATCAGGGTTCTGGGGCCCGTCATTCCACTCACAGAGAGCCATCTTTCTATCCACTGTCGATCCATCTTTCTATCCACTGTATCTAGAGGCTGCCACTCTAGCCCCAGGACCCACCATCGGGGTCCTGGGGATCGTCATTCCACTCACAGAGAGCCATCTTTCTATCCACTGTATCTAGCTTGCCTTCAGATGATTTGGAGTTGGCCCAGGATGATCCTGTACCCGACTACCTTTCAATCGGCTGTGGGAAATGGAGGCTATTGGCGATCGCCTGGCCCTTCTCAACAATGCTCACCTATCTCTTAGAGATCCTTGGCCTATATGCTATCCATGCCAAGGGTTCTGTACCATGGCCACCAATGTCTGCTTCTTCCAGTGCCAATGGAAGTGCCAACAGTCTGGGCCCCTCATACCTCAGGGACCGCCTCGCCCTCTGCACCCCAGAGCGGCTCCTTCAGTCTGCCGGGGGTGCCTTCTTGGAGGTCCCCCATGTTAAACGGGGGCCACAATGGAGAGGGCATTCTCGGTGGCCGGGCCGCACCTTTGGAACTCCCTTCCGGAGGAAGCTCGCCTGGCCCCTAGCCTGTTGACATTCCGGCGAAGTTGCAAAACCTGGCTGTTAGCCCAGGCCTTTGGGGAGGGTGGGAGGGTAGGGTGAGGGTTTTTTATCTCCCCCACCTGACTTGTTATTTATTATATATTATTTATGATATTTAGCCCTGTTTTCATATTTTAATATTACTGTATGAAATGTTTTAAATTGTTTTCATTGTATTTTACTGTTGGAAGCCGCCCCAGGCTGCTTTGCAGGAGGGGTGGGGTACAAGTTCATTAAATAAATAAATAAATAAATAAAATTAAATGACCCCCCAGGCCAGGCCTATATGCTGTCTGTGCCATGATGCCATGGCATAAGAAACAGCTGCTGCTGCCAGACCTATATGCTGTCTGTTCCAAGTGTTCTGTACCCCAGGTTGCTGCCAAGCTCAAAGCCTGCCTCAGCCCGCTTTCCTGCCTCTCATGGCAAGGTGCCTGTCTGCTGGCCCAGGTTGCTGCCAAGAGAGAGAGAGAGAAAGTCCACCCACTCCTTGAAGGAGAGAGACACAATCCCACCCGTGCTGTCACCTGCACTATATGGCCACATTGGCCAGAGAGAGAGAGAGAGAGAGGTTCCCATCTAGAATGAGAGAGATGGGGGTTAGAGGGGGAGAGGTAGGTATATCCTGGCTGTCACCTGCCAGAACCAGGAAGAACTCCCATCTGCACTCATGCGCCCATTAATGCCCACTGCCCACATCCAGCACGCAGCAAACCTACTGTAATGAGATGGAATATAACACACAACGTATTATATGTGCCTGCCTGCCTGCCTCCCTGTGTGCGTCCCTGTACCTGCTGCCCTGCTACCACCTATCGCCTGATCGAATGAAGTGTGCCCCATAGGCTTTAGGCTGTCATTCCACTATCCCTGATTCCGTCATGCCCGCCCATCTCAGGAACCATCAACGTGATTCTGGGACCATCATTCCAGTCACTGGGGGCTGCATTCCATTCCACTGTATCCAGAAGCCCGGTGCCTGCACGCCAGCCTGCCCCTCCTCCCCCAAAGCCTACTCCTCTGCACCCTCCTCTGCAGGTCAATCAAACATACTAGCGGCCAGTCAAAGGATACCAACACTCCAGTACAAATGGATGCTCAACCCCTCAGTTACCCGCAACCTATTCCACATGTAGTGTCATCCTCACATACATCTCTTTGCTACTCCTCACAATACACAATGCCCCCAGTTCTGCAGCAGGACAGAAATAGGAAAAGCTTCCATCAGCAATGCATTCTTACTTCACAGGGGAAAAATCTTAGTGTACACTTTCCTATTTCCCCTCTAATACTTTGAGTCCTTCAAAAACTCAGACAGGACTAGGCCACGTGTATTCTGATAGCGCCTAACTAGCCCAGACATCCGTAGTTCATGCAACTGGTATCCATGTTGATGAAACACTTACGTCTCCCCTGCATCCCAGACCTCCTCACCCAAAACAATGGCAGAGTTCTCTGCCCCAATCTTCCACCACTCCACCTAACAGCCTGGCAGATATTGCCTTGACGTGGCAAGATCTACAGATTTACCTGAAGAAATAGTACAAATCCTCAAAGGTAGATGGGAAGACCTCAACAATTAAGACCTGTGAGGCAAAATGGAAAAGATTTACTACCTGGACATCCACAATCAACCTGAACCCACAAACACCAACAATAAGACATGTACTAACTTACCTGAATCGCCTCAGGTCTCAAATCCTCAGCACATCCTAATTGAAAGTTCATCGCACTGCAATCTCTGCCCATCATCCTCCCATTGATGGGCGCCCAATTTTTTCTCACCCAATCCGGAAAATATTTCTAAAGGGCATCTTTAACATCTGCCCTGTTATCAGGGAACATGCCCCCATTGGGACTTAAACTTGGTACCAGGTAGATTCATGTTACTTCCATTTGAACCATTAGCAACCTTTTCCCTTCACTTGCTTTCTTTCAAAGTATGTATGCTGGCAGCCTTAACGTCCACTAGGAAAGGGGAAAAACTCACAGCCTTGTCCATACTACCTTTCTTTATTAACCTTTCATAAGGACAAGGTCACTTTATGGATGCCTCTTTCATTCAAACTGAAAGTTATATCACAGTTTCATATGTCCAAAGAAATTACTGTTTTCTTCCGAAAACCTCACACCACCAAAGGAGAGTCAGCATTCCACATCTTAGACATCAAAAGAGCACTTTCTTTTTATGTTGAAAGAACTAAACCGTTTAGGAAGACCTCTTTTTGTAAGCTCAGGAGGCCCTCCTTGAGGTTTCACAGTAAACTCACAAATCATATCTTCTTGGTTAGTAGAATGCATCTCACTTTGTTATAGATTATTTCACAAAGAGCTTCCCTCTTGTCTTAAGGGTGGGAGCATACCCCAGGCCCTCATTTACACAGAGTGGTCTTAAGGGCCACTCTACCACAGCGATGGCAACTTCCATAGCATGGTTTTGCAAATTTCCTTTAGACCAAATATTCAAGACTGCCATGTGGAGTTCTTCTCACACCTTTGCCAAACATGTCCTCGATCTTTCCACACAATCAGATGCTGGCTTTTGGAGAAGAGTCTTGCAGTCCCTCTTTAAGTAGACATAAGACTCCTCCCTACTGGGACTACTGCTTTTTATTCTAGGATTGGTGTGAGTTGATGGAGTCCCACTAAAAGAAGAAACTGAGGTTACTTACCTGTAACTTTGGGTCTTCAAGATGGGCTCCATCATACACACCACCCGCCCACCTTCCCCTCTACATCAGAGCTTAGCTTAAAGAGGACTTTTGCTCTGGTGTGGGTGTTGGAAAGAACAGAAATAATTTGCACTTTGCCCCTGCTTTTATAGCTCTGCCAGAAGCCCACCAAAGGCATGAGCCATGATCAGAGGGGCCATGGAGCAATAACTGCTCTGAGAAGCTTCTGGGCCGATCTGCAGAGACGCAGGTCCTATTGATATGACTGACGGAGCCCATCTCTCTGCTTACCAAGGCTACAGGGAAGTAACCTCCGTTTTTTACATAAGTGCAGCAAACTTATTATGGGGTTTATGTCAAGCCCCAATTATCACACGGTTGCCAACTGTCAGAAGTCTAATGATTTTAGGAGATGCATGAAGCCCTAATATCACAGGACTTGTGATAAAATCAGGAGAATCTTGACTTTCATTTTAAAACAAGTAATCTTCCAACACCCAGTTGCAGAGAAAAAAATTAAAATATGACTGCAGTATACACTAAATATTAGGGATGGGACTCTGGGCAAAATTTCAGTTCCGGTCAATTTTGGTTGCAGTTCTCATGAATTTCGATTCTTTTTCGGTTTCGGTACTATCGGATCTTTTACATTGATTTTTGTACCGGATTTTTAACATTGCAGTTTCTCAACAGGGGACAAACCGCAATGTTAAAAATCCAGTACAAAAACCAATGCAAAAGATCCAATAGTACCGAAACCGAAAAAGAACCGAAATTTCAGATTAATCCGAAATGACCATTTTTGGGACTTTCGGTTTTATCCGAAACCCAAATTCCCATCCCTACTAAATATTAAAAAAAAACAAGGACAAATCAAAAGAACCAAATTTTATATTTGAAAAAAAATCTTGTGATTTTAAGTGAGTCTCATGATCATGGGACGAAGGAGTCATATTAGAGCATTTGAGGTTGGCAACCCTGTTATCCATGGGCTTTTGATAAAATCATGAAAGTTGAGTCTATTACATTGTCTTACTGTGGCTACTTCTGGCCTCTGTAAAAAACAGGGTTTGTAAACTTTATTATTATTATTAAGCATTTATATAGTGCCAGCAATGTACCTGGTGCTTTACAAAGTAATTGAATAGACATGGTCCTGCCCCAGGATTTACAATCTGAGAGACGGGGGGCAGGGAGGGGATGATGAAGGAAGGGGAAGAGAGGGAGAGACAAGGAGCATAACATTCACGAGGATGCGAGGTCCCAGGTGCACGCTCTTGGCTTGGTTACGTCGAAAATGATGGCTGGGTGGTCCATGTGGTGAGGATATGAGTACACAGACCTTAGGTAACAGATTGTACTGGATGGAGGGTATCAACAGGAGTTAGGAGAGGGGAGCGAGGAGTCGGGGAGGGCAGAGCAGAAGAGGTGGGTCTTGAGGAGGGATTTGAAGGTACGAAGGGAGGGGGAGAGGTGGATGTGGGCAGGGATGGAGTTCCAGGCGTGGGGGGCAGCTAGGGAGAAGGGACAAAGGCGGTTAGGGGAGCAGGGGAGGCATAGGAGGGTGAGAGGGGACAGAGGAGGAGCGGAGTTCATGGACTGGAGTATGGAGGGAAATTAGTGCAGAGAGGTAGGGCGGAGCAAGGTTGTGAAGAGCTTTATAGGTGAAGACTAGGAGCTTGTGCAGGATTTGTTCAGGAAGGGGGAGTCAGTGAAGCAAAGAGAGGAGGGGCTGCATGTGGTCGAAGCAACGGATGAGGTGGATGACCCTGACAGCAGAGTTTTGGATGGAGATAAGGGGAGAGCTGGGGAGGTCAGTGAGAAGGAGGTTACAGTAATCGAGGCGAGAGAGGACCAGGGCATGAACAAGGGTTTGGGCAGAGGAGACAGAAAGAAAAGGGCGAATCTTAGCAATGTTATGGAGGGAGAAGTGACCGGATTTGGCAACAGAGTTGATGTAGGGTTTTAAAGAAAGGGGTGAGTCAAAGATGAAGCCTAAGCTACAGGCTTGGGGGATGGGAAGGATGGTGAGGGTGACCCCATCAATGAGGTTCAACAGGGAAGAGGAAGGATGAGGGGGAAAGATAAGGAAGTCTCCAGTTCTAGCTTACAATCTGTTTGCTGCCTGATTTTCCCTATCCCTCTGAGCCTGCTACCCTTTCTTCTCTCATGCAGTGTCTTGGTTTTGTCCTAAGCTATGTCCCTTTTGAACTCAGGAAATTATATCTGTTCCTATAATCTGGGCATTTTGGAGCCCTCTGTTGGCTGGGTGTTGAGCAAGAGATAATGTGATGCCAAAAAATTATGAGCTCAGAGACTCACACCAGTATTCTTCTGGTCAGTAACACCATATGCTAAAAAACCCTAGAGAACCTTTCATGAAAACATTTGTTTACCCCATTCTTGCATATAGTTTCATTGCACTCCTGCACCCTAAAGGAAACCCATTGATTTCAGTAGACACTGGCTGCAATCCCAAACTGCCTGCGCACAGCTAGTATGCAGGTTCCACGTAGTTTGTACTTGTCGCAATGCCCCCATAATGGGGATGCACGCGGTTTACGTGTACGTGCATGCATGGACTGCGCAACACACAGGTCATGGGACTGGCCCCATTGGCTTGTTCACAGAACTCCATACTAATATAATCATTTGCAGAAGCTGAGCCTTGTATTATCATTTGCTATACTGTTGTGTTTTTTTTCCAGTAAACCTCTGCAGAAGATTTAGAAAAACTGTAAATAGTGATTAATGTTCAAAACTGTGACATATTTCTAACTATTTCAGCATAAATTGTACTCCTGTAATCATCATACAGTGTTTTCAACTCTAGATATAATATGAGTGTAATCCTGTAATCATCATACAGTGTTTTCAACTAGATATAATATAAATAGTTGAAGCAGTTAAACTGGAATGGAAGCGAATATTTTTTTATTTTTTTAAATGGCAATAACATCTTTTTCTTCTTGTTACCATTCCGTATTGCTTCTAGCAGATTTTTGTGCCTGCATTGTACAGTATAATATTAACTTATTCCAAAAGATGTCCAGTACTTCTAGATCAAAATGTAGTATAACATATTTAGGGCTTTATTATTCCTGTAGGTTGTTACTTTTAAACTTAAGTGGGATATTTCCCTAAAGACCTCAACAAATGTTTACAATTTAGAATTAAGTGTGCTTTCTACTTATACTAGTGCAGCAGGAGTGTGCCTTACAGACCTGTCAAAATATTTTTATACAACTGTTTCTGCTGCAGTATTTTCATTAGTAAATGTACAAACTGATAGAAAAGAAATAATTAGCTTCTCTCAATATTGCTGAGGCATAGAGCTACAGCAGGTCAGTCAGTGCATCTTACAGATTGTGACATTATAAATTACCTGAACAATACTGGAAGCAATCCTTAGACCTAATTAACATTCCACCTAATTAATGTCAGCTCTGTATGTACAGTGCTCTAGACAGATTCACACTTTATTTATTTATTAAATATTGTGGTCATCAAATTTGCTATCCTTAATTTCTGTATTGAAAACTTCAGATTTGTATACTGTTTTCTTAAGTGGAGTAACTCTTCTCCCCCCCCCCCCTTCTTCTAGTAATCAATGCACTGCTGAATGAGTTCATTTTAATGCACTCAATCATGCCTCTAATGTTTGTAGCTTACGGGCTCAAGCATCAGTAATGCAGGAATGTTATATGGCTTTAGTTTGGGCCATTTCATAAAATATTCATGGAATCAAAAATGTGCATCAAAATAGCGGCTGGGAGAATTACATTTATGTGCCTGCTTTTATGGCAGCTTCACATTTAAACCCATTTGTGTTAATATCTAGTCAATCTTTCTGCTTAAAAAAAAGAGTAAAATGAGAGTGATCGTATACATCCTTTTTTGGTTAATATTTGTCTATGATATTTGTTGTGATATAACAAATGGATACTTCTGGAGTTGTTCTGTCAAAGGATAAGTGCAAAGAAAATTTGGATAATACTTGGAAAAATAAAGATAGATATATCCTGCTTTTCAGTTTACATCATACTGTTCTTTTCTTCTTTAAATAAAAAGGATGGATTTCCATTTTCTGTGGGCTCAGGTAAAACCTATCTCTGCCAGTAGTTTTATTTAAAAGGTACACATTCTGCTGAAAAACGATTACACACAAATGTTTGTGCATACATACCTGCTTACTGTGAAAAGAGGAATCATTTATTATATTTAATTCATTTAGTGGATGAATTATGTCTTTGTTTTAATATAATAATTTAGAATAAGACCTCCTTTTGTAAAAGTTGTGTGGTTGTAACACTACATTCAAACTATTAAGATGAATTGATAGCATAGCTAATTTGATGCCATGTCTTTGGGTCCTATTAAATTACATTTTTAGGAGTACTGTAGATTTATTTTTTAATTGTATTTCTGTTTTTGACCCATTTGACTAAAACAGATTGTTTCTAGAATTTCAGATTTAAGATACATTAGACTAACTTTGAGGACATTGCTTGGGGAAATTAGGTGCCTGGTTTTAGTTATTAACAATGGTTAAAAACAGATGTGCGTCTGGTGCAGCAGCTTCCTGGCCTGGGGCAGGAAACCACAGCCAACACGGGTTGGGGAGGGGCACCAAACAAACATCTCCATGGCCGGAGAGCCATCCCACCACCCGCACATCCCAGATAGGACTGGGAGCTAAAATAACATGCAGGCAGCCATCCCCACCCTGCCCCCACCATGACAGATAGCCATGGCGCTCAGTTATGAGGCAAGTATGGTGGAGCTGAACACACATGCTATCCTGCATTGGCCCACATGGTGACCCTTATCCTGGACTGCATCCTTGGAGATTTTCCAAGGACACAGTCCAGTCTAGCCTCTTACCAACCCTGGGACAGTCCTGGGCTGATTTCTGGTGGTGCATAAACAGTGGATCCCAGGCCAATGCGGGCGAACATCATGTCTGTTTTTACCTCATGGGAATTACATTAATAATTTCCTGTAAACATTTTAAAAATGTGTATTACACATATTATTTTCTGGAAACTATCCAAAGAAGAGATAGGGGGAAGTTCTTCCTCAACGATAAAATATTCCTGAATATTCATGACACATTGTTCCACCTGATTTTCCTTTCTGTCTATCCCTGTCTTCCTTCCAATGGTAGTAAAAGTTTTTAGCTTTCTCATAATAAGATAACATACAAATATCCAGATTATTAATTTAAGAATGCCCTATAATTTAGTTTTCTGTCTCCTAATACTATTCATGATTTTTATTATTTGTTTAAATGTATTACTTAAACATTTGTCTATTAGCTCTCGGTACTTGTAGAACAATTAAAATGACAAAACATTTAAAACATTAAAATTAAGCAACCAATCCAATTCAGCTCAAGAGGACAATAAAATTAAACCTATTGGCAGATAGACTGAATACTCTGAAAATTTCATTTTCCTAGAATCACCAGAAATTTCCATGTACTTGCAAACCTTATGGTATGACCTGAGAATGAACACATTGAGCTTATTTTGTGCTGTGGGTGAATTTCAGTGGCAAAAATACTTTGTCATTAGGCTCATCCTATTTAATTCAAGTGATTCCCATCTTGACCACCTCTCCTAATTGCACCTGTGGTTGTGGATGGAGTGGCGTTCTCAAATAAACAGATTCTAGTATAACAGGGATGACACGTCGCTAACCAGTAGTGAGTGCCTCCTCCACCTCTGATATTTCCTACCATCCATTTTGCTACCCTATCCACTAGAGAAGTAGAATAGCTTTATACTATGTGTACTAAAATCCTTGCTTCCTTGACAGTATTGTTTGCTACTCCTTCACTTCCCCAAACTAATTATGTTAGCATCACACATGCAGTACAATTAAAACCTTCAGACTAAAAACTCCATTGTCATCCTATTTGCTGCTTAACATTGTCTTGCTTGCTTTTCTGTGCCCAGATTCTGACTTTTTGTGCTTGCACACTCTGAAGCCTCTTTTGTTGTGTCTGCAATGGAACCACAAGCTTTCAACTAATTCCATCAGAATTTATTTATTCATTTATTTACTTGGATTTCTTAGCCGCCCCCTCCTGCCATAGCAGCTCGGGGCAGCTTACAACATGATAAAATACAATAAAAACACACATAATAAAAAATACAATATAAAAATATAACTTAAATCCGCAAAAACTTAGACAGAGCCACAAACCCCCCGCCCCTCACCCCTTCCTCTCCCCAAATGCCTGGTGGAACATCCAGGTCTTACACTGTCTTCAGAAAGAGGGGTGGTCCAGAGCCAGACAGACCTCCGTCGGGAGGGAGTTCCACAGCCACGGTGTGGCCACCAAGAACGCCCCCCTGATTGTCACCACCCAGGATAACCGAGGGAATCTGAGGGAGGCATTCCCTGCCAACCGCAGGGGCCATTCCAGGACCTGGGAAGTGAGATGGTTTGCAGGTATGCAGGGCCCAGGCTGTTTAGGGCTTTATAAGTCAAAAACAACACTTTCAATCAAGCCCAGTACACTATAGGCAACCAGTGCAGAGAACGAAGCACTGGTGTAATGTGTTCTTGGTGACCCGTTCCTGTCAGGAGATGGGCCGCTGCATTCTGCACCAGCTGCAGTCTCCAGACCGTCACCAAAGGTAGCTCTACGTAGAACACGCTGCAGTAGTCCAGTACTGAGGTGATGAAGACGTGGATGATGGTGGCCATGTCAGTATCGAAGACATACGGCCAAAGCCGTCACACCAGATGTAACTGGTGAAATGCTCCTCTTGCCACAGCCTCCATCTGGACATCCAGGTGGAGACGTGAGTCAGGAAGCACCCTCAGACTACAGACCTGAGTGTCAGGTAGGGGGGAAAGGAAAGACGTGCCTGTCCAGGAGAAGCGACAGGGACAAAGCTTAGGAGGGAACAATCCGTACAACAGTGGTGGCGTGGACACGGGCCCCTCACAGTGCTCTTGGCAAGTTCCCCTAAGGGAATAGATTGCCCGTCAGGATAGTAATTGGGCCAAAGTATCCCACAAGGGATTAGGCCCCTATCATCTTAGGGTGCCAGACAGATACACTGGAGTGCCCTTCCCCACTGTTCAACCACCCACACAGTACAATACACACCATGGGGGGGAGGACAATCTAGTGCTCAATGTGAGGGTTGAAGGGAAAAGGGATTCCCAGGACCACAGGGTATGGAAAGGGGACAAGCTTACTGAGAAGAGGGAAGGGGAGATTCCCGGAAGGGATGGGCACGTGCACACACTCCAAGCACTCTCTTGCTCTCTCTCATACTCACACTCAGGAAAAAACAAGAAGGACTCACTCACTCACCACACCAGGCAAACAGCAGCACTCCACACGTCACTCCGGGAAAAGAAAGGAACAGGAGAATCTATGAAGGGGGACTTAGCTGGGTAGAAGGGTTCAGTCAAACATCACTCCAGGGCCAGTGTCTGAGCACCAGCGCTGTGTGCTTCACAGCGCCGGCATTTGTAGTGCTCACCACGCCCCCCTGGCATGTCCAGAGGCGCTGGGAATGCTGCAGCGCTACTGGCCCCGCCCCTGCATTGCACAGCGGCGGGGAAACACTTCTTGGTTCTTGCGCAATGTACCGTGATGTGTGGGGGGGTCCCCTGCATCCGGGACCCCAGCGGTAAGGTTGGTCGCGGAGCTGGTGCCGGGGCGGGAATCAGCTGCTGTGAGCCGGGGGCGCGCTGCGAGTGTCCGTGCATGGCCTTGGAATCGTGCCTGGGGGCGTGCCCCTGTGACACTGAGGAGCCAACGGAGGGCAGGCCCCATCAGTGACGTGTGCCACCACTCCCTTGGCCCTACCCACCAGCATCACCTCCATCTTGTCAGGATTCAGCTTCAGACGATTCACCCTCATCCAGTCCCCTACAGCCGCCAGACACCGAGTCTGGGTCAGATGAAAAAGACAGGTAAAGTTGGGTGTCACCAGCATACTAATGGCACCGCACACCAAACCCTCAAATGACCTCGCCCAATGGCTGCATTGAACAGCAGAGGGGACAAAATAGAACCTTACGGGACTCCACATGTGAGGTCCGGGAGAGAAGATGAACAATCACCCAGCACTACACGCTGAATTCTCCTGGCCAAGAAAAAGCAGAACCATTCAAGAACAGTTCCGCCCACCCCAGCTCAGTCCTGCAAGCGAGTCATCAACACCTCATGATCAACAGTATCAAATGCAGCCAAAAGATCTAACAGGATCAACAGGGTCAAACGACCCTGGTCCAACTCACAGCGAAGGTCATCAACCAAGGTCACAAGCGCAGTCTCAGTGCCAAAGCCTGGATGAAAGCCAGACTGCAAGGGATCCAGAAAACTGATACGGTCCAGATGCCCCTGAAGTTGCCAAGCCATGACCCGTTCCACAACCTTCCCTAAAGAGGGACGGTTAGAGACAGCCCAATAGCTGGCCAGGAAGTCAATGTCCAATGATGGTTTTTTAAGCAGAGGTGTTTTTTTAACCACCTCCTTGAGGTATTCCGACACCCTGCCCTCCCTAAGGGAAGCATTGACCACCCCAGCCACGAACGGCCCCAACATCTCCCGGTTGGCCTTAACCAGCCAGAATGAGCATGGATCTAATTCACAAAAAGGTGGCCCTGACCGCCCCCAAGGCATCCGTCACGTCAGCGGATGCGACAGATCAGTCTGTGACTATGAGAATGATACTAGTAGTCACAGACTGCCTCTGTATTTTGGTGATTGATGTAGATGGTTTGTTCTGTAATGACTCCTCACAGAGTTCTAGCTATAGGGTTGTCAGATCAAAGCCTTTATGGTCAGTTCAACAATTAAGGTCCATGAGACATGTGGAATATATGATACTAATTTTGACTCTCTCTGTAGTTCCCTCAAGGGGAAGCCCTTAAAACTAATGCAGAATAGGAGAACAGGTCAAAGCCCTTGCAAAAATCCAAAATATTTTTCATGGAATCTAGGAAAATGTCTAAAGCAGACATGTCCTCTGCCAAGGAGCATTCAAATAGATAAAATTTAATGCCCAAACCTGTAAGTACGGTATAGGTATATTATCCTCATACCAAAGACAATTTCTCAAGACCCAAAAATCAGTGAGCATGGCAGCTGAAATCCTAGTTTCATGTTGACTTCTGTCTGGGACTTTCCCTGTGAAATTCATAAGATCTTAGTGGACAGTTGTAAAATTTCTCCAAGGAGAATGTATATGTCTTGAAATAAGAACTGTTTTTTTGTTTCCTTTTTTTTTTTGGTTTTTTTTTTTAATGGTCTTTGGTGAGGGTATAATATGTCTGTCAGAATCCCTTCCTTATCTGATTATTTGTTGATTCTCAAATTTCTCATGTTGTATCTATTGTCCCTAATCTAATTGTTCAACTGTTGATGAGGAGGATATCTGTCTGCTGTTGGGAATAATTGTGAACTACCACCTGCATCTCCAACCCGTGCCCATCCTGGTTGATGAAGATGAGCACTGGAGTGGTGATACCTTTATTGGTTAGCATTGTTGCCTCTTCTTTATGGAGGGGAGGGTCCCAGCCAGCCTTAAATGTGGGGCAGTTCTCCCATCCTCAGGAAACAATCTCTTGTTGTTGGAGTGCTTGCCAATTAATGCCTGGTCACCAATCTACCTTTTTTGAGGGGAAGATGATTGAGAAGGCCATGGCAGTATGGCTGCAGAGTCATCTGGACTTCAGTAATATCTTGGGAAAATTCCAGTCTGCGTTTCACCGTACCCATGAGTAGAGACCACACCTGTCAGAGTGATGATCTGCTGATGGTTTTAGATCAAGGACTGCTGGCCATTTTGGCCATGCTGAACCTCACAGCAGCATTTGATACTATTAACCATGGGTTGTTGCTTCAGTGGCTAAGGGACATTGTTAGTGAAGCAGGAGACGGTCAGTGGTTTGTGTCATACCTAGAGTAGTGGAATCAGTTGGTGGTGATGGGTGGTTATGTATCATCCCCAAGAGACTTGAAATGCGGTAATCCTAAGGTTCAGTTCTTTCTCCCATGTTATTCAACATATCCATACAACTCTTTGGGGATGTCCTGACTAAGAACAGGGTTGAGTGTCATCAATTTGTTGAAGATACACAACTGTATATCTCTTGCCCTGTGAGCCCTCAGCCTCTGCCTTTGAGGAATGCCTGGTTGGGTGCATCAGAACGACTTCATGTTCAATCTGGGGAAGGCTGAGGTGATGCCGAGGGGAGAAGCAGCTGATATCAGGATGCCCTCACCTCCCTCGGGTCCCTGTGTGTTGATGGGGGTCTGGGTGGAGGTGATGGATCAGGTAAAGAACTTGGGTGTCCTTTTTGACCATGCTCTGTCCATGAAAACTCTGGTATCAAACGTGATTTGGAGATGCTTTCTTCAGCTACACAATTTGTATAAACTGCACCCTTATTTATAATTCCCAGTCTGACTTTGCCATAGTGACCCATGCCCAGATGACCACAAGGCTTGATTTTTGTAAGTCTCTCTTCTGTGGGCTTCTCACAGTGTTTCTCAGCGCTTTCAGCTTTTTCAGAATGCAGCAGCAAGGCTGCTTACTGTTTTGAGCAGCAGTGAATGATCATATTAGGCTTGCCTTGTATTCTCTGCATTGACTGCCTGTTGAGTAGCAGATTGAATATAAGATTGTGCTGCTGTTTTGTACATTCCTGAATGATATAGACCTTGGCTCTATTCAAGACCTGCTCCTGGAGGCTCCTCCTGATGGTTATCTGCACTCAGAAACCACCCACTTGTTAGGGGATCCCGCCATTGTGCCTTAGGTTAGCACATGATCAGGCCTTTGATGTGGTTGGCCTCTCTGTGTGAAGCTCATGCTATCCAGATGTCTGTCTCAGTTCCTCCCTCCTCACCTTTAAAAAGCACCTGAATACTAATTGATTCTCCAGGTGCTTTTAGGGCCCACTTCTGGTTTCCCTTAATGTGTTTTCTCCTCCCTCTTTACCTTCCCCTTTTAAATTGTTTTTAAATGGATTGATAGTTTAAATTGATTTTATATTGTTTTATATTTGTTTTATGTTGTGAAGCACTCTGAGAACCGTTTAGTGGTAGGGTGCTATGGAAATGAAATTATTAATCTCATGTAAGGTTCATTTTGCAGTAGTAACAGCATTGCATCCGATGATCTTCTGTCTTTGCGTATCCAACTGTGTTTTTAAAAAAATAAAAATAAATCCTCTTCATTGGGTACTTCTTATTTGGGACTTTCATTGTGCTGACAAGACAAATGTGAATATTGCCCATATGAACATCTTAAAGTTTGTTCTGCACCATTTATCACATACCATTTGAAGGCTGTTTCTTAAAGGATGATATTGTTGGTGGCAATAACTTGCTCCCCAATAAGTCTTCAGGATGATTTTTTTGCCACCAACAATATTGCCCTCAAACAAACTGGCTTCAAATGATAGATGGTAAGGTAAGCAATCTCTAAGAAGTTCATATGGGAAATTTTGTTTGCTTTGTCAGCACAATAAAGGAGAGGTATTTTCCTGGACATCAAGCTTGTTTCCTGTGAACTGGACAGCTTTGCTCCCTGCTTTCTTTTTCTACTCCTTCTGGGTCTTTAAACATGGGCTCCAATTATGAGTAAAGAAATTGTAGAGCCTTCTGGGCCGTGGTATACTATACATGAATGCTAAAGGCCACTACTTTCCAGAAGATTGTGGCCTCAGATTCTAGGGGAACATGCACCCAAGATTGTGGTTCGATGCAGACAGCCTGTTTAATGTTACAATAACCAGGAAATAAATTGTATTTATAATAAGAAATTGTGAATTGAAGATAAGAAGTAGTGATTCCTTTGGAAGGATTTAGAATATTTTCTATTCTTCATATTGTTTTTTAACAAATTATATATGACAGCTTTATTAACTGAAATCAGATAAACCTATCTTTGAAAAAAAATGATTTTATGCCAAAACGTTTCTGAATATTTTGTGGTACACACTGCTGATATTTAAGATTGACTTTTTTTTTCTTCAGGTCAGCTCATGAAAGCTGCGGAGCATTATGAAGCATTCCATCAACTGACAGTAGGGCGGATGTGGAGGGATGAGAGAGGCCAGTCTCACAACTTACTGGCCTGTGAGCATCTCTGGAGAATTTACACATTACTGGCAGACAAAATGCTAGAAAATAACGAACACCAACAGGCCATCAAAACTCTAATAAAAGCTTTTGAAATGGCGAAAAAAGGTGTGTGGAAAATAACACTCTCACATTCCTGACTTTAATGTGCAGGGCCTGGTTTTCCCAGGAGTAAAGTAAAAATTGTCAAGTGTTTGACTGGGTGATTATATTTCTATGAAATTCAAAGACAAATGCCATCAATATACTTCCAAATCTCACTGTAAAACAGAAGTGCCTTCTTGCTGACAACAACAAATCCATTAGTTTCTTGAAAGCTTTAACTCCCCAAAATGCAATCTTCTGGGAGTAGTGTTGTAAAACAATGAACCCATAATCAGAAGTAAGGTCACTGAAAGAAGTTGAGATTTTTTTTAGAATAGCCACTGATGATTTGTTATTTTATAAGTAATGCATATCACTGGACAGATCACTGCTTTATCATTTTACTGGCTATCATTAAGAGAATTGTTTTTCAGTTGCAGCAGATGAGACTTCAAGTCTTTCAATGTACCTAAATATTAAAAATAAATTTAAAATGTAGGAATGCCTTTGTAAGAGGACTAACATGACTGTCTATGGCTTTGACTATACGTAGTAAGGCATTTACTTGCCTTACTGAATGATTAGGAAGAGGTTTGAGTTATTGAGTACTGAACACAGATATAAAGAAGCTGCTTTTCTGGGGAAAGAAGTGCGAACATTGCAGTAGACTTTAATAAATTACATACTATATTCCTGGCTTTTAGTAATCTTATTTATGTTGGTTGCATGGGAGATATCTTTAGATGTTATCATCTATAACTTTATTTTTCCTGAGGAAAAAAATTATATACTTTACAGAACCAGAAGATTTAGAAAACATTTCTAAAAACACGTTGTTATACCAGTTTTATAATGTTGCTGATAAGAATATTTGTCATAGAAAGTACAAATTGCTATACAGTATTTAAATTCATAAGTAGAGGAATTGTAAGGGTTTTTAAAAAGTATTCAGAAACATTTTGGCATAAAATCATTTTTTGCCAAATGATTTTGGCAATCATAAAATCATCTACTTCTTGTAGATGATGCAGTATACTCTTCAGTAACTGTATATGCCTAACTACACAATAAAACATATAAATTACACTTGAACGTTATTCAGAACAATAGTATTGAATTATTTTCTTTTGAACTTTTTTTTTGAACTTTTTTATTAGCTGCAAACGTGAAATCACTCACACACCATTAACCACTTAATGGTGAATATTCGCAATTGTGGCCATTGTTCATAAAGATCAAAAGTCATAATATGTTGCAATTAAAAAGTTGAATGTCCAATGATACCAGTTTAAACATCTACCTTGAATCTTTTATTTAAGTTTATTTTGGATAAAGTAAAACACTCTTTACTTTTGATTACAACCTGGGTTTGAGTATTCTGTATTTCAGCCCTGCAGATTTCTTGAGCTGAATGTTGGCTGGTTGTTCTTTCTTTCCCTGGATTTGGCTGTTAAGCAATATATCCTAATTCTTTTTCAGCATGAGAGTTGTTCCTTCAGCTCACTTCTCTCAGGAGTGTGTACTTCAGTACTGTCAGTCTCAAAGCTATTAAAGAAGTACCTGGTGGGAGCATGTATGTGCACCAGGCCTGTAGCTAAGTAGGGCTTGTGGAGGCACTGCTCCCCTGTAAAAAAATGTTTGCCCCTCATGACAAAGCAGACAGCAGCCCTTCAATGGGTGCCTTTAGACAGACCGGACACCTGCTTTGTTTGTGCTCCACCGACCCACATGTGGCCCATCTATGTAAAGGTGGGGTCACCCTGGGGTGATGTGGAGCAGGTGCCGCCAGTTCCACTTGCAGTGCTCCAGAATATCCCGGATCACCTCAAGCAGAGCCAGCCACCCAAACCTGGAGAACTGGCTGAGGGCGAAGCAGTGGTCCGTTTAAAGGATGAATGACTACTGCAACTCTGCTCCCAGCTGTGGGTTCCTCCAGCAACACCTGCAGCTCTGTGGTAAGGGGGAGGGGGCACAAGATGGCAGAACTGCAGTGTGCAGTGGTGGCAGGCTCCGTTTAAACCCATTGCTGCTGGAGCAGACCCGGGGGTGGCCACCGCCCGGGCCTGTCTAAAAGCACCCAATGGGGCCTGCTTGTTCCCTCCAGGAACAATAAGATCAGCAGACTCCAGAACCCTGGCAGTCTAGGAAAGGGTGGGAAATAATTCGAAATACATATATAAGGCCAAGCTCCAACCTGACAGGAACTCTATTGCTAAGGGGGAGAAGCTGGAAAAGAAAGTTCCTTTCGTGTGTTGTTCTGGCCTTTTGTGTGAAGGGATCCCATGTGGGCTGGCATGAACACAAGATCTCACAGAGAAGCCAAGGGAGCTAGGAACCAAAGTTGGCCTTGTCCCAATGCTTCTGAGGGAGCTGGGACTCCAAAGGAGGGATCACTCCAACGCTAGCAAGGAACTTCGCTAACAGCATCTGAAGAAACCTCAGGACTTGGTTGCAGAGGCCCCACAAGCCAGGTCCCCCAAAAGAAGTAAAAGTCAGAGAAGGGCTATTTGGACTATTTTTGGTGTGCTGAATGCCTTTACATTTGGCTATAGCTGATTGGGGATTATGGTTTTGTGACTGGATAGCTTATTAAAGAGAACAAGTACCCAGATGTCTGTGGGCTATTGAAAAGGCTGACTCCTGCAGTGACTTACCACACTGGAGGGTTAAACCCCTGTAAAAATTAGATAAGTTCCAGGTATTTTTCCCCTCAGTTTTAGTTTCTTTAGTATAAAGAAATCATAGAGTCTGCCTCCTCTTCCAGCATCCTAACTGCGGGCCTGGTGTGCACTATCACAAAATGAATGCTTTATCATTACTAGTTGGTCTTGGAGCTAGAAAGGGGAGAGGTGGCATTTAGTGGAACTCGTAATAGATTGTTCAGACGAGATTAGCTTCTGCATTGAGAGATCCTTTGGTCAGAACCCATATCACTAGAACCAAGGAAGCTTCTATAGCTTGCCTGAAAAGTGTTTGTATCTGAAATGCATGTGACTGCATGAAGTCACATTTCTACTTATCATTAATTTTTAAATTGGACCTAGATCAGATGCTCATTGAAGAAGGTTGGTTCTTAAATCTGTTCACATAAATAATCCTCTCACTTCATCATAGAGCAGGGATTCTCAGCCTGGTGCTTGGTAGCACCAGAGTGCTCGGGCAAGCATGAAAGTGCTCCCCAAGCCCATTCATGCAAATTATGCAGTGCTCCCCAAGTGCATGAATGCTCTTGACTGGAAAAAGATTGAGAACCCCTGTCATGGAGGCTCTAATTCAGCAATATGTACTTGCAAATCCTTCCCTACTCAGCATTTAGTTCATCCCTCTGGATTTTAACATGTGTTTCAGTGTTTTGCCTGTGTTAACATTGCATACATTAATATTTGTTAACAATTGTTAGGAGTGCTCATTATGACTGTTGGTTCTTCTCCCATTCGATTGATATTGGCCACTATCAGAGGACAGGATGCTGAGCTTGATGGACCATTAGTCTGACTCAGAATGGCAATACTTATGTTCTTATGTAATGCTCTGCTGAAATAAACCTTAAAACAAAAATAATTCTTTCCTGTAAGAACTGCTGTATTTTTCCTCTTATGGTGAGGTCACATGAGACGGGGAGGGGAGACTAGCAGCCCTTAGGTAGTCTTACCCCTCCCTTTCTCCCTCTGCTGCAGACAGTCCTCCGGCTGGGTAGCTCTACCTTGACCGGCAGGAGGCAGAAGAATCCATAGACCTTTAGTGCACATACGCCTCCTGCGCTACCCTCCTCACACCGACAGGTTTTTTTTCTTCTGCCTCGGACCGGCAGGAGCAACTGGCGAGAGCTCTGCAAAAAAAAAAAAAAGAAAGCAGCGTTATTAAGAAGTCTGACGGGGACAAAAGGGTCTGCACTGTCTTCGTCAGGGCCATTGGCAGCGATGCGAATAACTCGGCCAGCTCCCGGGCAGCAGCCTGGGAGCGAGGAGAAGCCCGGCACAGGAAACATCCAACGGGCTTCCTCCTCCATCCGCAACAGCCTTCTGCAGCCGCAGTAAGACTGTTCACCCGGCTCCTTCACACGAGGAAAGGAGACCGGCGGGATTTCCTGCCTTTCCCCCGCAGCAGCGGCCGGACAGCGGAAGAACAGCCATGGAAGGCACCTCTGGGACGGAGGTAAACCGCCACACTTGCTGGGAGCCTTTTGGCGGTAGAGCTCAGACCAAAGGCTCTTGAGCCTCCGTTTTCCCCTCCTCCCCCCCTCCCCTTCCTGGAGGGGAGTATGGCTGCTAATTTTAAAGGCCAGTAGACTATTTATGTGGGCGACTTTATTTATTTATTTATTTATTTACTAAATTTATACTCTGCCCCTCCTGAATACAGCTCGGGGCAGCTTCCAACAGCAATAAAAAATACATATAAAAACAAATATAAAACAATTTAAAACAAATCAATACACTTTAAATGTTTTAAAACAGGGCCCTGGGATACAATTTAGCATAAAAACAACAAACAGGGTAGGGGAGATAACAAACCCTAACCCACGCTTCCCCCCCACCCCAAAGGCCTGGGTGAACAGCCAGGTTATACAACACCACCGGAATGTCAACAGGCTTGGGGCCAGGCGCGCTTCCTCCGGAAGGGAGTTCCAAAGGCGCGGCGCGGCCACCGAGAATGCCCTCTCCATTGTGGCCCCCCGCTTTATGCAGGGGACCTCCAGGAAGGCACCCCCGGCTGACCGAAGAAGCCGCTCTGGAGCGCGGAGGGTGAGGCGGTCCCTGAGGTACGAGGGGCCCAGACCGTGAAGGGCCTTATAGACCAACACTAAAACCTTGAACCTAGCTCGGCACGCTACTGGAAACCAGTGCAGAGTCTGGAGCACAGGTGTAATGTGCTCCCAACAACCCATCCCCGTGAGGAGACGAGCCGCCACATTCTGCAGTAGCTGCAGCCTCCGAACCAGGAACAAGGGAAGCCCCACGTAGAGCGCATTGCAGTAGTCCAGCCTCGAGGTGATGAAAGCATGGATGAGGGAGGCCAGGTCCGGGCCA
>QEPC01010935.1:162666-194698 GCA_003113815.1 Sphenodon punctatus
ATCCTCAGCATACTGGTGACACCGCACCCCGAACCCTCTCACAACCTCCCCCAAGGGCTGCATGTATACATTAAATAGTAATGGAGACAGAATAGAACCCTGCAGAACGCCGCATGATAAGGTGCGGGGGCACGATGTCTCATCCCCCAGCACCAGCCGCTGGCTTCTCCCCAAACCATTCAAGAACAGTCCCGTCCGCACCCCCCAGGTCACGCAGCCGTCTTAGCAGCAGCCCATGGTCCACGGTGTCAAAAGCGGCCAAGAGATCTAGCAGGATGAGAAATGCTGAACATCCTGCATCCATCTCCCAGCGGAGGTCATCTACCAAGGCCACCAACACTGTCTCAGTACCATAGCCGGGGCAGAACCCAGATTGAAAAGAGTCTAGGAAACTGATGCTATCCAGATTCATCTGGAGCTGCAGTGCCATCGCCCGCTCAATAACCTTCCCTAAAAGGGGAAGGTTAGAGACAGGTTGGTAACTGGCGAGTGCATCCACGTCCACAGCCTCCTTGAGGCAAGGCGACAGCTTCCCCTGCTGCAAGGACGCGTTCACTACCCTCGCCAGCACTGTCCCCAACGTCTCCCTGGAGGCCTTCACCAACCAGGACAGGCATGGATCAAGATCGCAACAGGTGGCCCTTACAGACCCCAAGACATCCGCCGCATTGGCCAGTGTCACTTCCCCCACAAAGCTGGACCAGACAGGGCCTCCATCACTTCGCGCTCTCCACCTACTGCCCCTAATCCAGCATCAAAGTCACTCTGAATCTGAGCAATCTTGTCTGCGAAGTAGTTGACAAGCTCCTCACAGCGGGCCTGGGACAAGTCCCCATCCAGGCGGAGGGAGGCTGGACTAACCAGCCCCCGCACCACCCGAAACAGCTCCGCCGGACGTGACTTTGCAGATGCTATGAGGACAGCAAGGAACTCCTTCCTTGCTGTCCTCACAGCTTCAACATAGGACCGCAAATGGGCCCTATGGAGAAGACGGTCGGAGTCAGATCAAGTCTGATGCCAGCATCGCTCCAACCTCCTGCCTACTCGTTTCATACACTGTAGCCCCTCAGTAAACCAAGGGGCCCTGCGGTGATGATACCGAGGCAGAGGGCATCTCAGAGTCACCCTGTCAATGGCCTCCTCCAACAAGCTGTTCCAATGCTGGACCAGCTCATCGACAGAGTGACCGTCCAGGTCCAGGGTTAACTCCCTCAGGACCTCTTGGAACCGCTAGGGTTCCATCAGCCTCCGAGGGCGGACCATCCTAACTGGTCCCTTCCCCCTCTGGAGGGGGTGCGCTAGAGACTGGCCTGAAGGAGATAATGGTCTGTCCATGACAAGGGCACCGCCCTAACTTCCCCCACAACCGGATCCTCAAGGCCAGAACTGAAGATTAGGTCGAGGGTGTGCCCCCCACGTGGGTCGGGCAGATAACCTCCTGGGGTAAATCCATAGTTGCCATGGTGGCCATGAATTCTCGTTCCCCCCTGACAAGGCTGACATCGGCGTGGATGTTGAAGTCCCCCAGAACCAAGGTCCTAGAGGAGCCCAACACCACCTCCGAGGCCAGATCTGCTAGAGCGGTAAGGGATGCCACCAGACAGGAAGGGGCCCGGTATACCAATAGCACCCCTAGCTTGCCCCCGGCCAAATCGAACACCACGTGAAGGGCCTCGATACCCACAATCTCCAGGACTGGATACCTCCTAACAGGCCATTCCTCTCTAAAAATAATAGCTACACCACCTCCCCGGCCATCCGTGCGGGGCTGATGCTGCACGGCATACCCGGCTGGAACGAAATCGGCCAAAGTTGGACCAGCCAACTGGTCCAGCCAGGTCTCCGTGATACATGCAAGGTCCACGTGATACATGCGAGGACTTGTTCCCCCCACAGGACTTTGTGCAAGAGAAGCAAGGGGAGCCACCGGCGGTCTCTGTGTATACCACCCAGGGGAGTGGGGACACCCAGAATGAGGCTTTTAGGGATCCTAAATAATAATATGGAAAAGATTCTAAATTCCCTCTCTTCCCTCTACGAGCAGCAAGGAAAGAAGAGAAAACGATCAAAGGGGGTTGAGGGGGAGGCCTTTCTGCCTAAGAAGAGGCAGTTGAAAAGAGCAGGAAAATCCCAGAGGGCCACAGGGGGTGCTAGTTCCCGCTTTTTGGAATCTCCTCAGGTCTCTGACCACAGCTCAGTGGAGGAAGGAGAGGGCAGTATGGCTGCAGCAGCTGCTATACAGGCCCGACATTCAAACTCCAATCTCGTCTCAGAGTCTCTCCCCTCTGAATTGGAGGAGGGAGAATGACAAGAGGCCACTACCTCCAGCAGGGACCAGGAAAGACAATTTCCATTAAACTTCAGGGAGGAGTTGATGACACAAATTATTAAAACTCTTTCTCTTGAGGAAAATTCCAAAAAGGATCAGTCATCCGATTCAGAGGAGGATGAACACCAGCTAATGCCCTCCTTGTTAGGCAGGGATGCAGGTGTTCTACTTGACAGGGCCTTTGAGAAGCTGATCTTAGCAGAATGGAAACTCCCAGCCAAGTTGTGTAGAATGAACAAGACCCAAGGAACGCTTTATACCTTTTCTAGGGAAAAGGAGGGCTTGTTCAAGAATCCCAAAGTGGATGCAGCCGCTGCCTCACTAGCGAGACAGACTGTGTTTCCCACAGAAGGGGATTGTTTTCCAAAAGACCCATCTGACAGGGCCATCAAGGGAGCCCTCAGAAGAGGGCTAGATGCCTCGTTCAATTCCCTGCGTATAAATATCTTATCTTATTTAGCCAGGGCCAATTTGGCATGACTACAAGAGATGCAGTCTCCTACCATATCAGAGGGAAGGTCCAGGGTCCTTTCCTCTCGAGTCATGTTGGTTACTGCCCTTCTGGCTGATACCACTACTGACGTCCTTTCTTGGTGAGTGAGAGCTATCTCCTTGACTGTAGTGGCTAGAAAGAGGGTCTGGTTGAGGTCCTGACAGGGGGATTCCACTGCAAAGACTCTATTAGTAGAAGAACCTTACAAAGGTTTTCATCTGTTTGGAACCTTCTTGGACAAGGTCTTGTCTGAAGCCACTGACAAGGCTAAGACTAGGACTTTACAACAATTTGGAGAAAAAAGGAGATCCTTTCGAGCTCCAACCTTTGAATTCAGGAGTTCTTATGGCTTCTTTCACAAACACAGTCAACCCGCAGAGAGGGAATATACCAGACAGCCTTTTCGGTTTTGGGGGCAGCGTCAACGCAGACCTGACCGTAGCAGACAGAGGGAGCCTTCTACCCCACAGTCAGCCAAGCAGGCATGACTCACAGGGGGAGCGACACATAGGGGGAAGACTATCAATTTTTTTACAAAATTTGGGAAAATGCAATCTCAGACTCCTGGGTCCTGCAGATTGTAAAACACGGCTATGCCCTAGAGCTCTGAGGACTACCAAGGAGCAGATTCCTTCCTTCCCCTGTCTCCAAAAATCCTCAAAAACTAGATGCGATGTCATCAGAGATATCCAGACTGGTATCCATAAAAGCTATAGAGAAGGTGCCGGAGCTAGAAAGGGACCAGGGCCTATATTCAATAATCTTTTTGGTTCCCAAAAAGACTGGGCAATGGAGGGCGGTCCTAGATTTAAAGCTATTAAACAAGTGGATAAGAGCTCAAAAATTCAAAATGGAATCGGTTACTTCCATTTGCCAAAGTCTATCCAAGGGAGATTGTCTGACCTCCATAGATCTAAAGAAGGCCTACTTACACATCCCCATCCTCGCGGCCCACAGGCAGTGGCTCCGGTTCGCATTCAACGGGGCCCATTGACAATTCAGGACCCTTCCATTCGGCCTCTCTTCTGCTCCAAGAAACTTTACCAAGGTTCTCATCACCCTGATAGCGAACCTCCGCAAGGAGGGGATCCATGTATTCCCCTACCTAGACGACATCCTGATCAGGTCCCCGTCTCAAGAGAGGGCGTTGAGGGATGTGACCAGAGTAATAGCTTACCTCGAGGCACATGGCTTTGTGACAAACCTAGCCAAGAGCCACCTTACCCCAACTCGCAAGCTGGAACATCTGGGGATTCTCATAGATACCTCCTTAGATGCCGTATTCATGCCAGAACAGAGACAGGAGAAGCTCCACTCTCTGATTCATCTGGTACAGGCCAGTCAGCGACTGAGAGTAAAATCCCTAGCGAGAGTCCTGGGGTTGATGGTATCATGTTGATTGTATCCTGGGGTTGATGGCACACACCAGACAGAGGAGATGCTCAGGTCTGTCAACAGGTTGGAGGAGGGGACAATGAGGGTGCTGCAGCAGGTGGAGGGAGGGGACCATGCTCTTGTGGCAGAGCTGCAGAAGGACCAGCGGTTGCTAAAAAGAGACATGGAAAGACAACTGGTAGCACTCCAGGAACATTCAGACAGGCAGGACCGCCGGTCTGACGAGCTAGGACGGAAGTTGGACTGCTCTCTGGACCAGGGCATGTCCCTCCTCCTGCAGGCTGGGGCACTAAGCGCCTTTATAATGNCACCAGAGTGCTCGGGCAAGCATGAAAGTGCACCCCGAGCCCATTCATGCAAATTATGCAGTGCTCCCCAAGTGCATGAATGCTCTTGACTGGAAAAAGATTGAGAACCCCTGTCATGGAGGCTCTAATTCAGCAATATGTACTTGCAAATCCTTCCCTACTCAGCATTTAGTTCATCCCTCTGTATTTTAACATGTGTTTCAGTGTTTTGCCTGTGTTAACATTGCATACATTAATATTTGTTAACAATTGTTAGGAGTGCTCATTATGACTGTTGGTTCTTCTCCCATTCGATTGATATTGGCCACTATCAGAGGACAGGATGCTGAGCTTGATGGACCATTAGTCTGACTCAGAATGGCAATACTTATGTTCTTATGTAATGCTCTGCTGAAATAAACCTTAAAACAAAAATAATTCTTTCCTGTAAGAACTGCTGTATTTTTCCTCTTATGGTGAGGTCACATGAGACGGGGAGGGGAGACTAGCAGCCCTTAGGTAGTCTTACCCCTCCCTTTCTCCCTCTGCTGCAGACAGTCCTCCGGCTGGGTAGCTCTACCTTGACCGGCAGGAGGCAGAAGAATCCATAGACCTTTAGTGCACATACGCCTCCTGCGCTACCCTCCTCACACCGACAGGTTTTTTTTCTTCTGCCTCGGACCGGCAGGAGCAACTGGCGAGAGCTCTGCAAAAAAAAAAAAAAGAAAGCAGCGTTATTAAGAAGTCTGACGGGGACAAAAGGGTCTGCACTGTCTTCGTCAGGGCCATTGGCAGCGATGCGAATAACTCGGCCAGCTCCCGGGCAGCAGCCTGGGAGCGAGGAGAAGCCCGGCACAGGAAACATCCAACGGGCTTCCTCCTCCATCCGCAACAGCCTTCTGCAGCCGCAGTAAGACCTGTCTCTTATACACATCTAGATGTGTATAAGAGACAGCCGAGGTACGTATGGGGAGTTGGTGTTGGAATAAACCATGTCATACACACCTGACGTGTTCTGTGTGCTTTATTACTTGCTGGAACGGGACTACAGCAGCACATGTGCGCAGGGGGCCATCGCCCTGATGGGTAGCCCTGGTCTCCGGGGGCCTCAGTGACGTGCCAGGTGATCAAGGTGATGGGTCAGCGCAGCCGTAATGCACTTGGCATAGCGGTACTCTTGGGGGTTGGGCACATCAGCGTACAGAGGTACCAGGTCGGGCAGGCGGCATGAGGGGGGGTTCTCGAGGGCAGCCCCGTCTGTCTCGCAGATGTTGTGCAGGACACAGCAGGCGCCAATGACCAGGGAGAAGGTCTCCACCGTATAGTCCAGTCTGCCGACTAGACATCGCCAACACTGCTTGAGGGCACCGAATGCCCTCTCGACCACAGTGCGCGCTGTGCTGAGGTGGGTGTTGTATCACTGCTGGGCCGGGGTGGCTGCCACTGGGTATGCTTTCATCAGCCAGCACTTCAGGGGATACAGGGACATCATCACCCCCTCTATGCGGGTCATGCGCATGTCTGCAAAGCCCTCCTGTACATCCGGGCGAACAGTGAGGAGATGGTGAGGATGCACTTGACTGTGATCCGAGTGCCCAGTGAAGATGTCGGTGAAGCGCCCCCGATAGTCCACCGGGCCCTGTAGCTGGAGCAAGTGGTAACCATGCTGGTTGATGTACTCGGCCTCGTCGTCATAGGGGGGATGCATGATCTCTATATGGGAGCCATCGATCGCCCCCAGGCAATTTGGAAAGCCTAGGTCCATGAAACCTGCCATCACGGTGTCCTGGTTGACCGGCTGTATAACGCAGCAAGAAGCACCCCTTCCACAGGCTCACAGACGTCCCACACCAGACACGCTATGGTCGTTAGCCCCACCCCAAAGTGCTGGGCAACGGAGCGGCATGAGTCCGGGGTGGCCAGGGCCCACACAGTATGGCAACCCGTTGAGGCATGGGAATGGGTTCCCGCATGTCTGTCCTGAGGGGCTTGAGCCACTCCCGCAGCAGCTCAGCAAGGCGCATAAAGGTGTGCCTGTCCATCCTGAAGTGCCTGACCCATGTTGCCTTGTCCCAATGTGTCAGCACCCTCTGCCACTACTGATGAGCCCGAGCCACAGCCCACGTGCACCTCTGGATGGGCATGGCGAGCTGCAGCGCCAGGTACCTGGCAGCCCTATTCCATGCGCCCCTGGCCAACAGGGCCCTACTGCCAGCCGGGAGGGTGTTTGCTTGTAGCAGCAGCCTGCTGTAGGCTATTCCAAGCCGTGCCGTTCCCAGGGCTAAGAGGCATACGGCCCTGGCTGTTGTGAGACGGGTCCGTTCCCCCCACCCTGGCCATATACCAATGGTCCGCATGCATCCCTTCCACAAACTCAGTAATGATCCCCATCAGGTTCATGTGCTCCCGGAACCACTCAGCTATCGCTTGTAGCAGGGCTACGCAACATCCCAGCTGTACTTGGTCCATCCCTGTGGGAGCTCTTTTCCGGTATGTCGGTCCTACGGCTAACACAACGTGTGCTCGACTCCACCTCAGGCCTCTCTCCCATGCCCCTTAAGTGTGCACGCCCCACTCCCATGGGCCTATGAGAGATGGTAGGCACCATCCTTCATAGATCCCGGCCGGCTGTGCCTCCCTGTGAGTGCGCACGCCGTGTCCTCTATCTCCTACTGCAGGTGTACATGCGTGGGGCTGTCTGGCCTTGTATGCCAGCAGCTGTGCGCTGCACGCTCACCTCGCTCCCCTCCACACTGGCCCCATTGTTTCAGCTGTGCCATTATCTGTCGGCCTTGGCAGTCCCGGTCTGCCTGTCGGGCCCCCCTACTTACATCCCATGTAGCCCCCACGGCCGCTGTGGCTCATACCTTCCAAGAGCTGACCCATGGTGGCTGCTTCCCATCCCTAGGTCCTGCTCAGGGGCCATGGTGCCTCTGGATGGGCCTGGCCCGTCCGCGAGAGCATGGCCCTTTGCGACCTGTGGCATTCATCCATCATTCAGAGCAACCTCCGCTCGTTGGCCACCCGGCCTGCTGCCTATAGGTGCCTTAGCTTCAGGATACTGCACTTTGGTTATGTTGTGACCGCTGTTGACTGCCGGGTGCACTGCGAGGAGCTTGGTCTCACCCCATTCCCTGAGGCCCGTGTTCCCGACATGCTGGGTGGCCTTGCGGTGTGGAGTCCTGCCAAGACCGCCTCCGCTCTGTGTGTGTGTGCCTTCCCAGGATATGTGACCTGCTTGTGCGAGGGTGGCCCTGTCCTGGCCGTGTCCTACTTCATCAGCGTGCAGAGTGCCCGTGGCTATCCACGCTCCTGCAGGGCTCCCTACTACTGCCTGCTGGAGCTGTCCCACCTGCCTTGGCCCCCGCAGATTATTATGGATTGCCCCCCCCCCCCCGTGGCCCGGAACTGGCTGTCCTGTCAGAGGTGTGCAGCCGCTCTGATGTTCAGCTCGGGATGAGCTGTACAGATCCTTTTGAGGCATTCTACTTGATCTGCTTCCACATGGCCAGCCGAGGCTTCTGCCAGGGACTGTGGAAATGGCCCCGCTTCTTGCACCTGCTCTCGCTCCCGCCCCCTACACCCGATGGGGGAACCTGCAGCAGGGTGTAGGGCGCTCCGGGTGCATCAGCCCTCTGGCTCCACCATCTGTTGCCTCCTTGGGACTACTGGACTCCCTGTGCCCTGCATCCGCCCGCCAGCCTGTCGCCATCTACCCCGGGACCTGCTCCCAGTCCCCTGGACCCCTCCACATGGGCACCTGTGGACCTGTTGCTGCCAGCTCTCAGAGCCCCCCCAGACTCTGGCCCGTGCCCACTGTTGCTGCTGTCCCCTCCCCCGCGCGATCCCCCTATGTATGGCTATGCGCCTGTCCAGTGCCGCTTCTATCCCCAATAAACGCCTGTGATGCTTCCCTGTGCATTGTGCTGCCTCTTGCATCCTTGGTCTGTTGGGGCCTCCTTCCTTGCTCTAGCTTAATACTCATTGGTTTTGTGTATGGAAAGTATCAGCTCACTAGTACAGCAAGAGATAAATAACAGGGAATTAAGGAAGTTTTATTGCCCCAATACCCCCTGAAAGAAGACAAGCACACATTATGTGGGATTTAAAGGCCGCACTCTATATTCCTTTAAGTTAAGGTCAGGGAGGGGGCATTCCTCCTCCTGGGTCCAGCCTATGCTATGTTTTAAACTATTAACTGTAACTGCTAACTTGTGCTGCCCGATGTCCCTCGGTGCCGCTAAACTTCTTACTGCCTTTAGGTCACTCTCACTCCAGCCGCCCAGCTGGTGGGGGAGGTATGGGACCTCTCATGACCAGAGTAAGAGGGAGGCGTCGGTGGCCCCGGGGACCGTCCGTGTCCTCCGAGGTATGACACGCCCCCCCCCCTCCTGGGCCTGGGTTGGAAGCTGGCCGCCCCTGCTCTAGCTTCGCCCGTAGCCCCGTCTCGTAAGGAGATGACTTAAGGAGCAGTTAAATCTACCAACAAACCTTATAATTAATACCCTGGACCCCTGCGAGTGCGACAAAAGTACTGCTGTGCACATCTGACCTCTCCCTTTCTGGCCAATTGAATCATGCCCCTGTGCCAATCGGGGCCTGGCAGAAAAAATTCCTTCCTGGCCCCCGGTGAAGAGCAACCAGCATTAAGCTCACAGTGTCATGAGGGAGGGTGGGTGGGTGCTTCCACTCTGTAGCTCCTCTTTGGCGCAACTGGCTGGAGTCCAGCTGCATTCTAAGATGGCGCCCTCCAGGTCTCTTTTTGTGAGACCTGGTTCGCGCGCTTCACCGCGGCCACCCAACTCTTCCCCGCTTGTCTCCCCCATGCGGGCGGAGCAAGCACCGCTCCGTGCATGCAGCCCTGGAGGTAAGGGGGGCGCGCAGGGAACAGGGAATATGCTGTTGAGCAACTGCATGTGCACTCGGTAATAGTTTAATTTGTTTTGAAGAAATTGATGGTAGTAGTAATGGTAACATAACTGTAACCTAATTCCTCTACTTCAGGAGGCAATAAGAAGATGGAAGCAGAAGCTGCCTATTGTTTAGGTTTGACGTATCATTCTGCAGGAGAAGAAGATACAGCAATATTAGTAAGTTTAATTAAGACCTATTTTATAAGCTTTACTGATGTAGTTGCATTGACTGAAGTATAAAGTGAACTACAGGCATAGTGATCTGGATCTGCCAATTGATAGTGCAAAGGTTTTGCATTTATAACATATGTGACATATATGTTGAGTATATTTTCCCTGGATTATACCTTTCTCTGTTAGCAGCATCTACACTTTGCCAGGTTTAACTATTGCATACTGCTCTTCATGCAGTTGCTGATTTCAACACATTGGTTGAGTGGGAAATGGTGTTGCTTGCCCTTGAGTTAAAGAAGCTATAAAACCACTGGCTCCTTTATCTACGTATCACTGACAATTTTCTCCTCCTTGTCTCACTCTGTTTTATCCCTCAGAAGCTTCAAATTAGATGTTAAGTGGGATGAGGCAGAGTTCTCATGCTGCTGGTACAGGTGAGAATTCTGGAAGGAGATGAGAGTTATCCATCTCAGTCTTCATAGATTGGCTTGAGAGGAAAGACCAGTGCCACCTGAATGAGTCTCTGCCTACCACTCCTTTGTTTTCAGTTCCATGATGTCTGAGAATAGACTGATAACTCCATATGGTCAGATTCATAAAACTAAGTGGAGGCCACGCAGTCTCCTTATTTTCCCAGTGCCTGTCAGCTGTGGGGGCTTGGATGAGGTCGAGCCATCTGCAATTGAATCCTGACAAGACGGAGGTGATGTTGGTGGGCGAGGGTTTGAGGGGTCTGGGGGTGGTTGAATCTTCTCTTGTTGAGGGGGTTCGCCCTCCCATGGTCTCTCAAGTGAGGAGTCTGGGTGTGCGCCTCGATTCGCGGCTCAGCCTGGAATCTCAGGTTGTGGCCGTGCCGGGGAGTGCGTTTCGGCAGTTACATCTTGTCCGGCGGCTTCAGCCGTTTCTCTCAAATTCCAACCTTGCCACTGTCATCCATGCCTTCATCACCTCGAGGCTGGATTACTGCAACGCGCTCTACCTGGGGCTGCCCGAGAAGCTGGTCCGGAGGCTGCAGTTGGTGCAGAATGCTGCGGCCCGTCTCCTTACAGGGGCGGGTTGCAGGGAGCGCATGACACCAGTGCTCCGGGCTCTGCACTGGCTGCTTATAAAGTACCGGGCCAGGTTCAAGGTGCTGGTTTTAACCTTCAAAGCCCTTCACAGCCTGGGCCCTGCTTATCTGCGGGACCGCCTCACTCCCCATGTGCCCGTGCGACCCTTGAGATCGTCCATGGGAGACTTTTTGGAGGTTCCCCGGGCAAGGCAGGTGGCCACCGATGTTAGATTTTTTCGGTGGCTGCCCCTGTGCTGTGGAATTCACTCCCGGAGGAGGCTTAGTTGGCTTCCACTCTCCTGCTGTTTCGGCGTGTATGTAAGACCTGGCTGTTCCATCAGGCCTTTGGCGAGGGGTAGGCATGGGTTGAGGTGGGGGTGGGGGTTTCCCCACATACTGTATTTTAAAATTGTTTTACATTTTTTTAAATTGTTTTTATTGAATGTTGTTCACCGCCCCGGGCTGCCCTGAGGGCAGGAGGGGCGGGCTATAAATTTTAAATAAATAAAATAAATAAATAAATAAATAAATAAAAAATCTGAATTCAAGAACACAATTTATGGTTGAGAATAGTTTTGCAAAGTGATATTTAATGGATTCTGTGGCAGAATAAAAGAAGAGGGTTTTGTTATGTTTTTTGCTTTTCCTAAGGTTATTTTCTATAATCCTGGAAATGACAAAGATTTTCCCTGTTTATTCTATTATTCCGTAATAAACCTGTAAGAATTCTGCAGACTAACACTTGAGGTTTTTTCCTTCCTGCTGCTTATGTGGTGAGTTTGCCTGAGATCACAGAGATTTGTGAGGTGATGAAAAGTAAGGTTTCAAAGACAGCTGATAGCTTTTAAAGAATCCTCTTGGACACTTGATATTTTCATCACTAGGATATTCTTGATCAACAAGACTAGAATAATCTCCAGATCCTACAAAGGTTAAAATCAGACTGAAAGGGGATGATGGCACCTGAGGTCATGTGCACTGTCTGAGTTACAAACCCTATCACCACCTATTTCAGAATTGAATCCTAAAAAAATAAATTTTGAGGCTGATCATTTGTTGGGTTGTGGTTTTTGAAACCAAGGTCTCTTGTCCACCTTTGGGGAGATGCTGAAAACTTGTCTTCACAAAGTAAGATTATACTTTTGTTATTTATTTTTTGTTAAAATATTCATCTTAACATGAACATTCATGTTTTATTATTGTAGTAGGCAAAACAAAAACTATAAATGACAGATGATGAAAACTTGATTTTATCTCATTTGTTAAATATGAAATATTTGACACTAAACAATGTAGGACACTTCAGGTAGATCAAAAAAAGGGGATCTCACTATTACGTTAAGCCATTAATATTTTCATCATTTGTATATTAATGAAAGTGAATGTAGCGCTATAAATGGCATACCATTTCAGCATGCCTTCTTTTTTTAAGCAACTTGGAAAAGCTTTAAGAAAAATAAGCTGTGTTTCATTCAGCAAAATACATACTGCCTCATAAAAATTAGTGTTGGAATAAGAAGTATATAATGTTATACATGCCTTTCATCCTCAGTAGTGATCAATATATACAGCAGTAAAATATCAGCAGTTTTCAGTTCTGCTGAACACAAGTTGTCTTTTACTATCCAATTAGAAATCATTGCCTAAAATTTACCCTTCTGTTCTCAGTTTAATGGTCTCTGTATCCAAGGGGAGCTCAGATGCTTACAGAGATGAAATCATTGCATCCTGTTCCCAGAGGACTACTGGTTATCATTACACATAACATGCAGACAATACTGCTAGGAGCCAGTTTGCCTCATGGTAATGTGTAGTTCATCACCAGCTTCTGTAGCATGCTAAAGGGGTCTTGCCACACAGCTTGGGACTATTCGGGTGTAGACTCAGGGGTCTCAGCAGTTATTTTCCTGCTTAGCATCAGAGTTTTCATCTTCTTTATCCTTTTGTGCTGTAGCCCACCTCAGGCAGTCTCCTTCTAGGGGAATCTAAAAGGAGCAGCTGTTACAGATACCATTTCCTCCAATTGTTGACACTTGGTTTCTCTTGCTGTTTAGTATGTTACTCCCATTCACAACATGCAGAGGCACCAGTTTGCATATAAACTTTCTTCTTTCCAATTCATCTCTTAAAAGGGGGAAGCGTATGTTCAAAATGTTCATTATCTGACACACTAATTAAAAGGTTGAAATTATTTATCTGCAGCCTGTTATATAAAAATAGCCACCAGTGAGTGGAATATTTTCAGTGAAGAGGATTTTTAATTTTCTAAGCATGTGGTGCTTAACCCAACAATTGGCTGATAAATTATTTATTTGACATGCAGTGCTACAGTTCTGCAAAACTGACTTTGGTGAGACTACCAACGTGTATTATTAAATATTGTTGTTATTGCTGTTGTTGTTGTAACTATTATTAACTTATACCCTATCCCAAAAATTGTCTCAAGGTAGCTTATCACAATTTGAATATGTACATGCATGCATGCATTCATACATACATACATACATGCACAGCTCTGTCAATCGCCTTTGTAAACGTGCCTAAAAGCTTCAATCACCCATCTCTGGGCATTCACACCTGATCAAAGACGCACCTGTCTGCACGTACATCCCCTTTCCCAACCTTCTAAGGACACGTTTGTGCAGGTGTGAAAGCAGCCTTAGACATGACATGTAGCCTATTATTTTTCAAGAGCATCTAAGTAACATGTGTTTTCTAAGGACCTTATTTTGGTGTGGCCATTACTGTAGCTGATATGGGACAGCAATATTAAATATTGTTATCTATACAAAAAAAAAAAGTCCCACCTATGAGTTTCCAAACCTTAGGGTTCATTCAGACATTGCAGGAAGACTCCATGAGGCACCAAGGGAGCTTCCCATTATGTCTGAAAGCACTAGATTAGCAAAAGTTTAAGAAACTTTGTGAAGCACTGAACCTCCTTAGCATCTAAAATTAGTGAGTAAAACTGTCTTACATTGCTTATGAACTGTAAGACTTATCCCCCCCCCCAAAGGTATTACACATAAACATGTATAACAAAGCAATTGAAAATTTCACCTTCGACCCCAAACCATTCAGAATATAAATAGGTAGACTAAAGTGACACAAGTGAAAACTGCTATTTAATAAACATATTTATTTATTTATTAAAAATTTACTATCCCGGCCCCTTCTGCCAAGGCAGCTTGAGGTGGCATACAATATAAAAACAACAATATAAAGTATATAATATAAACATCTAAAAATTCAATAAAAACAGCAATGTAATCATCCCCCCCACCCTCAACACAGCACCACCCCTCCTCCTCCCCATCTCCCTCATCAAACGCCTGGTGGAACAACCAGATTTTACATTGACACCTGAAGGAGTGAAGGTCCTGGGCCAAATGAGCCTCTGCCAGGAGGGAGTTTCACATTCGAGGCGCAGCGACCGAGAATGCTTTCTCCGATGTGGCCCCCCACAGAATATGGGGAACCTCCAAAAGGGTGCCCCCGGCCAACCACAGCAGCCGTTCCAGAACCCAGGGAGGGAGGCAGTCCCATGGGTAGGTGGGGCCCAGTCCGTGGAGGACTTTATAGGTAAGCACCAACACCTTGAATTGGGCCCAGAAGGCTGTAGGCAGTCAGTGCAGAGAACGGAGCACTGTTGTTATGTGCTCTCGGTGGCCCATTCCCATAAAGAGACAGGCCGCTGCATTCTGCCCCAGTTGCAGCCCCCAGACCGTCACCTTGGGTAGCCTCATGTAGAGTGCATTACAGTAATCAAGCCTCGAGTTTATGAAGGCATGGGTAATGGTAGCAACATCGCAGACTGAGATTTATGGCCGTAACGGTACCAGATGTAGTTTAGTAAATGCTAGGGGTGGGACATCTGGATCTTCCGGTATCCGATACTGCCCGGTATTTGGTGTACCGGCAGGATCGGATTAAACCCATTAATCTGAGGTAATTTACCGGATTCCCCATACCGGATTTTTTTACATTGCGGCCATTCAAATGAATGGCCGCAATGTAAAAAAAACAACACAAAACCCCCCCACTTTCCCTCCCCAGTCCAGACTGCGCGGGTGGAAGGGGGGACACCCCCCACCCACCCTGCCCAGCCTGGATTTTTTTTTAAAAAATTCCCCCTCGAAGTCCCTGGGTTTTTGGTTTCTTTTTCATTTATTTCAATGGGGACAGTGTCCCATTGAAATCAATGGAACAAATCCAGTACCGGTAAACCGGTACAAATCTGGTAATCTGGGTTTTTTTAATCCGTAACCGGTAAAACCAGTAACTGGTAATTGCCCTGATGTCCCAGCCCTAGTAAATTCATTTCTCATCACAGATGCCACCTGGAGATCCATGTGGCACTGCGAATCGAGGTGTACCTCCAGACACTGAACCTGAGGAACCAAGGCAGGGCACACCCCATCAACAATGGGCGCCTCCACTCCTTTGGCCCTCCCCACCAGCTTCATCTCCATTTTCTCAGAATTTAACTTCAGGCAGTTCGCCCTCATCCAGTCCCCCACAGCTGCCAGACATTGAGTAAGCAACGAGACTGCAGGGACTGAGTCTGCTGAAAATGAGAGGTAGAGCTGGGGGTCCTCAGCATATTGATGACAACACAATCCAAGTCCTCTCACAACCTCGCCCAAGGACTGCATGTACACGTTGAACAGGAGGGGGGACAAAATGGAACCCTGTGGGACCCCACACGTGAGATCCTGGGGAGATGATGTATAGTCACCCAGAACCACACAGTGAGTTCTTCTGGTCAGGAATGAGCAAAACCATTCAAGAGCAATCCCTCCCACTCCCACAGATGAGTCGCCAACATCTCATGGTCAACGGTATCAAAAACAGCTGATAACAGGACCGAAAGGGTTGACTGTCCCAGATCTAAAGCACCGCACAGGTCATCAACTAAGGCCACAAGTGCAGTCTCGGTGCCATATCCCATGCAAAAGCCAGACTTCAAGGGATCCAGAAAACAGACCCGGTCAAGATAGTCCTGAAGTTGCTGGGCTACCACACGCTCAATAACCTTCCCTAAAAAGGAAAGGTTAGAGACAGGTCGGTAGCTGACAAAAGCATCAGCGTCAAGTGATGGTTTTTTGAGCAAGAGTCACACCACAGCCTCCTTAAGAGACTCTGGGACCCTGCCGTCCTCAAGGGAGGCGTTGACCATCCGTGCCATCACCGACCCAGCGTCTCCCTGGCAGCCTTAACCAACCAGGATGGACAAGGACCTAATTCACACGTTGTGGCCCTAATAGCCCGCAGGACATTCCCCACATCAGCAGCGGTCTCCAACCAAAATTGATCCCATAAAACAGGACAAGCCAGGGGAATTCATAGCCTCTGGTTCCCCAACTGTATCAACTGTAGCGGCGAAGTCATGGTGAATGTGAACGATTTTATCCATGAAAAAAGATCAGTAAACCTGTCACAGCAGATTCGGGAAATCTCCACTTCCAGATGGAGGGAGGCTGGACTGACCAGCCCCTTCACCACCCGGAAGAACTCCGCCAAACAAGATTTTGCAGATGCTATGATGGCAGCAAAGAACTTCTTCTTTGCTGCCTGCACAGCCACTGCATAGACTTTCACACTAGCTCAATGCCACAATCTGTCATCTTCAGCATGAGTACAATGCCACCATCACTCTAACCACCTCCCTTCTCGTACTACTGCAAGTCCTCTGTAAACCACAGAGACCTGCGGCTCTGATGTTCAGGAAGCGGACTCTTAGTAGCCGCCCAGTCGATGGCCTCATATAACCAGGTGTTCCAAAACGCAACGAGGTCATTGAGCAGGCAGACATCAAGATCAGAGGTGCAGAAAACCAATCCAGAGTGTGACCACCATCATTTGTTGGGCCATTTACTATTCAAGACTGGAGTGGGCCACGGCTTACCTGTACTGGGACATCACAGCAGCAATCTACACCCTACGGTAGGTGATGCCCATTGCCCAGTTCACCAGGATCGTACCCAGAACCATGAAGTGATGGTAGATGGTCCTGGCCATGTGGGGACAGGCAGAGTGTGTGTCCCATTTCTGCATGTCTCAAAGACTGTTCTTCAGGATCATGGTAGTAGTGGATCACCATGGCCACTTCACAGATGTGGTGGCCAGCTGCTCTGGCTGGAGCCATGATGCCTGCATTCTGCAGCAGTCCCCCTTCTTCGCCTGCATGTATAGGGGAAACTTCAGGTTCAACATCCTCTCCACCATGAAGCCTGTCATCCTGGGGGACCCGGCCTACCTTCTGATGCCATGGCTCATGAAAGCCTACCCAAGAATAAACCCTCTTCAACAGGCAGCTGAGTGTCTCCCAGTGCATGGTGGAACATGCGTTTGGGGTCCTGAAACAACACTGTCAGTCCATCACAGGAAAGATCATTTCAAGGTGGAGATGGTCCCCTGATGGTACAGCCTCCTGCGTCTTGCACAACATCATTGAGATGGATGGAGCCACCTTGGAGTACCCCTCCCTGTTGCTCGCCATGGGTCAGTGCCCCTGTACAGGGAGCAGACTGACCGCCATGAGAAACACTTGGCCAGGAGGAGGTGGGATGCCTTGTGCCAGCAGCATATAGGCCACATGGTCAATGCATACCTGTAAATATCTGTATATATACTTCAGGATCTAGGACAGAAGATTTAACTGGCTGGTTCTCTGTTGTTTCTGAGGGCAAACTTGTTCTCTGTTGCTCCTGAGGGCAGGACTAGAACCAATGGGAACAAATTAAAAGGAAGCAGATTTCAGCTAAACATTAGGAAGAACTTCCTGATGGTAAGAGCTGTTTGACTCTAGAAAAGACTGCCAGCTCTCCTTCGCTGGAGGTTTTCAAACAGAGGCTGGATGGCCATCTGTCAGGGATTTCCTGTATTGAGCAGGGAGTTGGACTAGATGACCTCTGAAGTTCCTTCCAACTCTAAGATTCTATGAATCTATTATTCTACCCTTCCAGCTTCCAGTGCTTCAGTCCCCCTTCTCATAGCCTCAAAAAAATCCACCTTCTCCATTTCTCCAAGCCCAAACCCTGTCCATCTTTCCATCCTTGCAAGTTCTTCCATTCCTTCCCACACTCCCACTGGCTGGTTCCTTTCTTCTTACACCCATCCACTCGTTTTCCTACAATCCCAGGAGACTGTTCATATCAAATTGCACTCAAAAAGGTGCAGGAGGGAGGTAGCAAAGTTGTAACCATGTGTGACAAGAGGGAAGGGGGTATTGCAGCCAAACTTTATGTGACAGTCATTTCTTTCTGCTCATTTTTCAATTAAATTTCTATGTTTGGAACTTAAAAAGATATTTCTTACCTATAGTAAATGGGGTTCTACATTAGTGTTGTTAAAAATGTGTGCAGAGGGAAGGGATGTGATTTGTGTGGTGTTTTTGGGGTGTGTGTGTTGTAGTAGAGTGACAAACCGATAAAGGAGTTGGCGGGGGGAGAAAGCATGACATACCTTATGGAAAACAGCTGTTATCCTCCACCCTTTCCCCAACCCATCGCACTGCATCAGTTCCTACTTTTCCCTCCTCCTTGGCAGGGTTAGGGATATGTGTACCTGAGGCATTGCAGAGGCATGCATTGGCTGGTGCCACCCCCCTTAGCCATGCCCTTGGTTCTCCTAGATCAGCGGTCCTGTTAATAAAATGGCACGGGCTGGGCTGGCTTTAATAGTAGGTATAGTAGGTTGACATCTTCGGACAGGTGGTGTCAGGTTTGGGGTGGGGGGGGGATGATTGTTTTTATTGTTTTAAAAGTTTTTTGTTGTATATTTTATTCTGTGTTTGTATATTGTACGCCGCCCTGAGCTGCCTTTGGCGGGGGGGAGATAGCAAATTTTGTAATAAAATAAAGAAACAATTTTAAGAGAGCAGCAAAATATGCCATTTCATCTCCCCACTTAATACAGAACCCCAGTTTGTGGGAGGGCGTGCTCCTGGATCATTTTACTGCCCTCTTAAATTTACTGTTAGGGGCTTGCCCTGGGGAGTACAGCTTCTTCCTTGTTGCACAGCTGATTAGTAGGGAAGAAGGAAGACTGCCTCCCCTACCTGTAGTGCATGCTTTCATCTTGAGAAGTGCTGAGGTGAGAGAGAGAGTGGACACATATGTTGTCTAGGGCAACCAAATGTGTAAGACTGTCCCTGCTGAGCCATGCTGTTGCCTTGCCTCCAGCTGATTCTTCCACCCCTATTCGGCTGCTGTCTCTGGGGGCCTGGACCTGCTTGTCCCTCCCTGCTTGTCCACCTGCCTCCTGCAGCCACCTGCAGGACCTGGGTCACCATCTCCGTGCTGCTGCTGCTGCAGCATCAGACTTCTTAGCCACCTTGCCTGTTGCTTCAATCCATCTCCTCTGCCGGTAAGAAGGGGGGAAAGGCTGTGCGGGGAGGGACTGCTGCATGGGCATTTTAGTATTTGAAAGCTGCTGTATTAGCCCCCAAACCACTAGATGAGTATACATTTTTCTTCTTTACTGTCCAAGTTGGCCATGTTCTGCACTTAGGAAGCAATGGAGAGGGTGGGAGGGAGGGAGCAGGGCAGTTAAACATCTGCACCTGGCCCACTCCAACCAATCACTGCCACATGCTGGCCAGTTCACCCCATTCCCACGCTCCCTTCTTTTATGAGAGTTGCCATTCCATTGTATTGGTGTAATAGGCATGAAGGGCCCTTGGCAATCATGGGTCACCTTCAGTTCCAGATGGTGGTCATTTGATGCCTCCACTATTGCTGTATCATTCATTCCCACATGTCTCTCCACAGCATGGTGGCTGGGAAAGGGCATATGTCCAGCTTGCTTGAAGGGGTTAGAGTATGACTACAAGAGCCCAAGCCATGTCTCGCACAGTTTGGGGCTCCCTGTCCTTGATTTTAAGGACTTGGAATTTTGGTGTGTCCACAGTAAGGACAGACACTAGGGATGGGACTTTCGGTATTGTCGAGAACCAAGAGTGGCCAATAATGGCGCTCTTGCGGCGGGGGGTGTCCTCAGGTAGGGTATTCTCCTGTAAGAGGGAGGGATGAGAGAGGGGGTGTGGGTGGTAGGGGTTGGGGATTGAGGGATGGAGGGGTTGTGGATGGGGGGGGATTGGTTTCAAGGACTGGGGTGTTGGTTTTTCCCCCTTACTGGCCTAGCAGAGGGCCTGTTGAGGGCTGGGTTGGTGGTGACCCATCGTGGGAGCACCTGGTGCTGGCTATTGGGGTGATCATGAGCCGGGGGAGATATGGCCCTGGAGGGGGAGGTTGTCATCGTGCAAGACAGGAGTGGTACTTGGTGCCGGTCCCCCGCTCATCCTGGACTCAAGCAAGTGGGTGTTTGAGATCTCAGAGGACCCAGATCTGTCGCTGGTGTCTAATGCGAGGTCAGTCATCAATAAATCCTCCATTATACACAATTCCATCCTGGAGTGGGCAACCGATCTCGTGTGCGTGACTGAGACCTGACTGGATGAGTTGTTGGGGCCTGTGTTGACTGACCTCGTTTCAGTCAGGTACTCAGTCCAACACCAGCCCAGGCTTGAGGGTTGAAGGGGGTGTGTGGCCATTATTTTTCAGGATGGGTTGGCTGCACGGAGGTATTCAGTGCAAATGGAGTTCAGGATAGAGGGCCTTCACCTGGTGGTCGATTTGTCCGGTAATGGATCAGAGGGTCCAGACAGGGACAGGTTGGGGCTCCTGCTGGTGTACTGTGCACCCCACTGCCCACAGCATCCCTGACTGGAATAACAGGGAAGGAGGTGAGTCAAAGGATAGGGCGTAAGCTATGGTAAGTGGGTATAACAATAGGACTGCTTCCTCAGATATCCCTTCAGTCTTCTGAATCAGTTATTTCACTCAGAACCTTATTATTGTCATTATTTCTAATTCCTCCTGTCATTCCTTATTTGATCCTGCACACTCTGTATTTTTTCCTGTCATTCCAACCATTCCACTTACTGCATCTGGTGCCTTCCTCATCATTTCACACCCTCTTGCCTTCCCTATGTACTCCCAAAGATGCAACTGTTTTGTATAATTTCAGTCACTTAATTGGATGTTAGAATGACAATAATATTTCTTTAGAAATTGGCACTGCTGTTGTCTCCATTCCTTCCAATGGCCATTCCATTTTATTAATTTCAATGCATACCCAACGGGTTTTAATTAAACATTTGTATACGACTCCACCCAGCTTCACTGTGCTCTGGGAGTGTAGTGGAGACTAGTGGGTAAGAAGAATGGTTGTGAACCATTAGCCAGCTGTCCCATTCTCCCCAACTGAAATGAAAGGATAAAGGGAAAGGAGGGGGTGAGGGGCCAGCTCACACCCTCCCATCCCCAGCTTCAGTGTTGCCCCCAACCTGCAAAGAGGAAGAGGATTGGGACTGAAAGACGAAGGCAAAGTGTGGGTGCATGGTGCCTAAGTTGTAAGTGAGCACAATATGTGAGACTGTACACTCCTAACATGGCACAGAAGTTAAGGCGGGAACCTTAACTTGCAATTTCCATGCTTTTTAGTGCATGATTGAATTTGCAAGAGCCTTAACTCTTCTGGTAAACCAGAGGTTTTTTTATTATGGAATAATATTTATTTTTATATGCTTATAACCCAGAGCAATTGAATGGATTTTTCACCAAACTGAGTTCTTGTGTCTAGGCTTGTTTCTTTCGCTTACGAATCAAAGGCATTATGTGTAGGTTTATAATTAACTAGACAAATACCTTGTATTTAAATTAGCATGTTGATATTTGCTCTTGTATTGAATGATGGCGAAAGGTACTATCTCAATAAACTTGAAATGTTAATTCTACCATCCATTCATTTTCCCCTGTAACTAAGCTAGGTGGCAAATATGCCTGTAACTTTTCAACTTCTTTAATGTATCCCTGTCTCTCCCTAACTTCTTCCTCTCCCTTGTCTCCCCTCTATTGTCCATCCTGGGTTGTATGGTCTCCAGAACAGGAACCTGTCTTTAATGATTGTTCAGTGTCAGGCACTTTATACATTATTATTATTATTATTGATATTATTTATTTTACATACAATATGTTAGGTATTGTTTAGTGACTAATGCTTTTTGAAGTATAATCCTTTTGTGTCTCATATCAGAAGCAAGGAAAGCTGGGGGGGAAACTGAAAAAATTCAGAATTAATATCTGGGGATGTGATGTCTACAAAGTGAGCCTCCAGGAAAGGGTGGTATATGAATTTAAATAAATAAAATAAAATAATGTTTTTTCAGTGTCTCTTGAGAAAAGGGGGAAATTAATCAAAACACTATAACTGCTTGAATTTTAGTTTGTTTGTTACAAAACTGCCTTTGTTCAAATGTGATTGATATAAGTGAACATCCTATTTTGTGTGAAAAAATCCAAATCTAAAAAAAGAGACATGTTTCAATTTCTTAATAAAAGATAAATGTAGTCAAAATCTAATTGCTGTCAGAGTTCTTGAAAGCATATTGCGTATCTAATAAAGTAACAGAGAATAGGCTTTTATGAGAATGCTTTTCTTAAATATGAATGCATTTTTTAAAAGTGTGATGAGATTAATTTCTTAAATGATGTCCTCAGCTCCACAAAGCACTTGCATAACTTTTAACACATATAGTTTTATTGACATCAGTGGAACTATTCACATACTGAAAATTAACTGTGTGCTTCAGTACAGAAGCACTTTGCTGGATCAAAATCATAACACTTATATTTGAGAAATGGGAAGTCTGATGTCTGGGCAGCAGATCTTAAGCCATTTAGCAAACAATTGTCTTTTGCCATGCAGATGAATAACATTAAAAGCTAGAGTATTGCAAATTCCACCTTGCACAAAAAACCCACAGCTTGCAATAACACAGCTACCAGCAGTCTATTTTGTCACTTTACTTTCAGCTTATATATATTACTTCAGACCTGATCAAAGGGCTTGGTAGGAAAGTGGGAAATAAATTGTACTTCTAAATAAATCGATTTAACGTATCTTAGTACTTTAAGTGATTTTAGTAATATCAATCTTTAAAATATTTCTTTCTGAAAAATATTTATGACTACACATTGCAATAATAGCCATTTTTCATTCTACTATTTTTCATATTACAATATTACACAGTAAACATTGTAAAAATATGGTATTTTAGCATTGAAATGGAGTCATGGAATTTCTACTGTTTATTTGCATGTAAATGATTAGTTTTATTCAGTCAATAAAAATCCAGTCTATTAATCTATTTACTATATTTCTTACATAGGTTAATTCTTTGCAAATATAAGATTTCCTGTTGAATGGGAACTTTTGCTTTCAGCTTTCATATCTATGTAGATCAATTTAACTCTCTAAACTGCATTTTAAATGTTTTAAGGTGGTTGTTTTTTAACCTTACCTCAAAAATATTTCTGTATTGAAGTTTGTGTTTTACGTTTCTCATCGAGGAAGGCTTTTGGTATATAAACATTATTTTATAGATTTTTATGGGTAGAAATAAAGATATCAGTAAGTGTTAACAGAATATTGATAGCTGCTCAGTGGAAAGAAGTTCTGGGCGCTGAAGCATGTGCATGCATACACTATGATATTAGGGTCTTAGGAAGTTACAACAGTTTGACAGCCAGGTATATTAGTGTAGACACAGCTGTGTGATAAAAGCAATCCAGACATCTGGATCACAGTGTTGCAATACAAAGATATTTCTGAACAGTTTGTGCATTTGTACTTACCCAAGTCTCCAGTCTTGTCCACCCTTCTCTCATTGTTTTTCTCTCCACCTCTGCTTGTCTTTGTCTTTTATGTACTTCAGGAATTTCATTTTTCCTTTGTAACTTACCTCCATCTGCTTATGTGTCAGCGTGGCCCTTATGCCACACATCATATTGAGGAATTCTCAAGATGAAGGGCTATATTCTCATCAGTACCTCTGTCTCCGCACTGTTTCATGCTTGTCACTGCTCAGCACTCAGCTCCACACTGGCTTGTTTTGTCAATAACCATTTATTTGTTGCTGGAATAGTAGCAACCATTACATCTGACCTCCCTGTTTCATCAATTATGGATAGATTATTGGATGTGAACATCTGCAAAAGCTTGCTGTTGAACTCACCTCCTGGCTGGGATTAGATAAAGTATTAAACTGTTGTTTATTGTCAGGCCAAAATTCTACTGGGAAGTCAGGGAATTCCAAGACTAGCAGACCCCCATCAGCAAGCACCAAAAATTGTTTAGTATTGCTACTGTTTCCCATAAGATTGTAGCCATTTATTATTTATACTTATTACTAGTTGTTATAACATACTTGATAAAAGCTCTTGGCAGGCATAGCATTTCCAGTCATTGTCACATCTGTCAGGATGGAGAGGATACATAAATTGTTTTTTGCTCTTCTATCACTGTTAAAGGGTAACAGATGAAGCTTCTGCACCCCAGTCTGTTACATCAGGTTTTATTTTGAAGAAAAGTACCCAAATGGGCTTGTTTTGAAAAGAATAACTTTCCAGTTTAAAACTAGTCAGGATTATTAAAGATGCAGCAAAGATCTTAAATTGTAGAAAAATAATACACCAATGTGTGTGTTATTTAAGGCTGCATAGGTTTCTGCACTGAGAATACTGATTTTACTGAGTCATACCGTTAATGAGGTAAAGTAAGTAAGATTATAAAATAGCTACTGAACTAATACAACTTTGATGAATATGAAGATTCACAAAATGCTGATGCAGATAATTCTGAAAAAGTACTGAAGGAGAAAGAAGGAGGAGGAAAAGAAACAACAGCAAAATATTAAAGAAGAAAAAGAGGACAAGTTATATTTTAACCATTTAATAGACTTTGTGTATAATATTTATTTTCATTAGTTTTCATAACATGGTATAGCAGTTGTGTCCATAATTAATTGGCACAAATCATACAGAATATACATGACTATCAAAGTGCATGTAGCTACAAAAAATCACTTTAAATGTTTATATGCAATAAGACAGGACTCATGAAAAATTAAAGTTCTGTATTAAGACACAGAAAAGCTTCTGTGGTCTTACAGCAACACAAACTTCCTATCTGCCTCAAATTGTATTTGTTTATTTAAATTTATATCCCATCCTTCCCATTAACACTCTTGGTTGCTTACAACATAGAAAAGCATCTTAAAAAATCACCTTAAAAAAATCACCCACCCAATACCACTTCACCTACCCTACCCTATCCCTGCCTGCCAAATCCCTGGCCGAACAAGAAGGTCTTACATCACTTCTGGAAGATGAGCAGGCTTGGGTTTAGATAAATCTCCAAGGGCAGGGAGTTCCATAATTGTGAGGTAGCCACCAAGAACACCTCTCTGCATGCCCTTGTTGTGGAAACTTGGCAGGCAGATGGTATCCGCAAGAGTTTGTTCCTGGCTGACCTCAGAAGCTGCAATGGGACATGAGGGATAAGGTGGCCATTCAGATATTTGTGGCCTAAACCATTTAGGACTTCATAGGTCAAAAAAATTGTCTTAACTCTGAGCTGTGAATATATTACCAACTAAGTATCTCAGTGTTCATCCTCTTTAATGATTTGAACCTGTAAACCGTGGAGCTTTGGGGTTGCTTGATTAAGTCTAGAGTAATCAGCAAATCACAGGATCATGCCCTAAGGTCCAGTTCAACAAAAACATTATAGTCCCAGTCCCACAAACACTTTTATTCAAAGTCCTGTAGATTTCAATGGAACTGCTACGGTGAAAGTATTTGCATGACCAAAAATCAATTCAGGCTGCTTGCCCATGTTCAGTAATGAGTGGGAACTAACTTGAGTCAGTCATGTGAAACCCCCTCTCATGGGCACGGGGGGTTTAGTGTTATTTTTCCATTCCTCCATTAAATTCAATAACACGAGACGGGGCTCAAAATCTAGCCCTGCATCACGTTATTGAATTGAACGGGAGAATGGAATAATAACGATAAAACACCCATGCCTACGATTGGGGGTTTCACATGACTGTGCTAACATGAGTTAAACTCATATTAGTTCCAACCCCTCCCTGAATGTCGGCAAGCGCCCTCAATTCAAACACATGCTTATATGTACTTCTGTATCCAGGCAAGTTCATTGTCTCCCTATTGAGTAAGTTTCAAGGGTGGCAACTGTAGTGGTGATTTTTATCAGGACATTATGATGTTCCACATGGGTCTGGGGTTATGTCAGAAAGGATCATGATAGCTCCTTTATCCCATCTCCTTTCTGACATGGCTGTAGCCTAGGCCCTGTGGCAGGAGGGGAGGGGGAACACAGCAAGTGTCGGTCTCAGCTGGCACTTCCTGTGTGTTTCCTCCCCCACTTTTGCCTTCCACCAGGCAGGGGAGTGGAACCAGAGCTGCTGGGGTCAGGGTACAGGACCCAATAGAAGCACCTGCCCCAGCACCCACTTTCCAAGCAGCAGTGACTGGTGTCGCCCCTTTATTTCCTCCATTCCCAGCAGCAGTGGCAATAAAGGTCCTGCCACCAGGGCCTAAGGCTGCCACCGGTGCCTCTTCCCTTCCTGTCCTCCCTGCTGTGCTTCTGGAGTGGGGGAAAAGAAGAGCAGCACCACTGCCAATCTGAAAGTCACTGTCAGAGCAAACACTTCTACTGGGCCATGCTCCCTGCCCTCTGTCCTAGAAGTGACACCCTCAGAAAGCCCATTTTTCTCCGTCAGTTCAAATCAGGGCTTAATCTAGAGCCAAGAGACTCCGTGGGTGTTAACAAATGTGATGGTGGCCCACTTAGGCCTGTGAGCCACTGGCATATTTGTTAGCTGGTGGGCAGATGTTAGCCCAGGATTGCTCCTGGGTGTGTTGGCAGCTAGCCTGGGCTGTAATCCCAGAGATCTCATGGTTCTTGGCCAAGCCTAAGCAGTCTACAGTGGGCTAGAATGTGTGTTATGGCCTGCCATGACCCAGCTCATATTGGGTCTGCCATGGCCAGCTGCCATCATGGCTATCTGTCATGGCAGGATACGGGGTGCTGGGAGCAGGGTGGAACCAGCTGCCCACATGTTTGTTAAGCTCTCCACCCTACCCTTGCTGTGCGGGTGGCAGGACGGCTCTCTGGCTACAGGCACGTGTGTTTGGTGCCCTTCCCCAACCCAGGGAGTGGTGGCCGCTGTTTCCCACCCTGAGCCGGGCCAGGGAGCCACTATGTCTGTTTTTACCCAGTAAGGATTTAAGGCGCAATCCTCATTCACCAGATGTGCAAGGATGTTACACACATGTATGTTGCATGGCATTAAGGGGATGTTAAATCCTTGTTTGCAGCAAGAGGCATCATTGCCCATCACCCACTCTGGCTTGCATATGCAGTGTCACCCCTGACCCTACTACAGCCTTCTGTGTGGTCTGGTCATAGGTGTGGTCTGACCACTCATACGTAGGGATCGTAGAAATCTGTTTGCTGTGGGAAAATGTGGAATTTGCAATCCCCAACTCCAGCCAATGGTCACTCCCCATGCACCAGGGGAATGGAAATTTGAGCAAGTGACACCAGTCACCCCAGCACCTCACAGGGTTGTTATGGCAGATGAGGTACCTTTGTGCATGTCCCAGCAGTGTCCAAGACCCCATTTGCATGGGGGTGGTACATCCCAGTGCCGGTCCTCCTGGTCAGGGCAGGCACAAACCCCTGTCCAACTGCTCAGGCAGAAGATCAAAGATTTGGTGGAAGTGGGGAGAAGGGAGTCTGGAGGGGCAAGCCATGATGGGGGGCAGGTACAGGTATCAAGGCACATACAGAGGGTGTTTGGGGAGCACTACAATATTGGCTGGGGTGGCTGTGCCAGGGCACATCAGGGAGCAAGGGAGAGAGCCCAGCTGTTACCAAGGTGCAGGATGATGGCCAGGAAACTGGAGAGCAGGCAGGGTGCCTCTGTGTTTTCTGTATGTACAGGCCAGGCTCTGCCCACCTGCAAAGCCAACTTGCATACTAGCCAAGCCAGCTCCCAAGCGTCTCAGTTGTTTTCCTGCACACTGATACGACTTGGCTCAGCTCCTGCCCCCCCCCAAATAGCAACCACCCTTACTCCCCATCCTTTTTTGATGATTCCTGCCCAATCTCCTGGGTGTACGCTCCAACCCGTAACCGCTGTAGCCGGCGCAGCCTGTTAGGTTGACGGCGCAGTTTGTGCTAGTGCACACATGCTCAGTTGTAGAACACGTGGAACTTTTTTGTGGCTAGGGAAACCAAAGTTCAGTGTTTCATTTTAATCATGGAAAAATTCAGATTTTTATGTTTTTTTAAATCTCAGAAAACTAGGATCTCTATGACCCAGTTACAAAGGTGCATTCCATGCTCCTCATTACAGCTGTGGTTACAATGCACAGTGATACCTCTTGGTGTGAAAGAGGATTTGACACCCACTGAAGTTCAGTGTGACACTTTGGCATGCCACTTACATTTCCACAACCTCCTTGCGCACCTGGCAAATGAGAACTGTTCCCTTAAGCTATGTTAATTTGGGGGTTTGGGAGGCTGTGTCTTTATATGTGTTTGTATAATGTCTAGCAGAATGTGACCTCCATCATTATGGGACAGTGGACAGAGCAGGTAGTACTGTAATAAAAATATTTAATTGTAATCTCATCTCTTTCCCTGTCTGACCTCTTCCACGCTGCATTTTAAGCAATGCAGTTATTCAGCATGGACTATAATCTGAATCTACACTCACAATTTATTTAGAGTTTATTTAAGTCCACTTCTGGTGAAGTAGACACACTTATGCCACATTGACAAACGTTACCACTTATGTCAGTTATCCCATTTAAATCCAAAGGGCTTTTATGTGAGCAAGGATTTCAAGATGTGAAAAATATTTTTCAAAAAAGTATATTACTATTCTGCTGATTTCATTGTACTCTTTTCTGTGGTGATGGTGCACCACAACACCTAAAGGGAGCAGGGCTAATTGCCTTTCAGAGCACTTCCAGTGGATACACAGATCCTCCTTGGGTGTTTTCACATGGGCAGGGAGGCCAGAGCTGCTTCCACACAGCAGCCACCCTCAAGAACAGGTGTGGAGCCCTTCAAACGGGAGTGGGCAGGGGAGCGACTCTCCCCCCCCCCCACAATCCACTCCTGTTCTGGAACCCCAGAAAGCACCAGCTGCCTGCCAGCTGTTGGAGTGGTGGTGGGGGGCACCTTCAGCTGTTGGAGTGGACCCCGGTGAGGAGGAGGAACAGCCCCAGTGGGCCCGGCTTTATGAGTAACCACTCCAGCTGGGGATGCTGGGACTGATTCTCCTCCGCGAGGTCTGCTCCAACAGCTGATTGGTGGTCGGGAGGGTGACCAGGGTGCACATCCCCACTACCACGGCTCCAACTGCTGACAGGCAGCTGATGACAGCTTCCTCCAGTGACCCAATCCTTTCTGACACCATGGCCTTGTCCATGGTACTTGTGAACCTGTATGGGGGAGAGACTGCCAGGGGCTTTTCACATGGGAGGTGCCCCACTGGAGTTTGTTGCGCACAAACTGTGCTCCTTTTTTCTGGGAATGACACCATGCAGAGCTGCCTGGGCCCAACCCAGGAGAAAACATCTGGAAGGCACCCTTCACACGAGCAGGTGGGGCCCCATTTAATGTGATTACAGCCTTTGATGATGGAATTGTACATCCAGCAGATACCATCACCTCCAAAAGCTCAAAGGGCCAACTCAGTTCTATCTTCTGTGGAAGTTGAGAGGATCAAACCCCTTACTTACCCCACTCCAAAATGGAAGAATTCGAAGAAAACCAAATAAGGGGAATTTTGGTGAAAGATGAGCTGTTGTTAATAAACACAGTAGAAGTACAAGCTGCGTTAGAAAATTAATATCAACAAAATGCAATGAAAATATCCTGGAAACCTTTTCTGCCAAACTGCAGATTAAAATGCAGCCAGACTTAATAAGGGGGGGGGGGGGGGGAATTGAGATACAATTGTATCAGACCCCAAAGCTCACATCCACTCCCTCCCGCAAAACATTGTGTGAGTAAAGTATGTATCGGTCTCTAAAAATTGGCTTGGCCAGCCACTAAGTGATGGAGATGGGAGATAGGAGGCCCCCAGCTACAAGATACACCATGGCCCCAAATTTATCGCAGTGGGCCTGCATGCAATTCCTGTCTGTCTTTATTTTAACTCCAGTATATGTACAGGCAAGAATAACTCCATTTTACTGCATGTCAGAACTCTGTACTTTTCCTGAAAGGGTATGAGAGGCACTAAGTGAAATGAGACCAGCCATTTCAGTCGACCCTCCCACCCCTCTTTGCATCATCTGTCTACCAACACCTATTGCTGGCTCCAGGAAAATCTCCTCCAATGCTGCTGCCCAGTCTGGTCTTTAGCCTGTTACTGCAGTGCTTGTCAGAAATCATTAGCTAGTGATCTCCTTGACTAATGTTGCGGTTGATTGTCTGAATCATATTCAAGAACTGTAAATGAGGCAGAAGCATCTTTTAGTGCTCACCGACTGTGAAATGGCTAAATAGGGTTAGATTGTCAGAAATCAAAATAAATGTATTTCCAATAAAAATTGACAATGATTTCAAGTGCAAGGTTGCAGGCAAAACTATACTGTGTGTTTTAAGACTATAGTAATACAAGTTGGTGGTATCCTACCCCTTTTTAGCCCAGAACAATATATTTTATCAAATTGTTTAATTGTTGGCAGAAACATTAATCTTTGATAACTTGTATCAATCACTTTTCCAACATGACTATTCACCATAGCTTCTCATTTTTGACTTAGTTGATGTAGCAGAAAATTCATTCTGTAGTATTTGATTCTAAGGTACATTTCTTAATGACTGGAGATGAAGCAGTTCAAATAATATTGGTCCCATCCAATTTCTGTTGGTAAGAATATAAAATCTTTCGGGACACAAAGGTCCTTCCTCAGGCATGTAGCAAGTCAGAAATATATAGTCTGAGCAAATGCAGGACAGGTATGGCATGAGACAAACCTGCTCAAGGGATCAATTTTCAAAGGGATTTTAGCCATGCACTTCACTTTGACACCAGTAGCTGATGCCAAAGTCAACTTTTGCAAACTGGTCAGCAATCTGCAAGATTGAGAGAGTATGGGTATTTTCAGACGTTACAAGATCACGCTCAACCACGGTCAATTCCCATATGGGGAGCGTGATCTCGGCACGTCTGGTCAGTGTTACGCCAGATATTCACCCCCGTGAATCACGGGGTGGAATCAGATTTACCACGCGATCGGAGGTTCTGGCCGGACCATCCCTGATCGCGTGGTGAATGAGATTCCCCCCCCCCCGTGATGAAGGGGACAATAACTTCTGTCCTCTGACCACAGCCCGGAATCCACTGTGGGATTCAAACCTGTGGTCAATGCCGGGGGAGGGGAGCAGCCGGGCACTGCAGCCGCATTGGTCGCGGCGCCCGCCCATCTCCTGGAGGGTGGGCAGTCGGGGCAGCATGGGGGGCGGGGCTGTGCAGCCGCACATTGCACCGCACAGCCCTGCCTCCTCCCTGGATTCCCCGCTGGGATCGGCCACTGCGTCTGTTAGCCCGTGACGCAGTGGCCCCGGCGGGGAATCAAAGGGTTGTTTCCGTGCAGGGGCCAATTGGCCCCGTAACGTCTGAAAATACCCCATGTTTTATTTTTATAATGCTGAGACAATAGAAATTATAGAATGGCATTATTTGAATTCAGAAGCCCTGAGAATGGGTGATTTCAGACGTTATGGCGGGCCCCATTCACCACGGGCTGTGGGGTGGTTCGGACCACGGCCCAGGGTGAAGGGGCACACCAACAGATGTGCGCCGCTTCTCCCCGGACTGCGAGGACCGGCGAACCACAGCCCATGGTGAATGGGGCCTGCCGTAACGTCTGTTGTGGCACCGCATATCGCGGTGGGGGCGGAGCAGCGCAGCGTGCTGCTACACGGCCCTGCCCCCTGCGTTCCACAATGGCCCTCCCTCCACCTGAAGGGCAGCATGAGCGGCCAATCCGGCTGCTCCCGCCACTGCATTTGGGGGTGAATAGATGCCACCACCGGCAGGGGTAAGTGAACAGACGTGACGTTTCGTTCACCCCTGCCATGGTAGCCATTCACCACACTTCTGGACCCGCTCATGTTCTCGGGTCCAGAAGTGTGGTGAATGCAAACGCGACCCGCGTTTGACTGTGGTGAACATGTGGTAGGTAGCAAACAGACGTGCACCACAGTCAAATGCGGACCGCATTTGAGTGTGGTTCAGGCATGGTGAAACTTGGATTCGTCACATATGAAATCACCCTGTGTGACATTTAAACAGTTTTACAGTGTTAGAAAATTTGAATATACTCAGTAAAACACTAATCCCCCAACTCCTATAGTGCTATAAGCCTTATTCATTTCACTGGGTAGTTCTTTGAAGAGTAGAACCTAAGTTTGTAATAAGCAGTGTCT
>QEPC01010935.1:201352-235994 GCA_003113815.1 Sphenodon punctatus
TCTCTATAACTAAGCTAACTACTATGTATATCTATCTAGTAACTATCTATCTAATAACTATCTATCTATATATACAATATTACACAGCGGGAAACACAAAGAACACAGGGAGGGGTACAAAACTGAAATGAAAATCAATCTAATAATAATTCTACTCTAAATAAATCCAAAACTTAAAACAGGGGAACGGAATCAGGGATGGAATAAGAGGGAGAGGGAAAGGATTCAATGGAGGGGGGAGGGAGAAAGGAAGATTGAACGCAGGGAACACAGGGAAGAGTAAAAATAAAAAATAACCCCTAAATCTATCTAATACAATCCAAATAAATGATAATATGGAGGTAAATGGGTTGGATGGGTGAAATAGGAGGAGGATGGCAATGGATTAGGAACAAAAACTGCTGGGAGAGGGATCCTTCTGAAATGCCTGTTCAGGAACAGTGACTAGCTCAGAAGGTGTTGGGAAGGGGGGAGGCAGACAGTTTTGTTTCTTGCTGTGCCCGCCTCACCGCAAGCCCCATTGGCTCCGTGCAGCCTAGCCCGTGGCCAATCACAGACTGCAAAGCCAGTGGTCTGAGGTGAAAAGGGATGGTGATTGGGCAGGCTGGCTGCTACTCCAAGCCTCTCCACCCCTGGTGCCTGGAAGTTTGCTCCTCAGCTGGCTCCCCCTCCCTGTCACGTTTTGCCTTCCAGTGACATGTTTTTGCCACCTGAACTCACTCGAACGGGATCTGAACTGACCAAACTGTTCGGTCATTTCAGCATTCGAAATCTAGTTCGTTTCAGTCAGTTCGGGTTCGGGTTCGGTCGTCCAAACAGGCCGAGTTCGGGCCGAACTTCCAAACCGCGTTCGCCCATCCCTAGTTTCCATACCCAGATTGAAAGCCTGACTAAAACGGGTTCAAGAATACAATGGTATCAAGAAGAGCCTAGAGCTGTCAGGCAACCACCCATTCAATAAGCTTCCCTAAAAAGAGAAGGTTAGAGACAGATCAATAGGTGGCCGGGGAGTCAGCATCCAAAGAGGACGTCTTAAGCAGAAGCTGGAAAACCACAGTTTTAAGGTCATCCAACACCCTACCCTCCCAAAGGGAGCCATTGACAACCCAACCAGGAATGGCCGCAATGTCTCCCGGCTGACTTTTGCCAGCCAGGAGGGTCACAGATCCAATTCACAAATGGTTGCCCTTACTGCCCCAAGCACCTTCTCTACATTGGTGGGTGATACCGATTTGAACAGATCCAAATAAACAAGACAAGACCATGTTTCCACAACCCCATACTCTGATTGTGCAGATAAAGTGGAAGCACCCAAGTCATGGTGAATATAAACGATTTTGTCTGCAAAGTACTTAATAAAAATGTCACAGTGGGCATTAGATGACTCCTTTTCTGGGTGGAGGCAGACCTGATTAAACAAGCTTCTCACCACCTGGAACAGCTCCACTGGAAGAGACTTTGCAGATCCTATGATAGTGGGAAACAAAGTTTTCTTCATTGCCATCACAGCCATGGCAAAGTCCTTTAAAAACAATCTATGCCACAATCGGTCGGCTTCAGCACAAGTTGAGCGCCATCTGTGCTTAAACGCCTACCCTTCTGCTTCAGCTGTCTCAGGTCCTCCGTATACCAGGGGCACCTGTACTGCCACAGCAATGGAAACAAACACCTGGGTGCAACCATGTTTGTGGCCATGGTCAAGATGTAATTCCACAAGGTGACCAGGTCATCGACGGAGTAGCTGCTAAGGTCAGTAGGTAAATCCCCCAGAGAATTCTGGAAACCAATTTTATCCATTTGTCTCTGAGGATGGACCAACCTAGCTGGTCCACCACCCTGATGAGGGCATAGGAGGTCCAGGATTTGGGCTTTCAGGAAATAATGGTCCGACCATGACAGTTGTGTTGTGACAACTCCCCCGCCCCTCCCAATAATCGGAACCCCTGTATCCATGATGGTGCAAAACATCAAATCCAACATGTGCCCTACCTCATGTGTTGGGCCAGATATTATTTGGGATAGGCCCATCCAAGGCAATAAGTCTGGGACACTTCAACACCACGTCCAAGACCAGCTTGGGTAGGGCAGTTAGGGAACACTAACTTAGGGATCTGTTCTTAGGCAATGAAGAACACACACAGATAAATCTTGTGCTTTGGCCCACAAATCACTTAGATACTACCTCAAAAATGGATATCATTTGCCACAGGTTTGTAATTCTGCGCAGACTCAGGCCTAAACCAGATATACACTGTAGAAGCCACATAGTTGGACAGGTAAATGCAATGCTCACTACACAGAAGTTGTTACTTTCCCTCCATTTTAAGGTATTTTAATGGAAAGTGCCCTTCCCCTTTGCCCCAGCCTATGCTGGTCTAGAAAGCATCATGGTTTGTGTGTGGTGCTGGCATGTAATGCCTTACATCTCCCCTCCCCCTTCAATCCTGGTAAATGACATTCACTAATCCTTTCTTGGAAATGTGCAAAAAGGATTTCCATAGATAGTCTTTGGAGATTTCCTGTGTCCTCATGTGTGTAATAGGTTGGGTCAAGGAACAAAGAGGGAGGGAGGAAAGAATGGGATTTCATCTTATATGTGTTCTTTCCTCATACCATTGAAAAAAATGGATGAAAAGGGAAATTATGCAATACAGATTATGTCAATGTTAAATTAAATTAAGATCATATGTTTTTCTGTGGCAGCTGTAATCTTTTGATTATAGAAGAGTTCACATTAATGGAGTACATTCCAAACAAGTATTAACAAATTGCTTAAGTACATATAATAATCTAATATGCAACAGTGAGTTTTAGATTAAACCTATTTTAAATTTATAACCTACAGTTTATTCATTTTGTGTTGATGCTTCGGAGTCGTACCAAAGAATGCCCATAGCAATTGTTCTAAAGGAGGTGTATCAGAGTATATGAAAACAGAGAATGCAGTCTTAAGATGTTAACTCATAATCTCCATACAAATTTTCAAAGCCCCCCAGATATCAAAAAACAGACATTCTGGGTGAGGAAATATTTGTTTGGCTTTGTGTAATGTCAAAATAGTAATTGTTTGTAATTAAAGTGAGCATCTTTATGTTTGTTTGTTTGTTTGTTTTAATTGTTATGCTTATAAAAGTCTGTCAGTCAGGAGTGATGATAGAAAAACTAACCATGTACAGATAATTAAAAATGACAATTGCTGATACAAGCACAGCTTTATCTTGTCCTATGTGGACAGACTCTAAATCAAAAGCAGAAATACTTGATACATGTTTTTTCTTGTCTCACAGAATCTGAACATCTACATAGAAATCTCCACAGCACTATGTGACAGTGTTGGCCTAGGTAAAGCATATCAAGCAATAGCCAAGGTCCTGGTAAGGTAGGTTAGCACATCCTTGTCTTGCTGTCACTGCAAATTCATTCAACTGTGAAAGACTTAAATTGTTAGAGGTCTGTCACTTCCCATTACTGACTGCTTAAATTTTAAGCAGTGCCCTTCTTACAGTAAGTGACCCTTTCATCCTAAGTTATTTAAACCAGCACATTTTTTAAAAGTGCACTGTCAAAGTGTTTCTTTATAAACCAGAATTGTTTGTGTGTTGTTTTTCATATTTTCTAAAAGTTCAGTAAAGACCTTCTGAAAGACAGAAATTCTGGCCATATTTCACAGGTTAAAAAACAGAAAGCATAAGAAAGTATAGCATGCTTCAGTAACTGTGCTGCACTGTAACCTTTCTAGAACTCTTCTTTAAGAGAAGTTTCCATTTATTGTTCTACCTCACTTCTTCCAGGAAGACATTTATTTATTTGTGTTTTGAGCATGTATGAGTAAACAGTTTGTTGCAAATACAATTCCCGTCTTTCTCTATTATTTCAACCTACCATTTTGCATTTGAAAAGTCTCTGCCAGATCAATTACTTTGAAATTAAACCTGATTTTAAAAAAAAACAAAATAGATTGATACTAAATAATACAATGCAGTTAATTTATGATCAATAAAGCCAAGGCAATTTAAAACTATGGATTGTGATTTGTCCTTGAACCATTCTGCTAAGTATTGCAGCGTATATGGGGCATATTGTAAAGTCACAAGCTGTTCTGGGACTGTTGAAATATCTTCAGAATCTCCTTTTGTGGGGACTGAAAGGGGCTGATGTGAAGACACAGTTTACTTCCTCTCATCTCTTGGCAGCCATTCTAGGCTCAGCCTAGACTAGGGAGCATTTCCAAAAATTCTGCCATCATTACTCTATCACCAGTGCAGTTCCATCATTGCTAGCAACAATGGAAGTGCTGAAACTGATTGTCTATTGTTATTTTTACCACTTAGTCATCCAGGTCAACTCAAGGTAACAGTAAAGATCCTGTTAGGCTTGCATCAGCATGGAAATGGGTAGGAGATACATTCCAACCAAATGGCCACAGAACATTTTTGAGGAGAAATTGAGTGTTAAGGCCACATCTAATATTTGAATAGAATAGAATTCAGCAGGGCTCATCCCCTGCAGGTGAGCGAGGCTCCACCCCCTGGGAGGGCCCAGCCCCAGCTTGCACAGGCCAAAGCTGCCCGCCCGCCCCCAGCGGGCGGCAGCCCTTGGGCGGCGCCCGAAGGGCGGCGACAAAAGGGCGCTGGCCGTTTTGTGGCCGTTGTGAGGCCGGAGTGAGGACCTATGATGCCTCCCTATACCTCCCTCACCTCCTCGCCCTCTATCACCTCCCTCCTTCTAGCCTTTCTCACGCACCCCCTCCTTCTCCCTCTTCCATCACCAGCGGCCTTTCTCCAGCCAACCTACCCCTTATTCTCACCCACGCCCATCCCCCCTCCCCACCCTCATCCCCCCTTACCCATTCCCCCTAGGCCCAAACCCGCGACACCCAGGTGTTCCACAGACCATTGTGGCCAATACGAGGCCAGTGCACGACTCCCGCCCCGCAAACCCGGCCGTTCCCCATCCCCCAACCTCATCCGCATCCCCTGCCTTCCCAAACACCAATTGCCTTTTTCCTGCTCCCTCTGGAACTGCCGCTCGTCCGTGGCTAAAGCTCCCTTCATCCACGATCTCTTCCTCTCTCGCCCCTTTCAACTCCTGGCTCTTACGGAAACCTGGATCACGCCCTCCAACTCTGTTACCCCGGCTGCTCTATCCTCCGGGGGCCTGTCGTTCTCTCACCGCCCCCGCCCTGAGGGCCTGGGTGGTGGTGTGGGCTTGCTCCTTGCTAAGCACTGCCAATTCAAAACCCTCTCCCCTCCCCCCTCCTCCTCCTTCCCTTCCTTTGAGGCCCACTCTGTGCGCTTATACTCCCCTCTACACCTTCGGGTTGCTGTCATCTACCGCCCCCCGGGTTCCCTCTCCTCTTTCCTCCCGGACTTTGAATCCTGGCTCACCTTCTTCCTCTCCGATGATATCCCCACTCTTATCCTTGGTGATTTCAACATTCACGTTGACACGCCCTCCGCCCCCTCTGTTTCCCGCTTTCTCTCTCTCGCTTCCTCCTTTAATCTCCGACTCTGGACCGACTCCCCCACTCATACTGACGGCCATTCCCTCGACCTCGTCTTCACTCGAAACTGTTCTCTAACTGACCTCTCCTTTGACCCCTTCCCTAGTTCTGATCACTTCCTCGGCTCCTTCAGCCTTTCCCACCGACCCCCCTCCGCCTCCCCCTCTATGCGCCCCTTCCGCAATATGCAGGCCCTTACTCCCTCGGAGTTTGCCGCACATCTTTCCCCCCTTCTCCCCCCCGTTTTCGCCTCCTCCTCCCCTGACTCTGCTGTCTCTGCTCTCAACGCTTCTCTCTCCTCGACCCTTGACTCTCTTGCCCCCCCCTCTGCTCGCCCCGTCCGCCCCCTCGACCCCCGCCCCTGGCTTACCCCTGCCATCCGCTACCTCCGCTCCTGCGCCCGGGCTGCCGAACGCCTCTGGCGCAAATCCCGCTCCCTCCCTGACTTCCTCCATTACAAATTCTCCCTCTCCTCCCTCTCCTCGGCTATCTCCCTAGCTAGGCATCGCTATTATGCCTCTAGGATCGAATCTTTCTCCCGCGACCCTCGCCGCCTTTTCTCTACTTTCGACTCCCTTCTCAAACCCCCCTGCCCTCCTCCGCCCTCTTCCCTTGCTGCTCAGGATCTTGCATCGTTCTTCACCTCCAAGATTGACAAGATCCGTCGGGATATTGCCTCCCTCCGCCCCCCGCCCCCCTCCCTCCTCGCATCCTTCCCTCCTGCCTCTCTCCAGGAAATCTCTGCTCTTCTCTCTTCATCCAACCCCTCCACCTGCCCCCTTGACCCGATCCCCTCCCGCCTCCTGACCTCTATTGCTCCCACTGTCGCTCCCCCCCTTCTGCATGTCGTCAATCTCTCCCTTTCCACAGGCTCCTTCCCCTCTGCCTTCAAACATGCCACTGTCTCCCCCATCCTCAAAAAGCCTACCCTGGACCCTTTCGATCCCTCTAGTTACCGGCCGGTCTCCCTCCTTCCCTTTGCTTCGAAGCTCCTGGAACGTGTCGTCTACTCCCGCTGCCTGAACCTCCTCTCTGCCAACTCCTCCCTGGACCCTCTCCAGTCCGGCTTCCGCCCCCTCCACTCTACTGAAACTGCCCTGGCCAAGATCACCAATGATCTACTTGTCGCTAAATCGAAGCGCCACTACTCCGTTCTTGTCCTCCTTGACCTCTCTGCTGCCTTTGACACTGTCGACCACTCGCTCCTCTTGGACTCGCTTTACTCTTTGGGCTTCCGTGGCTCTGTCTTTGACTGGTTCTCCTCCTACCTCTCTGACCGCTCCTTTAATGTCTCCCTCCCCGAGTCGACCTCCCCCTCCCTTCCCCTCTCGGTTGGGGTTCCCCAAGGTTCTGTCCTTGGCCCTCTCCTCTTCTCTATCTACACCCGGTCCCTTGGTGAAATTATTGCCTCCCACGGGTTCCAATACCATCTCTATGCTGATGACACCCAACTCTATCTCTCTACCCCCTCTCTCTCCTCCTCTGTCCGCTCACGCCTCGTCGACTGCCTCTCTGATATCTCCGCCTGGATGTCCCGACGCCAACTCAAACTGAACATGGCCAAGACTGAACTCCTCATTTTTCCTCCATCCCCCTCCTCTCCCTCTGACCTGACCATCTGCATTGATGGGGTCACCATCCGTCCTGTTCTCCGTGCCCGCAGCTTGGGCTTCATTTTTGACACGCACCTCTCCTTTAAACCTTACATTGACTCTGTGGCCAAATCCTGCCGATTCGCTCTCCTCAACATTGCCCGCATTCGCCCCTTTCTATCTGTCTCCTCGGCCAAAATCCTTGTTCATGCCATGGTTATCTCTCGCCTCGACTACTGCAACCTCCTCCTTGCTGGCCTCCCTCGCTCCCACCTGTCCCCCCTTGTGGCGATCCAAAACTCTGCCGCCAAGGTCATTCACTCTGCCCGTCGCTTCGACCATGTGACGCCTCTCCTCCTCTCCCTTCACTGGCTCCCCCTTCCTGAACGTATCCTGTTCAAACTCCTGGTTTTCACGTTCAAATCGCTCCATGACCAAGCTCCCCCTTACCTCTCGGACCTAATCGCCCTACGCGCTCCTGCGCGCGCTCTCCGCTCTTCCGCTGTCCCCTCCCTCGCTCTCCCTCGCTTCTCCTGCTCGCCCAACCGCCTTCGTCCCTTCTCCCTCGCTGCCCCGCATGCCTGGAACTCCCTCCCTGCCGACGTCCGCCTCGCCTCCTCCCTCCGCTCCTTCAAATCCCTCCTCAAGACCCACCTTTTCCATGCTGCCTTTCCCAATGCCCTCTAGTCTTTCCCCTTGCTCTTACTGTCAGCCCTCCTCTGCTGACTGCTGCTACCGACCACCTTGTAACCAAGCCAAGTACACGCACCTGAGACTTCGCATCCGCCTGAATGTTTGTTTGTCTTCTCCCATGTCTCTCCCGCTGTCCCCTCTCCTTGTCTCCCCCTCCTTGTCTTTTAGATTGTAAGCCACAGGTAGGGACCGCAGCTGATTATATGTTCTGTACAGCGCCAGGTTGTTACTGGCGCTTTATAAATGTTTAATAATAATAATAATAATAATAATAGAATAGAACAGAATTTATTAGAATATAATTTATTTACGGCTATAGGCCAAACATACTTTAAATAGTTCAAACAATAATATCAAAAAAACATGTTTTTAAAAATACTTTCTTTTAAAATACATTCTACGTTTGTATAACTGGTTCATCTACAGCCTAATAAAAGGAGGAAACCACCTCAATTTTAACCTCAAATATACCTATACCTAAATTATTTTTATTGAAACAGCATATCTATTTTAAAACAAATTTCCATTAATAACTTTTAAGTAACTTCTTTCTTATCTTATTAACTATGCATAAAAAAACTTCATAGACAAAAGAGGAATCATTTTGTAACAACCACATTGTTTTTTCTAGAGGAGACAAGTAAGGGAACTTTTGAGCTACTGAATCCAAGTAGTGCCTCCTTACATCCATACATAGAGGGCAGAACCAAAGTAAAAAGATTATGTCCTCTACACAACTATCAGACAATTGGCATGGATGTAGGGTACTTTCAGACATGATGCTAACCACCCTTGGTGGTTATTTATGCATGGATGATTTCAGATGTGACGGGGCAGCATTCGCTCCGTCACGGAATCAACCTATTGATTCCCCACCGGGATCAATACCGTCAACAGATGTGCCGGCTGATCCCAGCGGGGAATCTGGGGAGGGGGGTGGGGCTGCACGGCGCTACGTGTGGCCACACAGCCCCCCCCCACGCTTCCCCAGCAGCCCGCCCGCCCACCCCCCAGGAGAATGGCCACGGCCTGGAATCGGCAGCGAGAACGGGCCATGGTCCGGGAACAGACGTGACATTGACAAGCTCAACCACGATGAATTCCACCGTGGTCGAGTGTGTTACCGTCACGTCTGTTGGGGGGGAAGTGATTCCTGCCGGGTGTTCACCCCCGGTGGGAATCACTTTGGGTATTTTCAGACGTTACGAGATCATGCTCAACCACGGGGTATTCCCACATGGTGATCGCGTCACGTCTGTTGGGGGGAATGGAAGCTCCCCGCCAGATGTTCACCCCCAAGAATCATGGGGAGGAATCACATTGACCATGCAAACGGAGGTCCTGCCCAGACTATCTCGGTTTGCATGTTCAATGTGATCCCCCCCCTCCCATGATCAGGGGGATCGTCTCGTCTGCCCCTCTACCACAGCCCGGACTCAGTGGCAGGATTCCGGGCCGTGGTCAATGCGGGCGGGCGCTGCAGCCGCATTGGCCGCGGCGCCCGCCCATCTCCCAAGAGGGCGGGCGGCCTAGGGAGCATGGGGGGTGGGGCTGTGCGGCCGTACTGTGAGCCACGCGGCCCCTCCCCGATTCCCCACCGGGATCAGCCAGCACGTCTGTTGGACGTGCCGGTTTAATCCCGGCGGCGGATCAATGGGTGATTCCATGACGGGGCTAATACAGGCCCCGTCATGTCTGAAAATACCCTTTGACCACGCTTTCGGAGATGGTCCCCAGACCATCCTCGAAAGCCTGGTTATTTTGATTCCCGCCAGTGGGTCACTGTGGTGAACATCTGGTGGGATTCAAACAGACGTTACGGGACCATTCGCCACCACTGTCGATTGACTGGTTGAGTATGGTTTTGTAATGTCTGAAAATACCCCATGTTTCAGGGCTGTATTGGTGCCCTATGCAGCCCTGCAACATCCATAAATAACCACCAAGGGTGGTTAAAGGGTGGTTAGCGTCATGTCTGATAGTATCCATAGTCTCTTGTCAGACCTTTGGGGAGGGGGGTGGGTGGGTTAGGGGGTTTTAATCTCCCCCTACCCTTATTTATTGTTTTTTGTGCCGAACCCTGTTTTAATATTATTAGGATGGTTTAAAATTTTTATATGATTGTATTTTTATGTTTTTAAATTGTTAGCCGCCCCGAGCTGTTTTCAGGAGGGGCAGGATAAAAATTGATTAAAAATAAATAAATAAATAAATAAATATGGAATTTTATTCCATCTGCCTCTAAGAACTGCCATATCAAGCTGGCCAAAGCACAGTTCAGTAATTATTTCCCTATGTTTAGCATTTACCACTAGGGCTGATGCGGCAGGAGCTGTTACCACGCAGCGATTCCATTCCGCCATATCGGAATTGCCCGCGCCACACCGTGGATTTTCTGCAGACATTCAGTTAATTCTGCCATCATTCTGCAAATTGCGGAATTGCGGAAAAATTGCAAAAACTGTCGGAAAACCGCTGTTCCACTATTTTGTGGTGCTGGCGGAATGGCGGAAGTAGCGAAAATGTCATGTTTCCACTATTTTGTGAAGCCTGTGGAAGTAGCGGAATGGAATTAGCGGAACTGCAAAAGTAGCGTAATGAAACTAGCGGAATGAAAGCCTCTGCCACGCCGTACCATTAATTGCAGAAACGCTGTTTCCAGTGGAATTAGCTACCGCTGCGACATTCCGCTACAGCCCTATTTACCACTATAGAGATGTAAAGAGCCAAACTGAATTCAGTTTTGACATATATGAGTAAGGGAGAATTCTTAAACCAGCTCACTAGGCCGATATCATTTTGCCATGCAATATCCGGAAGACGAAGGGCAATCTGCGACCTATCGTTCAACAGTGGTAGACTATCAATCTTATTCCACTTTTCTCCAAGACCTTCCATCAAATGTTTCTGATTTATTCCAGTTAACCAATTAAAATCAAAAACTTGAGAATTCCCACATTCTAATAGGCACTGTTTGGGGAGTCTAGCAGAGGAATAAGCTCTCATTTTTTTCCAATACGAAATGACACTTATTTGTGCTCATACAATGACACTTAAGGAGCTTGTTCCAGCTCAAACTAATGTAGCAGGTGACTCCTGTGCAACCTAAGCAACCTTAAACCTCCCTCCCTGAGCTGAAACCAGCAGATTCTTCCTTGAGTAGCCCTGAAGGTATTTTGGACTTCATTGGACAATTCTCCACAGAGTATACAGTATCAAATGCTGACAATCTCCTCAGTTGCAATGTGTTTGCCAATATGGGTTTAGTGAAAAAAGTAGAAGAAATTTATGGAGTCTTCAATGATACGGGACACTTAAAAGGAGACCCAGTGAAAATTATTTTATTTATTTTATTTATTTCAAAATGTATAACCCATCCCCTCCTGCCCAATGGCAACTCGGGGCAGCGAACAGTAGACAATTAAAATATAAATACAAAAATATAAAATACAATAATAATAATAATTATTATTATTATTATTATAAGCATTTATATAGCAGAAGCGATGTACCTGGTGCTTTACAAAAAACAAGACAGACACGGTCCCTGCCCGAGAGCTTACAATCTAAAGACAGGGGGAGGGGAGACAGGGAAGGAGGAACAGAGGGAAGAGACGGGATGCATCATTCATGAGGATGCAAGAACTCAGGTCCACTTCTTGGCTTGGTAACAGTAAATTGGGAGTATACAGATAACATGTAGGGGATAATCCTGGGTGGGGATGATTAGCATGTTACGATTTGATTGTATGCAATATACTATGAGAATTAATATACTGGAACCAATGACCATATTTGAAAATGCATATAACTATTGTACCAAAGCTCTGAATTCTCTGTACTGATCCAGTAGGCAGGATCTCTAGAAATAGCCAGGTAGGCTGTGTGGAAAATAATCTCACATGACTTTCACAAACTCCCAACCACATCATCATGTCTTGCAAGACCAGTGATTTACATCATATTGCTGACCAACCGCACCCAGCCTGGAACAAAGCACTGACAAAGACTAAAACAAAGGGGCTTGATGAGAGGGTGCTTGAACACCCCTGAAGAATATCTCCTTCACGCCTGGAGGGGAAGGAGGAGATGTTTCTGCTCAGGGAGTTGCCAACTGACAAGCAGAAGCCATTCAAGCGGCCATCACCCTTTTTGCACCAGCACAGATGATAAAGGCATATCTACTCCCTGCCTGAAGGGAGGGAAAAAGATGTCCTGTTATCAAGTGCCCACCCTGACTAACAAACAAACTGGGAATGTGACCATTAGCACCCAGGCTCCAGATGGATGGGAAAGGGAGATGACAGCCAGACTCTGTAAGATGAATACCAGCAAGCACATTGCACAATCAAGCACCCTGGAATATGCATACTGAAGAACATCTTCTCCCCAAAACACTATAAAAGACTGAAGCAGAGACCAGAACGTTGTCTCAGCGCTTGGCATCTAACTTGGTGTTCGTGGGCTGTTGACCCTTTCCGGGACCCCTCCATAGGGGGTCCTACAACCCTATCTCCTGCTCCTAACAGATGACATCCACCGTTTTGAGCTTTCAAGACATGTAAGACTGACTTTGGGTGTGGGATATTGTATAGCTAGGTAACTGCTGCTGGATCATTACAGACTGGGCTTTATAAATGTGTGAACAACTAAATAAATCTATAACTATGATTTAAGATCCCTTCTATGTGAATCTCTCATATGTGCAAACCAGGGTGTGTGGGTCCCCCGATCCAAAGAGAGCTAATTCCCTAAATCCTAACAAGCAGGCGTTAGGAAGGGTGGAGCGGAAGAGGTGGGTTTTGAGGAGGGACTTGAAGGTGTGGAGGGTGAGGGCAAAGCGGATAAGAACAGGGAGGGAGTTCCAGGTGTGCGGGGCAGCAAGGGAGAAGGGACGAAGGTGGTTGGGAGAGCAGGGGAAGCGTGGGAGGGTGAGGGAGGGGATAATATAAAATGCAAAATATAATAATATAAAATGTAAAATATAAAAATCTTAACACAAATGAGGTCCAAATAAATACACCCCCCCCAAACCTCCCACCCATCCCCCTCACCAAACAGTTGGTGAAATAGCCAGGTCTTGCATTGTCTGCAGAAAGTGGGAAGGTCTGGAGAGAGGTGGATGTCTGCAAGGAGAGAGTTCCACAACCTTGGTGGTGCCACCAATAACACCCTCTCAAATGTTGCCACCCGGGAAATCTCGAAGAGAGTGCCCCTAGCCAACCACAGGGTCTGATCCAGGACATGAGGGATAAGGCAGTCCCACAAGTAAGCAGGGCTCAGGCCATATAGGACTTTAAAGGTAATAACCAACACCTTGAATTGGGCCCGGAAGATTATAGACAGCCAGTGCAGAGAGTGGAGCACTGGTGTTATGTGCTTATGGTGGCCTCTTACCTACCAGGAGGTGGGCCACCATATTCTGTACCATATGCAGTCTCCATATCATCACCAAGGGTAGCCCCATCTAGAGTGTGTTACAGTAGTCCAATCTTGAGGTGATGAATGCATGGATGACGGTGGCAAAATCAAAGCCTGAGATAGAAGGCCAAAGACAACGGACCAGTTGTAATTTACAAAATGCACTCCTTACCACAGCCTCCAACTGGACATCCAGGCAGAGCTGTGAACTGAGGAGTACACCCAGACTCCAAACCTGAGAGACCAAGGAGTGACGTACCCCATCAATGTTGGGGCCCTCCACTCCCTTGCCCCTTCCCACCAAAATCACCTCCGTCTTATCAGGATTTGGCTTCAGATGGTTCACTCTCATCCAATCCCCCACCACAGCCAGACACTGGGTAAACTCACCCAATGGCTGCATGTACACGTTGAACAGGAGAGGGGACAGAATGGATCCCTGCAGAACTTCACACGTGAGATCCTGGGAAGACAATGAAAAATCTCCAAGTATCACATGCTGAGTTCTTCTGGCCAGGAATAAGCTGAACCATTCATGAACAATTCTGTCCACCCGAGCATGGTCCCACAGGCAGGTCACCAGCATCTCATGGTCAACCATGTCAAAAGCTGCTGATAGATCTAATAAAATCAAAAAAGTGGACCAACCTCGGTCCAGCTCACAGCACAGATCGTCGACCAAGGTCACAAGCACAGTCTCCGTGCCATAACCCGGATGAAAGTTGGACTGCAAGGGATAAAAAAAAACAGTGTAGTCCAGGTGTGGACTGGGGCTGCTGGGCTACCACCTGTTCAATATCCTTCCCTAAAAAGGGAAGGTTAGAGACTGGTCGATAACTGGCAAGTGAGTCAACATCAAGAGATGGCTTCTTGAGCAAAAGTCACACCACAGCCTCCTTAAGGCACCCTGAGACCTTGCCCTCCCCAAGGAAGGCATTGACAACCCCTCCCACCAATGTCCCCAATGTCTCTCAGCTGCCTTAACCATCCAGGACAGGCATGGATCAAGTTCCCAAATCATGGCCCTCACAGCCCCCAGCACCTCCACAGCATCAGCAGGCGATACCTGCTGAAACCGATTCCATAAAACTGGATAAAGCAGGGCATCCATAATCTCAGGTACAATTACTGTATCAAACGCAGCGTCTAAGTCATGGTGGATCCAAGCAATTTTATCCTCAAAATAGTCAATAAACAGGTCACAGTGAGCACTGGAAAATTCCATTTCCAAACAGAGAGAGGACGGACTGACCAGCCCCTTCACCACCCGGAAAAGCTCATCTGGATGAGACTTTGCAGATTATATGATGGTAGCAAAAAAACTCTTCTTTGCTGCCCACATATCCATGGCATAGACTTTTAAAGCAACTCTGTGTCACAACCGGCCAGCTTCAGCACGAGTATGGTGCCACTGTCACTCTAACAGCCTCCCCTCTTGCTTCAGCCGATGCAGGTCTTCTGTGAACCATGGAGCCCTGTGCCACCTATTCTCATGAAGCGGATGCCTGGGAGCTATCCGGTCAATGGTCTTGGCTACCAGGGTGTTCAAGAGAGCAACAAGGTCATCGAGCAGTTGGCCATTGAGTCTGCCCCCAGAGCATTCCGGAACTGCTCAGGTTCCATAAGTCTCTGGGGGCGAACCAAACAAACAGTTTCCCCACCATGCCGGGGGCAGACATATGCTGGGAGACTGACTCACAGGAAATAATGGTCTATCCATGATAAGGGCACAGTTGACACAGTTTTAAGAGACAATGCTGTGTCATACAATGTGTATACACCCTACAGGATTCCAATCCCATTTCTTATAAAGTAGAAGCAAAGTTAAAGAGAATGGAAAATAATGACATAATTGGGAAAATCTCAAAACTATCTCCATGGTATGCAACTATGGTGTATATTATAACAAAAATTGGAAACACACAAACCTGCATAGACCTTAAAAGACTCAATACAACAATATCGAGAGAAAAATATGTTTTACCAAGACTAGATGATTTTATCCCCAAAATATCAGAAGCTACTGTGTTTTCTAAGCTACGTGCCTCAAGTGGGTTCCAGCAAATTATTTTAGCCAAAGAGAGTTCTAAATTGATTACATTCATCATACCATATCAGAGATTCTGCTTCTAAAGATTACCCTTTGGGATTTCAAGTGCTCCTGGCATTTTCCAAATAAAGATGACAGAACTGCTTAAAGATGTCATTGTTTTTTTATAGTATTTATGATATTTTATTATATTTTGGTGTATGGGTATGGTATATGGATGAAAGCATGACAAAACCCTCAATGAAGTTCTGAGCATAATCAATAGGTCAGGAATCAAGTTTTATGGGGATGGTGAACTATCTAGGCCAATACCTGAAAGATCTGTCTACAGTGACAAGATCACTGAATGAATTACTAAGATCTGATACATCCTGACTTTGGAGACCAAAGCAGGAACACACTTTCAACAGAGTAGAAGATCTGATTTCAACTATGACAGTTTTAAAGTTCTATGATATAAACAAACCTACTATGGTTAGTGCTGATGCAAGCAGGTATGGTCTTGATGCTGTATTGTTGCAGCTACTTGGATCTCAGATTAAACCTGTTGCATATTGCTCTTGTACACTAATAGACCCAGAAAAACAATATCCACAGAATGAGAGAGAATACCCAGGAAGTTTATGGGTATACAAAAATATTATAGATACCTGTGTGGATTAGATTCTTTTAAACTGATAACTGAACACAAACTTCTTTTAACCTTCATCAGTGGTAAAAACCTGGAACATGTGACAGTGGGCACCTTTTGATTAGACTAATGTAATTTTAATTGCTGAATATGTTTCTAGGGAAAAACTGATAATAGCAGACACACTGTCACAGAGTCCAGCATCGTGCACAGACACTTGTGGACTAGACAAAGATGTAAAAGCATATACTTTTACAAGCTTATAGTTTTACTGTGTCAGAGAACAGATTAGCCCAGCTATTAGAGGCAACCTTGGCTGATAACTTCAGGAAGGTTGAAAACAAATTCAGCTAAGATGGCCCCAAAAGCCAGAGAACATCAAGACTGTTGATAGAGACTATTTTGCTTTGCAAGGACAATTGAGTCAAATGGACTAACAATTAGAGAAAACTGCATAATTATTCCCAGTATTTTGAGAAGAGAAGTTCATGATGTCATTCATGAAGGTCATCAACAGTTAACTAAAAGGTATGAACAGGCCAAACAATCAGTGTGGTTGCCAGGAACAAAGACATAGAGGATAAAATACCTTTATGTGAACATTGCAGAACCAATAGACCAACACAATACAAAGATGTCCTGATAACAACACCTCTGCCTGAAAGACCCCAGAAGAGGCAAGCAGCAGATTTAGAATTCAGAGGATATCATTACCTAGTGGTGGTAGACTACTTTTACAGATACACAGAGATACTGGGTGAAAACAAATGAGACAGGGAGAGCCATTGCAACTGCCACTCCCTGGATCGGTGTGCAGCACAGAACAAACGTGGGTAAACACAGGCAGGTGGACAGCCATCCCACTGTCCCCATGGCACAGGTGAGGCAGAGTAACTGAACACATGGGTGGGCATCCAGCCACAGCCCCACCCTGATCCCAGCACCCTGCTTCCTGTCATGATGTACAACCATGGCAAACTGTGGGCAAAAGAAGCCACAGCAGCCACTTTCTCCTGACCTTATAGTGCTCTGGGAGCACAGGAGTGGAGGCCGGGGAAGCAGCCCCTTGCATCCTTGCCAGCACACAGAGGTGCCAGCCAGCCACAAGAGGAATGAGTCACCTCCCACAGAAAGCCAGCTGTAAGGAGCAAAGCATATACTCTATGGCGAGCAAAGGAACAAAATGGGAAAGGAGAAAGGAGAAATGAAAGCAGATGTGCACGTTGTCCAAGTAACCAGTTCCCTGGCATGCTGCAAGTCCAGTCCCTTTCAGCCTCCACTAACAGCACAGGTCACAGATCAGTCACACTGGCAGCCCATAGTACAAAGTTCCAACAAAGTTCGAGCACCTGGAGGGTAGGGAACCCCGCTGCCTCCATGGATCAGTGACACTGACAGCCCATAGCACAAAATTCTAACAAGGTCCCAGCACCTGGGGGTTGGGAAACCGCACTCTCTCTGTATTTAACCCCACTGATACATGCCCCTCTGGTAGCCTCTCCCCATCAAACACTGCACCACCATATATTGGTGGTTGAAAGCATCCCCATGCACCAGGGCAACTTACACCTCTGGCTGTGTCCATTCTTTGTACAGGACACAAAGCTCAGTTGCAGTTGGGTAATCCACCTGGTAAGCAGCTCTCCCAGCCTCCCTGGAGGTCCAGCTCCAGCATCTGATCAAGGCATTGGCCCTGCACATCCCTCCACTGTCAGCAGGACAGTGGTGAAAGAAAGTGGCATAAAGGTCTAGCCACCATAAGGCCCAGACAAAACTCGGGAAGCTCAGAAATCTCCTGCAAAGCCAAGCTTTTGTCCGCATCCCACAGTCCCATCACCCCTGCAGGGGTCCCACACCAGTGGGCCACAGCACCCAGAAGCCCAACTCACCTGCACAGTGTTTACACTCTATCTTGGATACATGATGCCCTAGGAGCTGTATGTATCAGCTCACAACCCTATAGCCAGCCTCTCTGGATGATGGGTCAGCCAGAAGCCTCTGCACATTCCCCCTCAGCCACAAGTCAACCAGGGCCAAGATTGATACCCCCTCCCCCGCAACCTTGCCATGCTCCATATGCTGAGCAGCAGCAGTAGGCAGAGGCCAGAGCAGACACCATGGTGTCCCGTTCCTAGGGAAAGCACACAAAATGAACCCAGGGCAGCAGAATGGGGGCCAGGAGCAGCGCAGGTTGCTGGAAAACACATAGTAGTGTTACATACACAAGATAAGGAAATACCTCAGTCAGTGCCAAACAAGCAGGAGCACAGCTTCCACAGAGCATTCCCCAGACAGAGACCTTGACTGTCCTGCGGAGCCACACACCTGGCCAGTTTGGTACACAGGGGGCAGTTTCCCCACCAATGATCCCATGGTGCCCATAAGCTTATAGGATCAAGCACAGGGCCAGGCCAGGGTGGTACCACCTGGCTCAGAACATAAATAGAATCAGCTGTGCAGGAATCTTCCCAGCCAATACCTAGGTGTGCAGACAGCCAGGTGATGGCAGATAGGTGCTTACATTCAGTGCTTTCACTCAGTGCATCACCACTTCAAAGGCTCTGGCACGGTGTCTAAAGGTGCCACAGCCTTCTGCTGCATAGACATGGAGCACAAACACCTAGCTGCCCTTCAGTTTATCCTTGCAACTACTGAAGCAAGCCAGCGAGTTCTCCAGACAGTGCAAGCCATCTGCAGCACCTGGCACAAGGCCATTGCCAGTCAGGGATGGATCCTCACCGATGTTCAGGCCAGGGTGGTGTGACACAGAGACTAGTCCCTGTCAGGTGCTGATGAGCTGCACTGGCGGGGTTAAAGGCACTGCAAGGGAAGCTGATGTGGGCCATGAGTTACCTGTCCCGACATCGCAGCAGTGAACCTCACACTTGGGACAGGTGATGCCAGTTGGGAGGATCTCCTGGGTTATACTGAGGACCACAGACTGGTGGCAGATGGTGCTGGCCATGTCAGAAGCTATAGAGTGGATGACCCATTTCAAAATGTCACAGTGGCTGCTGTTCCGGATCATGGAGATCCTCCAGCCATAGCTGGAGAGTGAACAGATGGTAATAAGGATGCCTACACTTGTGGAGAAGCACGTGGCCATCACCATTTGGATACTCGCCACAAGACTCCTACCGCTCCGTGGCCCAACATTTTGGCATGGGAATATCCATCATGGGTACCATCCTGGTGCAGGTCTGTGAGGCCATAGTGTGGTGTCAGCATACTGTGCATCAGCATCCCTGACTGCTTTAGCTGACTTGGTGTCGGAGGTGGTCTTGGGGTCCCCTAGGCTTATAGTCTTGGGGGATTTTAGCATTCACACTGAGGCCAGGCTGTGTGGGGCAGAGCAGAAGGTCAAGGCCTCCATGGCAACCATAGGCCTGTCCTAGATTGTGACTGGCCCGATACATGAGAGGGGGCATACTCTGGACCTGATATTCTGCACCAACCTTGAGGCGGGGAGTCCTATGATTTGAGGTGTTATGGTATCACCTTTGTCATGGTTGGACCATTACCTCCTGAGGGTCCTCGTCCCGGCACCACTTGTGCCCCCAGTGGGGTGTGGGACCTATTAGGTTGGTCCACCCGCAGAGTTTTCTGGAATGAGGAGAATTCCGGAATGCTCTGGGTGAGTTACCCTCGGATCTCAACGGCCGCTTGATCAGTGCCCTCGTTGCCATGTAGAATGATCTCCTCATGGAGGCTATTGATTGAGTGGCTCCCAGGCGTCTGCTTCCTGCGCTTTGGTGTCACAGGTCCCCGTGGTTTGTGCAGGATCTGGGATGGCAGAAGCATGAGGGGAAGCAGTTAGAGTGTTGATGGTGCCATACTCATGCTGAAGACAACCAATCACGGCATAAACTATTTTTGAAGGATTATGCCATGGCTGTGAGGGCAGCAAAGAAAAGGTTCTTTACTGCCATCATAGCATCTGCTAAATCGCATCCAGCAGAGCTTTTCTGGGTGGTGAGTCATCTGGTCAGTCCGGCCTGTCTCCACCTGGCCCTGGAGTCATCCAGTGCCTGCTGTAACATGTTTATGACGTATTTTGCAGATAATATTGCTTGAATTCATCATGACTTCGACTCCACTTTTCTGAGGCAGTGGCAGAGTCAGAGTGTGTCAATGCCCCGTCTTGTCGTGTTTTGTGGGATCAGTTTCAGTTGATGTTGCCTGATGATGCAGAGGATGTGCTTGGGTCTGTTAGAGCCACTACATGTGAATTAGATCCTTGCCCGTCCTGGCTGGTGAAGGCCAACTGGGAGACATGGGGGCTGTTTCTGGCTGGGGTGAGCAATGCCTCCCTACAGGAGGGCAGGGTGCCAGATTGCCTAAAGGAGGCTGTGATCCGGCCCCTCTTGATATTGGTTCTCCCACTAGTTATCTGCCTGTTTCTAACTTTCCCTTTTGAGGGAAGGTTATTGAATGGGTGGTGATTCAACAGCTCCAGGCACATCTGGATCGCATCAGTTTCTTGGACCCTTTGCCGTCTGGCTTTCAGCCAGGTTATGGCACCGAGACTGCACTTGTAGCTTTGGCCAACAACCTGTGGGTGGAGTTAGATGGGGCAATTCAACCCTGCTGATTCTACTGGACCTGTCGGCGGCTTTTGACACAGTTGATTATGAGGTGTTGGTGACTCACCTAAAGGACCTACCTGGGGTGGGTAGGACCATTCTTCAATGGTTTTTTTCCTTCCTAATCGGAAGATCGCAGTGGGTGGTACTTGGGAATTGTTCATCATTCCCTAGGGGTCTTCCCTGTGGGGTCCCATGGGGTTCTACTCTGTTCCTCCTCCTGTTCAATGTGTATATGCAGCCACAGGTGGAGGTCGTGCGCAGGTTTGGGGTCTGGTGTCATCAGTATGCTGATGAAACCCAGCTTTACCTCTCTTTTTCATCTGAACCAGGCCTGGAAGTCTCTGAGCTTTCCCAATGTCTGGAGGCTATGGGGGAATAGATGAGCTTGCGTTGACTGAAGCTGAATCCTGATAAGATGGAGGTGATGCTCACTGGCAGTGTTAGTGATCTGGGCGAGGTTGGAGCGCCCACCGTTGATGGAATTCACCCTCCCTTGGCCTCTCAGGTTTGGAGCCTTGGGGTGCTCCTGGATCCCCAGCTGCGCCTGGATGTCCAGGTGGCAGCTGTGGCTAGGAGCACCTTTCACCAACTACATCCGGTAGCATGACTCTGACCATATTTTTCAGATCGGGACCTTGCCACCATCATCCATGCATTCATTACCTCGAGACTGGATTACTGCACCGTGCTCTACGTGGGGCTGTCCATGGCTGTCCATGGTTGTCCAGTACAGAATGCAGTTGCTCATCTGTTTATGGGGATGGGTCATTGTGAGCACATTACTCCAGTTCTTTGGGCACTGCACTGGCTCCTATAGTCTTCTGGACCCAATTCAAGGTGCTGGTGCTGACCTATAAAGCCCTACATGGCCTGGGTCCTACCTATCTGAGGGATCGTCTCATCCCCCAAACCTCAGGGTGCTCATCTGAGGGCACCTTCCTGGAGGCTCCACGTTTTTGTCAGGTGGCCACTGTGAGGAGAGCATTCTCAGCAGCTGCTCCGTTACTGTGGAATTCCCTTCCGACTGAGGTGAATCTGCTCACCTTCCAGTGACAGTGTAAGACCTGTGTTCCACCAGATATTTGGTGGAGGGATGGGTAGAATGGGAAAGCAGGGGGATTGGGGTGGAGAAGAGTTGAGGGGATGATCTAGGATTGGGGGTTGTTTTATGTTTTTGTATTTTTTGTTTGTTTTATATGTGTGTTATATTTCTATTTTAATAATTTAATAATTTTAATATTGTAAGCTTCCCTGAGCTGCCTTGGCAAGAAGGGAGGGGTAATAAATTTAAATAAAATAAATAAATAATTCAACCTGGCAGACCTCCCCTACCCAGCCATGTCCCTTCTGTTCTCAAGTCTGGCAGGCGTCCCCTTACTTTACTTTACTTTTAATCTATCTGAGGGCCTCCCCTGCCCAGGCACTCTCATGTTCCTTGATAGGCCTGGCGGGCTTCCCCTGCTCAGACACTATCTATGTCCTTAGTTTGGTCCAGACTACAGTGAGACATGGAAAAACAGGCAATCTTTCAGATATGTGGGGCCCAGACCATTTAGGGCTTTAAAGGTGAAAAACTAGCACCTTGAATTATGCCCAGAAAGTTATAGGAAGCCAGTGCAGACTACAGAGCACAAGTATAATGTGCTTGCTGTCCCTCACCCCCAAAAGGAGATGAGCTCCTGCACTCTGTACCAGCTGCAGCTTCCAAACAGTCATCAAGGACATCCCCACGTAGAGTGGATTGCAGTAATATAGCCTCAAGGTGATGAAAGCATGGATGTCAGTGTCCATATCCGAATCAGAAGAGGCTGCAGTCACCTCACCAGCTGGAGTTGGTGAAAAGCACTCCTCGCCACTGCCGCAACCTGACAATCCAAGGGGTCCAGAAGCACTGGACGATCAACCAGAGGGGGCCAGACTCCATCAATAAGAGAAGTCCCAATCCCCTCCAGGCTAAAAGACCAGCCAACCATCATCACCTCAGTCTTGTCTGGATTTGGCTTCAATTGACTCATCCTCATCCAGTCCCCAACAGCAGCCAGGCAACGAGTAAACACCAAGACCGAAGGGCCTGGGTCAGATGAAAAGAGAGATGGGTGGCATCAGCATACTAATAACACTTCACCCCAAATCTCCAATTGACCTTGTTCAATGTCCTTATATACATGTTGAGCAAGAGGGGAGACAGAACACCATAGGAGAGGTCCCAAGAAGACAACAAGCAATCGCCCATCATCAGTCTCTGGGACTTCCCTGACAGGAAAGAGTAGAACCACTCACAAGCAGCCTCATGCACCCCCACCAGGTCCTAGTCATGTCATAAAAAGGGAAGGTTAGAGACAGACCAATAGCTGGCCTGGGAGTCAACATCTAAAGATGGCTTCTTAAGCACGTGCTGGACAACTGCAGTTTTAAGAATGTCCGAAACCCTACCCTCCCAAAGGGAGGCATTGACAATCCCAGCCAGCAGTGGCCCAAGCATCTCCCGGCAGGTTTTAACAAGCCAGGATGGGCAAGGATATAATTCATAACTGGTTGCTCTCACACAGCCCCAAAGCATCTCCCCCACATTGCTGGGCAATACTGATTGAAACTGATCCAGATGAACAGGACAAGACTGACTGAGCTTCCATAACCTCAGACTCTGACTCTGTATATAAAATTGCAGTACCAAATTCAGGGTGAATATGAGTGATTTTGTCTGTGAAGTAATTACTAAAAATGTCACAGCAAGCATTAGAGGACTTAATTTCCAGGCAGAGGCAGACTGGATTAACAGGCCCCTCACCACCCAGAACAGCTCTGTCAGACAAAACTTTGCAGATGCTATGATAGCAGGAAAGAAAGTTTTTTCTTTGCCACCATCATAGCCATGGCATAGTCCTTTAAAAAGGATCTATGCTGCAGTTGGTCGGCTTCAGCATGAGTAGTGCACCACCTGCACTCTAACTGCCTACCCTCCTGCTTCAGCTGCCTCAGATTCTCCGTATACAAGAGGAACCTGTGCTGCCGCCGTGAAGGGAGCAGAAGGTCTGGGTGCAACTGCGTTGATGGTCATGGTCAAGACGTCATTCCACAAAATGACCAAGTCATTGACAAAGTAGCCGCTAAGGTCAGTAGTCAAATCCCCCAGAGAGTTCTGGAAACCAATTGGATCCATTAGTCTTCAAGGGCAGACCATCGTAATAGGTCCACCACCCCAACAAGGGCATAGAAGGGAAGGGATCTGTGGATTTAGATGGTAATGATCTGACCATGACAATGGTGTCATAACCACACCCCCGATTATCGGAACCCCCATCTCCAGGTTGGTGCAAAACATCAAGTCCAACGTGTCTCCCACCTCAAGTGTTGGGCCAGATAGGCTCATGGTTGTCATGGCAGCCATGAACTCCTGATCCACCCCTGAAAGGCTGGCCTCATCATGTATGCTTAACTCACCCAAGGCAATAAGTCTGACGAATTCCAACACCACCTTCGAGACCAGCTCAGCTAGAACAGTCAGGGAGTCAGCTGTACAGTAAGGTGCTTGGTGCACCAGCAGAATCCCTAATCTTTTCCCAGCCAAATCCACCACAAGGTGGACACACACCATATTGGTGGGCCATTTAGGTGGACACACACTAAATGGTCCACCACTAAATGGTCCACACTAAATGGTCAATTTTCACAATGGAGAGATGTAAAAAAGTGGTGTGCCCGAGGGATCTGTATTTTGATGGATGCTGTTTAATGTATTCATTAATGATGTGGAAAGGGGCGTTAAGAGTGAGGTGATCAAATTTGCAGATGACAATAAGTTATTCAAGGTAGTTAAAACACGAGCAGACTGTGAAGAATTGCAACATGATCTTACAAGACTGGGTGCCTGCACATCTAAATGCAAAGATGATAGAAGGGATGGATGGAATTCCATGTAAAGAGAGGCTCAACAAGTTAGGGCTGTTTAGTTTGGAGAAGCAGCAATTAAGGGGGGATATGATAGAAATTCATAAAATCATGAGCAATGTGGAAAAAATAAATAGAGAACTGTTGTTTGCCCTTTCTCACAACAAGAAAACAAGGAGACACTGGGTATTTTCATACAAAACACTTTTCACCCACTACCCACCCACCACCGATGCACTATACATGTTGCAGGACTGCTGTGTTGCCCTATTGGTGCCCTGTAACATGTATAGTGGGTGGGTGGGTTGTGGGTGGAGAGTGTCTTGCGTGAAAATGCCCAATCTCTGAAGTTAAATGGTAACAGTTTTAAAACAAACAAAAGGAAGTACTTTTTCACTCACTGGACAGTACAGTTGTTGACCTCATTGCCAGAGGAAGCAGTGAAAGCCAGCACCATCACTAACTTCAAACCAAAACTGGATAAATTCTTAGTAGAGCCATAAATGCTTACTAGGTGGGACTCAGTGGCAGCTGGTGGGTTTGGAGGCTGGTAGGGCAGTGGGCAAGTTGAACTGGCGGGCCTAGTGGCGGAGCCAGGGCAATAGTAGACGGAGCCAGGGCAACAGTAGGCCACTGGCGTGGCATAACCCAAGGAGCAAGGAGTTCCGAGGGTTAACATTGGATAGACATTAATTTAGTTAATCCTAGGAATGCTGCTGTGTGAGCACTGCCACCAGGGGTTAGAGAGCCCTCTTACTGGGGTCCCGTCCACTCTCTTTCCCACCGGGTCTAAATTAACCATAGTAGGTTAAAAAAATAGATCACATTTCCATTGCCTACTTTTATCATGAACCCTCGAATCCTCGATTTTTCATGGCATCCTTAACCACCTGTAGTCTTCTGAAGGTGTAGGCGTTGGGACAAGCCTTCCTTCTGGCTTGGAGAACTGGGAGGACTGAGTTAGCTCCTTGTCCTGTGACAAGCCGAATCAGAAGAGAATGAAAGGGAAGAGAAGGACAGGACAGAGGAGAAGTAGGAGGGAAAGGGTTTGGTTTTGGAGCACAAGAAAAGGAAGGGGAAGAGATGGGTTCAGTGGGGGACAGGGGAAAAGGGTTTCCTTGTTGTCTTCAGCCTTCTCTTCTGCCGTGATCCTACCTACTTTCTCCTCTGTTCACAAGGAGAACAGTTGCAGGCCTGTATTGCAAGCAAACTAGGCCCATCCAGACCAGATTCCCTAGTAGCTACACCCTATCCCCAGCAGCCAAACTCCTGTCCAAAGAAACAGGCCTTTTCTAAAAGTTTGGCCAGTTTCAGCGCTGTACTGTCACCAAACCAGGCCCATCCAGACAATCATCCCCAACAGCCACACCTTATCCCCGGCAGCCAAATGCCTGTCAATGCAAACTACTTTCCAGCAGCAGGGAGCAGTAGTGAAACAGCAAAGAGATCATTTTTAAAAAGAGTAGCCGCAACCAGTGGACTCACAAATTTACAAAATGGCCTCTCTACTCATGCTGGGAGGGGAGAAGGAAAGCAGCAATCCATCATTGATGCATTACTGCTGCTTTCCTTCTCCCCTCCCAAGCATGAGTAGAGAGGCCATTTTGTCATGTAAACACAGAGCAAGCAAAGCAAACCATCTTAAGGCAACATTATGTGCAGTCCTTACCACACCACAAAAGCAGCAGCGAGGCAAGGAGTTTCACTTGTCCCCCAAAACATGGTTGAGCCCTGTTTTCCCAGTATCTCCCCATCCACCCCCTACCCCAGTCTCTCCCCATCCATCTCCTTCCCCCCATTTCCATCTCCCCCCATTCCCGTCTCTCCCCATCCACCCCTCCCCAGTCTCTTCCAGTCTCTCCCCATATCCCCCATTCCCAGTCTCTCCCAGTCCAAAGTACCCCTCCTTCTCCAGCCCCATTCCATTCCCAGTCAGTCCAACCCCCCCCCCCTGCAGTTTACTCACCACCAAAGTCAGGCAGCAGGATGGCACACTGTTCACTTCTTGAGAGTTGACTCGACTCACTAAGCATGTGTGCCTGTCCCTGACTGCCTCATAGCCGCAGCATATCTTGCCTGAGCACCTACAATTGGCACCCAGGTGTCATTTTAAAATTGAGCCCATAGGACTCTTAGAAAGCCTGCCCCTAAAAAAACAAAAAAGAAAGCCTGCCCCTCATGGATCCAATGGGAAATTCAGTTTCCCATATGTGCGCTTGGACTGTGCTCTGAGCCGCTCAAAGCGCGTTCAAAATAGTTTTGTCCCTTATGGGACACCAGAGCGCAGCTAGCCCCCACCCCCGACCCCACTCCAAACACAGTAAAGTTAGTATACGTGCTCACTGCGTGGCGTGCTGCCTGCTGTGCTACGGACATCGGGGCCTCCAGAACCTGCACTCGTGCATGCGCAGTTTCTCGGTGCGCCCATCCACCCTGAAATTGACATTGCTGCGCCTGCTGCTGCCCAACACGTTTCTGTGACCCGCGGAGTCTCAGAAATTGTTGGTCTGGTCACCCAAGGATGATCGGACTTAGACTGCCGTGCCGGCCACCAGAAATTGAGAGGGGGGGGGGAAGAGGGAAGTGCCCCAGGCGTCCTTGGGTGAGCATCGCCACTGGTGGGGCTTAAACCCTTGGCTACCGGTAGTTGGGAGTGGTTAGCTGGAGATGGGTCACCGTGACCTTGTTCCTGCAAAACAAGAATTACTAGTAGTAAGTAGCCTGATTGGCCGTTTTTAAATTAAACGCACCCACGCAAGTCCACCCATTCCCCATGCATCCAGACGCCTGTCTGAAGGCGGCATGGGGAGGGGTGCGCGCTCCCGTGACCCACACACCGCCCACCCATGCCCACACACAGAGCGTCGGGGAGAACTCCTGGATGCTCAATGCGGGGGCAGGTCAACCCATGTGTGAGTATAGGCACACACCCATCACACTACAATTCCTGGCCCATTTGATTCCCCCACCCCCACTCACTGGGCACACACGGACACATACCGTAGCTGTGACTGTTTAAAAACAGCCTTTCTCTCAAGTTTTAAACTTCCCTCATTGATTTATGAATTCCAGTTGTTGTTTTAAAGTTTAATTTCTCACAGCTCTTGGAAATGTCTGAAGAAGTAGAAGATGTATAATTAAATAATATATAAAGAAATTTTGACAAATAAGGATTATTTTTTTTAAAAAATGAAAGATTGTAGGAGTTTCAGATGAGAAATACCTCTTTAGTTGTAAAGTTCATCTTATTGTTGGTGAAGGTTTTGTTCCCTACAAAATATTTTTGTGCTTTTTCCAGTCTAACTATAAATGTCTCAAGCTATATCACTCCCTTGACTTTCTTTGAAAGACTGTTTCACCCTCTAATAGAAGAGCTCTTTTCTCATTGGCATAAATAAAGTTCTAACTGTGAAAATTACCTTTTTGTTATACATCAAATTAATTTCTTTTTGCTTGAGAGAAATGATATGCCCTAGTAATTTTCATATTTTCTATAAATGAAATAGAGGAATCTTTGATATGAAATATCCAAAAATGACCAAAAATACATCAAAACATTTCTATTAATTCATGAAATTAAGAAAACCTTTTTACATTTTCTCCTGTCACTGATTCCATTTGCCTTATTACTTTCAGCCTCTAGCCCACAAACTTGGTGGCACAATCAACAAACCCCTTAGTGGCTGTTTCATCTCTGCTCTATTTGATTTCTCCACTCTGAGTAAATGATTAAGTTTTCATGCATTGGTTCAACCAAAATCTATGTTCGCTCAACCACATCCTTTATTGATTACTTCTACTGCAAACAGTAGGCCAAGTGTGATATACATAATTGGACAGTTGTCAGGGGATGTGGGTGTTAACAGTCCTGTTTTCCCAGTTGGAAACTGGAATCACCTTGATACACAAATATTCTGCACTGTTTCATTCTCATTCTTTGGACCGAGGAGTCCTTTTCCTCAGAATATATGTTTTTAACTCTCTAAGGTCTGGTTGAATGAATTTAATGATTATACCATATAATATGCTGTTCTAGTTGCACCTGTGCACTGCATATAGAAAACTAGAAAAACTGGAATTAATATTTGTCTAACACTTTAACCTTGTCCTTAAACTTATATAAATCATGTGCCCTCTTCTGTGGAAACATTCGATTTTCTTCCCTTTGAAAGAAAGATAGCCTTCTAACTGTGTTTCTAATCCTTAATTCTAGAAACCTTTTGACACATAGCAAATGTTTACAATACACTTCACATTCTAGTCCCACTCAAAGGTGTTCTTTTCATAATTTTTATTAATGCAATGTCACGATTTTAAAAATGAGCTATATTATAACACAATTATTTGTGTTAGATCTCATATTAATTTCAGGTATTTTGGTAGTTTGGTACACTTCAGTCATATGGAAATGGTCACAGCAATCCTATAGATTTGCACTGAAGTTAGGCTGGTTTTCCTGCTTACTGGAAGGAGCATAGCTATTCTTATAGCTCTATTGGCATAAGCCAATTAGGGCACTGCTGCGGAAATACGACTGCCAAATGGTAGAAACATGTATCTCAAATAGTTTTTATAATAAAAGCTTTATTTTAAATAAGACTCAATCAGTCATTTGTTGCATGAACGTATTTTAAGCTCATGTTTTAAATAGTATGAAAATAAGACCTTCATTTTAAGACCTTCAGTTTCTACAAGTTTATAAAGTAGGTCCGGGGTTTTTTGGCTTGCTTGGTGATTTCACATTTAGTATACCACACTACTATATTAGAGACTCACAGGTTCACAGCTAATATTGAGGTCAGCAGCTGTGACACAGCCTCAAAGAAAAAAAGTGTGCAATGCTTCACTCACAAACAAACTCAAGGCTACATCTAGTAACCATAATGCAGAGACACTATGTTGTTAATATGGGGAGCTTTATTAAAAAAATATGTGCAAATGTTATGGTCAGAGAACATTAGCCTATTTTCAGCCTAGATTTGGGAGTGACCCTCAGTTGCTCACATCTCATTGGGAATTGGAGGTGACACCTGCAATCCACAGCTTCTAGGGTAGATTGGCTGGGCAAGCCAAGGGTTGCTGGAGTCATACAAAGATCAGCATTACATTCTGAAGGAGGTTATCAGCCATATGAGTTTCAGAGTAAGTGCTGTTACATAGCTGCTGTTGTACTAAAGGGGGAAGGACTCTAAAGCATGAGCCATGAATGATACTGCCACAAAAATTAAAAAGCGGTATTGTCATTGATAAACTAATATACTTTGCCCTCATCCCAATTTCAGCTTTGGTACAAAGCTCTTTGGTCTCAAGCACAGATTAAATAAAACATTTTAGAGTAATAGAAACTCAGAGAAATGTAAAAAATAATCTATTTATTTTATTCTTAGAACTAGAAAAAGAGTATAGCAATATTCTGTAAATAATTGCAAATATTCCAGTATTTTAAATTCTTCCATTGTATATAAAGATTGGGATTCTGTCCATTTTTAGTTACATAGGCACAACTGTTACTTATTGGCATCAATGGGAACAATACCCATATAAATAAGGAGGGGAGAGTCAATGTTGATATATGCAAAGTAATGCACTAAGGAAAAAAATAATCCTAACTATACATAAACAATGTTCGTTTGTTATGGAAAGTGATCTTGTGGATAGTTAAAAAAAACATCAGCTCAGTGTTCAGCAATGGCCAAAAAGGCAAACAATGTAATGAATTATTGGGAAAGAAATAGTAAATAAAATGAAAAATATCACACCACTGTATTAATCTGTGGTGTGCCCACTGGAGGTGTGCACTGGGGACCCATGTTGTTATTCATTTTTGGTTTTCAATATTTAAATCTTTTGTTTTCGTAAATATTGACATTTCCTTTTCGGTTTTGCTTTTGTTTTCAATTTCCATTGGTTTCAATGGAAAACACATTTTTGGCTGTACCTTTTTTGTTTTTCATTATATTTGGATGGAACTTGGAGAATGTACCTCCAATAGAAGGCATGTGTACCAAACTTCAGAAAGATTGGATAAAGGAATCTGATTTTATAAGCAGTTGAATTATGTTATTTTGTGAAAATCTGCATATACTTTTCTGGCTGTACCTTCTTTCTCTCCCATCTAATGTCACTGAAACTTGGCAAGATTATACCATTCCCCAAGTTTACTATCTGTTCCAACATTCAGAAGGATTAGATAAAGGGTCCTGGTGGTATAACAAATTAACTTATAAATGTATGTCTGACTGTAACATCTTTGTAGCCCAACCAGTGTACATAAACTTTGGCAGGGATGTATCTCATACCTTCAGTATCATCTCTGCCGAAAATCAGAAAGATGTGATAAATGGTCCCAATTTTATAAGCCTGCACAGCATATTCAGAGAATGAGCCTATGCCAGGGATTCTCTTACATGTCACTGTGGTATAAGATCTGCTTGTGATGCCAATTGGCCAGCAGAAATGTCAACCAAATATCCTCATTCTGTGCTGTGACCATCCCAATATCTCTCCCCCACTTGTTACTAGGATGCTGGAAGCATTTGTTTAGGAAAGACCCAATAGATATTCTCTTATGTCCTCTGTCACAGTGCTGCAGGAGGTGATTGTGATGATAACTGGCCAGCCTGGATGTGTAAATCATGTCTCCTGATGGATGGGATGTTATCCCCAAAGTCCCTTCTATGCCCGCCTCAGTGCCGCCCCCTGTGCCCACCTCGAAGCCACCACCGATTGGTTCTGTAAAGCTGGAAGCATGCAGTAATTGGCCAGTGAATGTGTCTGTCAGTCTGCTGGGTTGTTCCCTATCCTCCCTTCCCCATCCTCCCTCCCCCTGCCATGCCAGGTGCTTGCCTCTGACTGGCACTGCATGTGCTGCTATTTATCTGAATAATGGTCTTTCAGGGGACAACCTCAATTGTTTACAAAATTGAGGCACTTTATCAAATTTTCCTATAGTTTTGCAGAGATGACAGGGAAGGTGTTGGATACATTCCTGCCAAATTGTAAGCTCTCGGGCAGGGACTGTGTCTATCTTATTCTCTGTAAAGCTCCGGGTACACCTCTGGCGCTATATAAATGCTAATAATAATAATAATAATAATTAATAATAATGTCTTGTAAACAGGATGGAATATAAAAATGTTACAGCTGGAAATGTATTTTCAAGTTGATGGCTTATAACATCAGGACCCTTTATCCAATATTTTGAAATTTGGCAGGATTAGTAATCTTGGTAAGGGACATTATTATTATTATTATTATTATTATTATTATTATTATTAACAAACATTTATATAGCGCCAGCAGTGTACCTGGCACTTTACAAAGTAATAAAATAGACACGGTCCCTGCCCCTAGGGCTTACAATCTGAGAGACAGGAGCTGGGGGAGAGACTTAGGAAGGGGAACAGAGGGAGAGACAAGGGGTCTAACATTCATGAAGATGCGAGGTCTCAAGTGCACGTACTTGGCTTGGTTACGATGAGAATGACAGCAGGCAGGTCCATGTTGCAAGGATAAGGGTAAACCGATCGTAGGTATAGGAATAGTGGCTCAGCAGGATAAAGAGTCAGACAGAGCAGAGCGAAAGAGGTGAGTTTTAAGGAGAGATTTGAAGGTATGAAGGGAGGGGGCAAGGCGGATGTGGACAGGGAGGGAGTTCCAGGCATGGGGGGCAGCAAGTGAGAAGGGACGAAGGCGCTTAGGGGAGCAGGGAAGGCGTGGAAGGGTGAGAGAAGGGACAGAGGAGGAGCGAAGTGCACGGGCTGGAGTATGGAGGGCGATAAGTGCAGAGAACTAGGGGGGGAGTGAGGTTGTGAAGAGCTTTATAGGTGAAGACTAGGAGCTTGTGCAGGATTCATTCAGGAAGGGGAAGCCAGTGAAGCGAAGAGAGGAGGGGCTGCACATGGTCGAAGCGACTAGCGAGGTAGATGACCCTGGCAGCAGAGTTTTGGACAAAGATGAGGGGAGAAAGGTGAGACCGGGGAAGGCCAGAAAGAAGGAGGTTACAGTAATCGAGGCGACAGATGACCAGAGCATGAACAAGAGTTTTGGCAGTCGAGACAGAGAGAAAAGGGTGAATCTTAGAAATGTTATGGAGGGAGAAGTGACAGGATATTTATTTATTTATTTACATAGTTTCCCAGGATTCATGTAAATAGGATGGAAGATAAAGAGGTTATAACCAGGAATTTGTATGCAGGTTTTCTTAAAAGCACAATATTCAATTGCTTATAAAATTGGTTCTTTTTATCCAATCTTTCTGAATTTTGGTACACTTGGTGCCCTCTGTTAAGGGTACAGGCATCCCAGGTGTCATTAGAATTGAATAATAATAAACAAGAAAGCTATAGCCAGAAATTAGTTTTTCAGTTTTTCCCATTATTTTGAAAACAAAAATTCATTTTTGTTTTTGTTTTTGTTTTCATTGTTAGTATTTTTCATTTTTGTTATTACAATAATGAAAATGGAAATTTTTATTTTCATTATCATAATAACGAAAACGAATTGCACACCCACTAGTGCCCACACCTTTAATTCTGGGTGTTTTCAGAAGTGATGATGGTCTGCATTTCCACGCTTTGACCCATGTGGAACCACGGGCCACTGTTACATATGAAAGCGTTGCCAGATGTTAGCCTGGACCATTTCCCCGGTGATGTTGGCACTTAGCCCAGGCTGTGACTTGGGGAATCTCCAAGTCAGCCTGGGCTAAGCGCCAACTCGGCCAGGAAACAACCCCCATACCTGGAGTAAAGCGGGCTTTCACATCTGAAAGCCCACTTTACTTATTGCAGTCTGGAGCGGTGTGGGGGCTGGGTGGCATCACAGCTGTCATTGGCCACCATGGCTGCCCATCAGCCGAGGGGGGACTGCTTCACCTCCCTTCCCCCTCCCCAGCCCAGCCACCATCATGTTCGGTGGCTGGGCTGGATCCCCACCGAAGTGATGGCTCCCACCACCACCCGCGTACATCCATGGCAGCGGTGGGAGCCTTCACTTCTGTTTTCACCAACTGTGTTCCTGTCTGGTCATCAGACCTCAAAACAAAAGAACAACAAAAATGTTTGAGGTAATCAAATGGCTTCCATCCAAGGAGAGACACAAATTATTAGGGTTCTCCATATTAGAAGAAGAATGACCAATGGAAGATCTGATAGAGTCTTAGAAAACTATGGGTGGTGGAGAGAAAGGGAGCTATCTACCCCTTCTCATAATATTATAATTAGGAGACAACAGGTGACATTAACAACAGAAGGTTTACATAAAACAAAAGGAAGTACTTTTTCACATAGTTCACAATTAATCTGTGAAATCCATTATCATAGGAAGACCAATAGTATAACTGAGTTCAAAAAAGAATTGGTGAAGTTGACTGGCTATTAGCCAAGTTAGTCAGGGGATAAAAACCTCTATTAGAACCTGGGATTGAAGAACAACAAATAGATTACTCTGTATAAAGATGCTGGGCAAGATGGGCCATTGATCTGACCCAGTATGAAATTTATGTTCTTACAACTTTGCTCAAAGTTTCACTCCAAAGCAAATGTATATATCATTGCAATGCCTGAAGAAGGCTGTGGTTAGGCCCCTGTGCAAGAAACCATCTCTTGATGCTGATGCTCCTGCCAGTTATCGTCCGGTCTCTAACCTTCCCTTTTTAGGGAAGGTTATTGAATGGGCTGTGACACAGCAGCTCCAAGAACATCTGGACTGCACCGGTTTACTTGATCCCTCTCAGTCCGGGTTTCGGCCTGGGTATGGTATAGAGACTGCATTGGTGACCTTGGTTGACGATCTCTGTCTGGAGTTGGACCAGGGTTGTCAGACCTTACTGATCCTACTAGACCTTTTGGTTGTGTTCGACAGAGTCGATCATGAGGTGTTGGTGACTCGCCTGCAGGACTGTGCTGGGATTGGCGGGATGGTCTTGGACTGCTTTAGTTCATTCCTGGCTGGGAGAACTCACCGGGTGGTCTTGGGGGAGTGTACGTCTTCCCCCCGGGACCTCATGTGTGGAGTCCCGCAGGGTGCCATTCCGTCCCCCCTCTTGTTTAACATCTATATGCAGCCGTTAGGGGAGTTCATGAGAGGGTTTCAGGGCATGCAGTGTCATCAGTATGCTGATGACATTCAGCTCTACCTCTCTTTTTCCATCGACCCAGGCCACGCAGTCTCTTTATTTTCCCAGTACCTGTTGGCTGTGGGGGCTTGGATGAGGTTGAGCCATCTGCAGCTGAATCCTGACAAGACGGAGGTGATGTTGGTGGGTGAGGGCCTGGG
>QEPC01010935.1:242487-261184 GCA_003113815.1 Sphenodon punctatus
GCCCCCCACTGTGCAAAACAGACAAGCAGGTGTACAAAATATGCAAGATATACAGAGCTGAACAGACACAGCATAAGCCAACGCACCAGGCAAACATTCCAGGACCTTCAGTATGACCTTCAGAAATTGATTTCAAAACTTATGAGATCAGAGATGGGGATGGCTGTCCATTGACTGTTACCAAACCTTACTATTTTAGGCCACAGTCTTCAAACCACTTCCTCCACAGTAGCCTCAATGATTTCAATGGGACTGCTCCAGAGTAAGTAGCTTAAACATTGCAGCCTTAATGAATGAAACTAGTTTACTGATATAAACTCTTTTTTCATTTGTTCAGGAATTATAGTTTGCATAGCCACCTTAGAATTTGCAACCCCCAGAATGCCACTTCACTTTCATGCTTTATTTTATATAGAATTCCCAGTACAAAAGTTACCAGCTTGTTTTTTGTTGCATAAGCAATGAAACAAGCTCTTTGCTAACCTCAGAATTATCCAGGGACCTTTGCATTTAGGTATACTCAACAGTTTGTTCCTTAATCCAGAAGAATCTCAATTTTATTAAAGAGATCATGAAAGACAAGGAATTTGCAAATTACACCCCACAATATATCTAAAAGGAACTTTTGTTGTTCTTTAAATGATCTGGAAGTCAGAACAATGTACTTTTTTATATTGGGGACAGGCTTAACTATCTAGTGTTAAACTGATTAATTAAACTTGTGTTTACTGTTAGGTACTTTTCATAGTTTTCCTTTCCCATCTCCTTTGTCAACATATTAGAAGTGATCTTCAAAATCTCCCTCCTTTTTATTTATTTTTATAAGTTCTACAACAGTCTAATGTTTAATTCAACTTTTACTAGCATAGAAGTAAAAGTGAATACCTACTGGTTTTGACACCTATAATGAAGGAAATACAGAACATATCTGATAATCCCCAAGCATAACATTTAATTTTGTTAAAATCTACTTCTTTAATAAAATGGCAAGATTGCTTTAAATCAAAAATCTCAATATAGTAATGATTCATTCATATATTTGGATGTTAATTGACACTTCAGCATTTCAGATCTGTCGAGAATTGTGGATTCTTCTCGATTGCAAAGTGGTTTTTAATTTCTTGGAATATATAGTAACAAAAAAAAACAATTTAACAATACTTGATGTAGTGTCAGCTTTTAGAATAAATGTGAAAGCAGGTTAAATGACAAAATAAGTCTGAAGGTTCATAAACCCATATAATACTAGTTAGTCTTTGGCCCTTTTTAAACAGATCCAGGAGGTGCCGCAGTAAGGGGGGTGGGGGGTATGGGTGGAGGCATCCCCCTTGCCCACCCAGTCGCCCATGTGGATGAGGGCAGGGTGTCTTGTGTGAAAAGGGCCTTAATTCAGACATCGAAAGAGGCTGTACACAAAAATAATTCTGGATTATGTGAATGGAAAGATCTAGCTGTTCCAGGATTGGAGCTATATTTCCCAAGCTGGTAGGACAGCACCAATTTGTTATATCAGGCTGTTCACTTTAATGGAGTTTGGCTCCATCAAAATAATGAAGAGAAGTCCATCTGAAATTGAACATCAGTGCTTTTTAGTGAAAATTCCATTACAGCAATCAGCATTTAAACAGTAAAGAAACGGGAAGGCAAAAAGAAAGAAAAAATGTCTACTTACTTGCATGCTGAATAATGGTGCACATCCTTTTCCTTAATAAATGCCAAGAACAGACTGATTCTTCTTTTTGTGCTTCTCTCCATACACACTGTTTCAATATTGATAATCAGTGCACGTACTGCAAGCTATATACCTGCTAGGCCCTGAGGTTAAGTGCCATCAAAGCGTTCATTATAATGGGGTTATTTTAAATGGAAAGAAATTGTTTTTTTATAATGATTGTTGAATGTTTTTTTATAATGATTGTTGTAAATGGGAGTTCATTTTAAGGGGGGTTTGTTATAGTGAGGTTCGACTGCATTTTATTGGAAGTGCCATGCAATTTCAAAAGAACTATTAGTCAGGAAGGAAGTGCCTAGGCTGAAGAATTCTGTAGGGGTTGGAGGAAGATCCTGCAAGGATGTCAAATGTAATGTTATTTACTATCACTTTTACTAAATAGCTCATTAGCAATTGTCGGCGCACCCCAATGAGACACGGAGACATATGTTGGTTAATTGCTGGCCGCATTCTTTATTCAAATTCTCAAGAGGCCGGTGGGAAATTGCCCTGCAATTCTGGGTCCAGTATGCTTAGCTAATAACAATAACCTTATTAACTTGGTCACTGGCGTGGATGTGCCCTCCAGCGTCAGTGCCGTTCTCAATAAGCTATCCCCAACGACAACACCAGGTTCTGGCCGAAATGGGGGAACAAGCCCAACTCTGGGCGTGAGCCAGGAGGTAAGCGGTTTCCGCCCGGCGGACAGCGCATGTCCTTTCCGGGCCTCAAACGCACCCCTCCTGGGGTCATGACCCCAGCACGTGCTGCGCCCCGCCTCGTGCTGGGTCTCATTTCCCCATCTCTTAAGGAGATGTCTCATTCTATACTACCTAATTCCTATTTAACCTACAATTGCATACTGGACCCCTGCCACTAAGGGGGGATACAACCGTCATTCCCCCGCCTCCCACATGCCTCTTAATTCAATCCATCCAAGTGTTGGGCTAACGCCCGAAGATAAATGTCATTTCCTAGCTCGGATAAATGTACACCATCCTCTCGGAACAATTCCTCTCTTTGTCGGACTATGCCATTATGTTTAATAATTGTACCCCCAATCTCCTGTACCCATTTCCCTATTTCCCTACTCACATTTCGCCTGGCTCGATCGACTTTCCCAGGTTTAACTGCTCCCCTCCACTGGATCCTTGGCAATAAACTTGACCATACAATAAGAACCCCTTGGAACCATCGCTTAATTGTAAGTAAATCCTCCTTGACCCTTATTAGTAAATTAATCCCTTTTCGTAAAGGGAGGTCATTTTCCCCAAGATGTATTACTAATACGTGGGGCCTAGGATTATTCCTCATTGCCCCTAAGGTTTTTAACAACTGTGTCCACAACATGCCCCTTTTTCCTATCCATCTAATCAAATATCTGTCCTGAATACCCAATTGGGACCCCCATTGGCTTGAACAGGCCGCTCTCTCGGCCCAGTGCACAATGCTGTGCCCAATAATCCATACCACCCTTCTTGCTTTTCTGTAACTTGCAGGCCCTAGGAAAGAGAGAAAAGTTTATTACTGACTCTGATATGGACGTATGTATTTTTTGTAGGCCTTTGATTTCCATCTACCTATTGACTTAATTGCATAAACAGGTAGGCCTGCGGCCGCTGCCGTAGTGGCCGCCCCTATTCTAAATGAATGGGATCCGAATTCCTGAGGCTGCAAGCCTGCCTTGCGCAGCGCAATTTTCAGCACTGCGTTGAATTGGAAGCATGTCAATGCCACTCCCGTCTGGTGTACAAACAAATCCCTCATAACTGGTGGGCGAATGATGCAGTACCTCCTCAGCTGCTCTACAGGGCATATACGTTTGTCCGCACACCTGTATAATTGTATCTTTGTTCCCATCTTTCTCTGGTCAGTTTTTGATTGCCTGAGATGCAGTTCAATGCCACGGTCATTCCAATTGAGGTCCTGCCACGCCAGAGCGCGACCGGAAGGGTCCTTACGTGATGCGGGTACTACCTCACTGATCCGGAACCCCCCGAAATATGTCACCAAATAAACCGTGGTAAACAGCTGTGTTTCGAATGTATCCGTACAGACTGAGGGGAGAAGGCCCATAAGCCTCGTCAACACAGGTGTGGTTATTGGGGATCTGGTCAGTGTGGTGGTAACGGATGACCTTGCCCAGCTCTCAAACATTCGCTTGAGGAAAAATCCCTTGTCCGGGGAAGGAAATCCGTTTACACGGTTCATAAAAACTAATGCAGCTACCTTACCTTTAATTGTACCGACTGCTAGACCTTTTTCATGTAATGTGATAACGAATTGAATTACCTCTTGTTCTATTATGGGTAGATGAGTTCCCATTCCCTGACGTGCTCTAAATTCCTGGAACTCCCTGTAGGCCCTCCTATATGCAGACTGTGTTCTGGGGGCAAGTGATCCCTGAATGATGTTTTGCATCTTTACTTCCCAATGTTCCATGTGCCCGGTGGGAGCGGGTCTGCACACTCCTGAGCCCCTGGCGCCAATTCCCGGAATCGGTTCATCTGAAACCGAGAAAGGGCGTCGGCTATGCCGTTGTCAATCCCGGGCACATGGCGAGCCGAGAAGAGTATGTTATCAACCAGACACATCCTCACAAATTCACGAACAAGGTTCATTACCCGTGGCGAACGGGATGACAGGGTATTAACCACATGTACGACTGCCATGTTGTCACACCAGAACCTCACAGTTCGATTTCTGAAGTGTCGTGTCCAGATTTTTACAGCCAATACAATTGGAAAAAATTCCAAAAAAGTCAGGTCCCTGGTAATTCCCAACTCATGCCATTCCTGGGGCCATGGTGCGGCACACCAATGTGTTTGAAAGTAAATCCCAAAACCCGCACCCCCTGCTGCGTCTGAGTGCACTTGTAAATCAGCTCTCAGTATCAACTGCTCTCTCCAAAAGCTGATCCCGTTGTATTCCTGAAAAAATTGGAGCCAAGTATTTAAGTCTTCTCTCATCTCCTTAGTTACTCTCACCCTATAGTGTGGTTGGAGTTCACCTCTCAGTTTACCGTAAAGTCTGGAGAGGAAAGCTCTTCCTGGTGCTATCACCCGGCAAGCAAAGTTGAGACTGCCAATTACCGATTGCAGTGCTCTCACTGTTATTTTCTTTGTTGCTATAGTCTCCTTAACTTTACTAATTATATCCTCCAATTTTTTTACTGGAAGTCTTGACAGCTTTAAATTTGTGTCGAGTTCAATTCCCAAATAGGTGATAATTGTACTAGGTCCCTCCGTTTTTTCCGGTGCCAAAGGGATCCCTAATTCCCATGCCATCTCTTGGAAGGACCGTAGTGCTTGAGCACATTCCCAGTTATTCGGAGGGCCAATTATTAAAAAATCGTCCAAATATTTGGTCATCTCAACCGTTTTAACACGCTGCCGGAAAATCCATTCTACAAGTGAGCTAAATCGCTCAAATGCAGAACAGGATATGGAGCACCCCATGGGCATTGCCCTGTCATAATAGTATGCTCCTTCGAAGCAGAAACCTAAGAGGTGAAAACTGCTAGGATGTACTGGTAACAGGCGAAATGCTGATTTTATATCACACTTCGCGAGAATTGCCCCTTTTCCCATGGCCCTAACTTTTTCCACCGCCTCGTCGAACGACGCGTATCTAATGGATGTGAGTTCCTTAGGTATCGCGTCGTTAACTGATCCACCCCGTGGATAGGATAAATGGTGGATCAAGCGAAATTCCCCTTGTGTTTTCTTTGGGACAATTCCTAGGGGGGAGACAACTAGACCAGTCGGGGGGGGGGCATTGTAAGGGCCTGCCACCCTACCTTCATCAACTTCTTTCCTAATTTTTTGCTGAACTAAGTCCTCCCTTCCTTCCACTGATTTTAAATTTTTGGTGACTTTGGGTTGTTGGACCGGGCTAGCAGGAATAATGAAACCAAATCTAAAACCCCGTATTACATAATCTACTTCAGTCCTGTCGGGGTGCATGGCCAATGCCTGCTCAAGGCGGTCAGTTTGGATTGGCGTCGGTCCCCTTTTGAGACCGTGGGCCCCCCATGCTATTTTGCTTTGATTGTTGGGTTCCTCCCCCCTGTCCGTATCTGCCCCGATACCCCCTCTGACGGGGACGGGGGCAAGCTGTTGCTGGATGTGTCCCCCAGCAGTTAGAGCACAAGTGCCGAAATCGGCAAGTGACTCGTGTACAACGCCCGCCTTTGTTGTATTCCCAGCAAGGCCCTGGTGTACCCTGTCCCCACTTTCGCGCTTCGCCACGAAAGGGCTCATTCGCAGTGGCAACCCCCCCTTTTACTAATGGGTGACCACTGTCTGCCCGCGGGGCACATGTGGCATCAATCATGCTTTCGAGCCAAAGGTCGGCAGCATGTTTATCCCATTGGAGCCCTGGAACATTTGCCGCCCTATGACGAAAGGCTTCGTCATAACGAAGCCAAGCTCCTGGGGGTCCAGTCCCATGTGCCCTACGCACAATATCCGCGTACTTGTGGAGTTCTAAACCGCGGGCCGGATCCTTTTGCATTATTACCCCCATATAGATGGCATATGCTGATGTCCAATTGTCCCAGTTTCGGTCGGCCTTGGGTCGACGAAACTTTTCTTTATCCCTTCCCTCGCTCTGCTCAGAGTGATCCACAATTGGATCACTAAACATCAGGGCGAATAAATCAATATATTCACCTTTCCAAATCTTTTCTTTTGTTGCCTGTGTTAAGTGTGATCCAAATGGGGCTGCCACTTCTGGAATTGCTCCCCCTGGTGGGCGGACGACCCTTTCGCAGGGTGCGTTTATGTCCGGTTGGGTATGCAGCCCGTCCGTCCCCGTCCCTCCTGCCGTGGTAAGGGGACTGCCATCCCCCCCCTCCTCCCCTGGTTTACTGCGGGGGGCCTGGTTCCTTGTACCCATGTTTGGGGGGGTGGCCGGCATAACCCACATCCATTCACCCTCTACCATCTTCAGCTGTGGGTTCGTATCTTTCTGCTGCTGAGTGGTATCGCTTACAGGGGCCTGTTCAACTAACGGCCCTGTGCTGGGGGATGGGTCTATCTCCCTCTGCCCCATGGAGCCTCCACCCCGAGGCTCGGGACATACCCCCCGAGCCTCAGCATCGGTGCCCCTTTCTTCTATGGAAAGTGTAACCCCTAAGTTAGTACCTGCGGTAGGGGGTACACCCCCGCTTCCAGATGATTCGGGGTCGCGAATGGGTTGCCTCCTCCTTTGCTGTGCTTCCCTTTCAAGTGCCTCTATCCTGCGGAGGAGTTCACGTTCGCCCGGTCTTTCGTGGCCGGTTGCCCCTTCACACCGCCGCCTCGTGGCCGCCGGCTCCCCATCGCCTGCGGGGATAAATACTGGGGCGGGATTACCATGCCCCCTTTCCGTCCTCCGGCTTTCTATGCCCAAGGAGGGAGGCCCGTAACTTCGGCTGGGCCCTGCTTCTTGGTCTCTACTGGTCTGGTACAATCCCCACCCAGGTATTCCCATTGGGTCGATCACTGATGCCTCCCCGAGATCCCATGATGAATGTCGTTGGGAGGTCTGCCCTTGGTTGCCCTGGCCATCCCTAAGATGGTAATCCCCTTGTGTTCCCGATGGCCCGGGGGGGGCCCACCATTCCTCCGTATTGTTGCCTGGCCCTAGGGGAGGGGACACTCCGGGAATCCCCATGCCTTCCCTCATTTGGGACCCACTATCCCCGTCCCTGTGGGGCGGGGACATTCTTGCATCTGGGTAAGAGGCCTCAGCAGACTCCTCTCCTCTCCCCCTAGTGCAACTGGCAGCACTGTCCCTATAACGCGCCGGGGGATTAATGGCCCTACGCCCCCTCCCCAATTCCTGCCGTGGGGGAGAGCTCCCGGAAGGTGGGGGGTTCCCGCTCCCCCAGGCCACTTCTGTGCCCTCAGGGACCATCCCTCCTCCGTCACCCCGAGCGCTGTTCCCCTGCTCAGGCCCAATCTCACCCGGCAGGGGAATGCCCTGAGCCCTCATTAGGGCTTCGCATGCTGCTAGGCGTTCTGCTAGTTGGGCACGGGACAGCCGTCCCGCTGCTTGCCCAGCTCCTTCCCCACTCCGCGCTGCCTTCTTCTTGCTTCGGCCCATGTTCGACCAGGCCACGTGGAGTAGAGAGTCAGCAGCAACGTCTGCTTGCTGCTGACTTGCTCTGGTCTCGCCGCCGAATGAATCCCGCTCAGCGGGTAGCACGTGAACCGCCCCGCCTACAAGGGGCGGGTTCACGTCGGGGCTACGTGCTTCTCCCGCACGCCCCTCTGCCTCTCTGCCCAGCAACAGGGCTTTCCTGCCCAGCAACAGGGCTCTCGCAGTTCAAACCACCCCAGTGGTCACATTTGGTATGGCTCTCCTCCGTGCCTCAAATCCCCCGGAGGGGGGGGGCTATACAAATACCCCGTCGCCGCCATTACAGCGGCGAAGGGGACTTGGTAACAGTAGCTTTCATTTAGTGATTTTACATGTTCAAAACTCTAGACAATGTTAATTAATGACTCCTGCTAATGTCCCTGAGAGACAGGTAGGTGGGTAATATTGTCCCCAATATAAAGATTACATCACACAATTTTTAACTCTGTTGGCTGGAATAGCATCTGCAGTTTATAAGGGAGAAGCACTGGATGCAAGGTGGAGGGTTTAAAAAACTAAAAAACCTCTTCTTCACTTTTCTCTCCCTTATTAGGGGAACTACCACAAAGCCTGTGAATATTTCAGTCAGGCTTTTTAGGCAGCAAATGCTCTGACTGATTTACCCCTTGTGGATGAAACAAAGGCTTATTATGGCATCGCAAAAGCTCATAACATGATGGTGGCAGTTAACAGTCATACAGAAGCTGTAGATCACGTCACCATTGAGTACCTGCTGGCATGGAAAGAGAACAGAAGTGACATGTGCACTGACCCTTTTACAGTTGGTAAGACATTGGTTATGAAACGCATTAGTGCTGCATTGTCCTTAATGGTTAATTCATTTTTCTTGTAGAGTTTTATTAAATTATTTGCTGAGTTTAATCCTATTGGATTACCCTTGTACTGAATGGAGGTTAGACTTGCTTCTCTCTGAACTTTTTAAAGAAAATTGAATTAAATCGGTTTATACAAAACAAAGAAAACATAATAATAATCTATTTCAGGTGCTAATTTTAACATTCTCAATGCTGTTTTCATGCTTGTGACTCTATGACTCTGTGACTCTAAAGTCAAACATAATTTTAATCAAATGATGATCAGCTAAAACTTCAACCAAAAAAAACCTTACAGTGGGTAATTTCAGAGGTGATGGGCCCAGAGGCCTGCCACACTGAACCCTGAACCAGGATCCCTCCCGGTCCGTGATCAGGCCGTCCGTCCTTTAAACATGCCGGCCTGATCTTTGAGGGGGATCGGGGAGGGGGCGGGACTGTGCGGGGAGGGAGTGGGGCTGCGAGGCCCCGCACTCCCCCAGCCTCCCGCCCTCGGGGAGATGCGGCCGCTGTGCCCGATCCCGTCCCGTGGTCAGGGCCACGATCCGGACTGGGCTGCCGGTAACAGACATTACCTTCGGCCCATCCCAGATTGTGGCCAATCTGACCATGGTTCTGGACCTCCGGCCAGCCAAAGGTCCAGAACCATGGTCAGTTTGATCCTGGCTGGGTGTTCACTGTGGTAAACATCTAGCTGGGAGCAAACTGACATGCACGGCCTCGCCGCCACCACAGGGGATCCACTGTGGTGAATGGTGATTTCGTCACATCAATCAATCAATCAATCAATCAAATTTTATTTGTAGCATGACCATCAGGTCATAGCCAATAAAGTACAAAATCATTATCATTAAAACATAGAAATGTATACATAGAAAACTCATAAATAATAAAAATTACCCATAATCTCCATTGCTCAAAATCTTTGGCATTCATAACTATCTTGCATCACTTCACCAAACAAAATTTTGAATTGAGCTTTGCTTTATTTTCTTTAGCACAATAAAGAAAATGTAATGTACACTGCAACCTTGTTACAATGCTGCATTTGAAAACAATGCCTTACATCAGATCAAATCCATGATATAACAGGAGTCCTTTGTGCATGTAGATCTATTTGTGATGTAAAACATTGGGAGCTATGCTTCATACCATGTTATAACCAAATTCACACTATGGTGGTGCATGTTACAACAAGGTTGCACTATACATGTAATTCTGCCTCCAGATCCCACCAAAAGAATGACCCATTATAAAAATGCAAGAAACCACCTCAATAGGATTAGATCCCCTTTGATCCCGCCAGTGACCCATTCCTGTCAGGAAGGTCTCAGCAGTGGTGATGGGTGATTGTTCATTGTCCCCTCATGGCCTCCAACTGTGGAGTCCTGCAGGATTCCATCTTGTCTCCCCTCTTGTTCAACGTATATATGAGACCACTGGGTGAAGTCCTTCTGAGGTTTGGGGTGAAGTGTCATCAATATGCTGATGGTACCCAGTTCTACCTCTCATTTTCATCCAAACCAGGTCCTGCAGTCTCAGTGCTTGCCCGATGCCTGGCAGCTGTTGGGGACTGCGACTGAATGAGAATGAGCCGATTCAGTCGATTGAGGCTGAATCCTGACAAGACTGAATCCTGACAAGACTGAAGTGGTGGATTTAGGACATTCTACACTTTTGGTTCTATTAGATCTCTCAGCAGCGTTTGATACAGTGGACCATGGGTTGCTCTTGAGATGGCTGCGGACCCTGGGGGGAGTGGACGGGACTGTCTTAGGATGGCTTCATTCATTCCTCTCTGGGAGGAGCCAGCGGGTGGTGCTGGGGGAAGAAACATCTGACCCCCAGGATCTCACATGTGGCATACCGCAAGGCTTGATTCTGTCTCTGTTGTTATTTAACATCTACATGCAACCCCTGGGGGAGGTCGTGAGATGGTTTGGTGTGCATTGCTACCAGTATGCTGATGACACCCAGCTGCACCTCCCTTTTTCAACAAACCCAGGCCCTGCAGTCTCGGTGGTTTCCCAATGTTTGCTAGCAGTAAGCAACTGGATGAGACAGAGCAGACTGAAGCTGAATCCTGACAAGATGGAGGTGATGTTGGTGTTTTGGGAAGTGGAGGTGATGGCCCCCCTCGTGAAGGGGGTTCGCCCCCAACTGGCCCCGCAGGTACGGAGCTTGGAGGTCCTGTTGGACCCTGGCCTCCGCTTGGATCATCAGGTAGAGGCAGTGACAAAGGGAGCCTTTCGCCAATTGCACCTTGTGCTTAGGATCTGGCCATATGTCTCAAGCTTTGACCTGGCCACCCTCAACCATGCATTCATCACCTCAAGGCTATATTACTGCAACGCACTCTATGTGGGGCTGCCCTTGATGACGACTTGGAAGCTGCAGCTGGTGCACAATGCAGCAGCCCATCTCTTGATGGGGACGGACCGTAGGGAGCACATTACACCAGTGGTCCGGACTCTGCAGTATAGTGTAGCCCCTCTACGTGGGGCTGCCTATAGTGTTCTGGGCCCAATTCAAGGTGCTGGTTTTGACCTTTAAAGCCCTACACGGTCTCGGCCCCTCCTATCTGAGATACCGCCTCACTCCCTGGGCCGTGGCCCAACCTCTGCGATCTGCCGGGGGCACCTTCTCGGAGGTCCCCCGAGTGAACCGGGGGGCCATGATGGAAAGGGCTTTTTTGGTGGTCACGCCATGGCTGTGGAACTCCCTCCCAGAGGAAGCTCGCCTGGCCCAAGCTTATTGACCTTTCATTGGGACTGTAAGACCTGGCTTTTTGTCCGAGCCTTTGGGGGAGGGGGGAATGAGGGGGGTGTTCACCAGTGAGTTTTACCTCCTTTATTATTTTAATGATTAATTGTTTTAGTACCCCTTTTTATATTGGTTTTTATGTATGGTTTTTAAATGTTGTGAGCTGCCGTGAGCTGCCTTAGGACTGGAAGGAGCAGGGTATAAGTTTTTAAATAAATAAATGCAAATAAGTGATGATGGTTGGCCAGCCCCATGACTTGGGATGAACTTGGACTCCTATTATTGATGGGGTCCGGCCCTTTTGGTCACTTTAAGTCCGCAGCCTTGGAGTGCTTCTGGACCCCTTGCTGCGCCTGGATCTTCAGGTTGCGACAGTGGCCAAAGCGCTTTTCACCAACTCCATCTGATGAGGAGGGTGCAGCCTTTTCTTTCTGATTCAGAATTGGCCACTGTCATCCATGCTTTCATCACCTCGAGATTAGATTACTACAACAACCTATGGGAGGCTGCCCTTGATGAGTGTTCGGAAGCTGCATCTGGTGCAGAATGCAGCGGCCCAGCTCCTTTTGGGGACGCATCGCCAGGAGCACATTACACTGGTGCTCTGGAATCTGCAGTAGCTACCAATAGCTTTCTGGGCCCAATTGAATGTGCTGGTTTTGACTTTTAAGGCCCTAATCGGCTTTAGGCCCCTTTTATCTGAAAGACTGCCTATCGTACCATGCTCCATCACAGCCTTTGCGGTTGGCTGGGGCGTTCTCCTGTGGGTTTCACCTGTGAATCTAGTCCGTACAATGGGGACCCACATGGGGGCATTCGCGGCTGTTGCCTGAATATTGTGGAACTCCCACCCCTTGGAGGTCCATTTGAGTCTGAGCCTGGACATTTTTCAGAGGTGGTGCAAAACTTTTTTTTTAGTAAAGCATTTGGTGGGCAGGGATAGCAACTAGGTGGGTGATGTTGGAGCAAGTAGGGGTTGGTTTTTTTTTTGTATTTTAATAGTTTAATTGCATTTTATATCTTTGTAAACCTCCCTGAGCCTTTGGAGAAGGATGAGGTAAAAATGCAAATAAATAAATAAATAACACTGAAGCTAGCTCTAAATGCATAGCCAGGAGCCATCATCCTGCAAATAAAACTAAAATCCCCAGTTAGGACTGCAACTCCCAGCTTAAACGTTACCTTCTTCCTGGCCAGAACCCCCAATAAAAGTTCCACAGAGAGCCAATTTATCCTACAGAAGCCTGGATGTGTAGGCTCTGAGTCTATTTCAATGCCCAAGAAAGTAAGGGTTGAGATCAGATCCTCAGTTTCCACTATAACCAGTGGGACTATCTGAGCTTAGGTCATGTACTGGAAAGTTGCAAGGAGCCAGGCTTATTCATCTGACCCTACCCCACCCACAAGTAAAACATCTAGATATTGTTTTCTCTTGGGCCTCCCTGCCTCATGCTTTCACACATTCATCTCTATATTTATGTATTTGTTTATTTTAATTATTATAAATATTTTTACCTTGCCCCTTTCACTCAAGGCAACTTGGGGCGGCTCACAATTAAGTTTAAAATACATATATAAAAATACAATATACAAATATAAAATCATAATAACAAAAATAAAACTAAAATTCAAAGCTATCTGTACAAAAACACCCCTTCCCTAACCCATCCCACCCTTCCCCTCCAATCCTCCCCCCACCAAATGCAGGTCTTACACCTTTATCAGAAGCCAAGGAGATCCAGGCTGAGGCAGACCTCCGACTTGGAGTGGCTCACATATTTAACAAAAGCATAAATACATTATAAATATAAAATGAGAGTAGTAAGTTTATTTATGGCCATAGGCCAAAAATCAATACAATGACATAAAATACAAACATATCTCAATGTGATAAACATATCAATGCAACATAGGCAATAAATAAATATACAATATTTTTTTAAAATACAAAATATAAATATAAACCACTACAATACATTAAAAAAATCACCCAGATCTGCGTAAAAAAGCCCTCCTCTCCCCCTCAACTTCCCACTAATCTATTCCCCACCCCACCCCCACCTTGCAAAAATCCTGACGGAAGAGCCAGGTCTTGCAACTTCATCTGAAAGCAAAGAGATCCAGGCTGAGGTGAATCTCCGCTGGGAGGGTATTCCATAGTGACAGCGTGGCCGCCGAGAACACCCGCCAGTCCATTCTGACCCGCCGATAGCACAGGACCTTCAGGAGGGCGCTCCCGGACAACAGCAGGGGCTGCCCTGGAGGTGAGGCGATCCTTCAGGTAAGCAGGGCCCAGACTGTTTAGGGCTTTAAAGGTTAAGATCAGCACCGTGAATTGAGCCCGGAAGATAATAGGCAGCCAGTGCAATGCTTGGAGCACTGGTATGATATGCTCCCTGCAACCCGTCCCAATGAGTAGACGGGCCACACCATTTTGCACCAGCTGCAGGTTCTGAACCATCACCAAGGGCAGTCCCACATAGAGCGCATTGCAATAGTCCAGTCTCAAGGTGACAAATGCATGGATGATGGTGGTGAGGTCAGACTCTGAGACATATGGGCAGAGCCTTTTTACCAGATATAGTTGACAAAAGGCTCCCCTGGCCACAGACAACACCTGGGAGTCCAAGCGTAGCTGTGAATCCAGGAGCAGCTGCAGGCTCCACACATATAGAACCAATGGAGGACGAACACCCCCAGTTAATAACGGGAGTGTTCTCCTCCCCCAGATCACCAGCCCCACCCACCAGTATCACTTTCGTTTTATCAGAACTGAGCTTCAATCGGCTCAACCTCATCCAATCCCCCACAGCAGCCAGAGACTGGGACAGCAAAGAGATAGCCCACTAGACTCCCTTATGCCCTTATGCCCAGTAGACTCCCTTAAAAGGATTCTGTTTGGCCAAAGGTGGCAGCCTTTTGATCATATAACAACTATCCATCTTGAGCTTTATTACTACCTTAGCTAGGGATGTATGGTCAGCCGGAACTCATACTCTGGGAGTATGCCTGAAGCAAAAATACACATCATATGCTAGCCAAACTGATCTTCTCAAACATAGTGTATGCCTGGGGATTGATATATCTTCCAACTGTCATGCCCAGGCAGGATAAGGCTTATAAGTTCACACCTAAATAGATCATAAAACCAGAGACCCAATTATCTCAGGAATTGAAAATTATCTCCAGGGAAAGCCACTGCAACTCCACAGCTAGCAACTCAACTGAAGCCCTGAGAATGAAGCCAACTCCTGACTGCCCCTGCAGTGGCTGCACACCCATACTTCCAAGTAATGACCTCTAGGAGAGGTGAAAAAAAATAAAACAGGAGAGGGTGGAGGCCCCAAATTCTTTCAGGAGCATCCTGCACTGAGCAAATGCTACTGCTAGTCTTCCCTCCACTGCTGTGCAGGAGGGAAGGTCTATCATGCAGTTCCCTTCCTAGGCCTGAGGCTGCTTTCCAACATGCCTGGCCCCCAGTCAGAACCCCATTTTTGGAGCAGTGCTGGCCTCAATCACCAAGTGACATGGTGAGTGATGAAGGACTCCTGGACAGCTGTGCAGTAAAAGATGGCTGAGGAGAGAAACTCCAATGAAGGAAGACCCAACGGTGAAGCAAGAAATTAGTGTGATTGGCAGCATTCCTGCAGCCAGTGGCTTCTTCGAGCAGCTAAAGGGATCCAGTGCAAATAATATGTCTGGAGTAGAATGAAGTGTTCAGTGGTCCAGCGAAGAGTTTTTAATTCCCCCACTCTGGGCTGTGATTAGCTGTAGCCTGAAACTCCACCACAGGATTGGTGCCTCTGCAAGCTAATTGGAGGTAGCAAGATGTGGTGTAGCAGTGCACCTCACTACTACTGCCATTTTGTTGTGCTGCCGGGGAACTGCCACAGTATTCAAACACACACCTCCCTTGTCAGGAGCAGAGTGGGAGGGCATTTTACATAGGACTATTCCCAATCATCTTCAATTCCTTTTTTACTAATATAAAGGAACTGTAGCAGGGCACAGTCCCTGTGATCCCTGGGCCCTTTAGGAGAGATGGGGCGCTGTTAGATGATCCCGCTCACAAGTGGGATCATTCAGTTGCGGGATCGGGCACCCGCCTTCCTCTTTACGCTGTGTCTGATGCTCAGAGGAGCCCCTCTACGGCATAGAGTGTTTGTGCGCATGTGCACCCTTCTGCGCATGCACACTCACCCAAAGAACCCGGAAGTGCAGCGTAAAGCCGGCACTTCGGGGATCCGTGTCGGAGGGGGCAGGATCGCCTGCCCGGTCTGACACGGGGGAAGATCCGGCTGCACTGTTTAAACGAGCGCCAAGAAATGCGGCTGATCAGCTGCGTTTCTTGTCTCGTTTAAAAGCGCCCTAGTACCAGCATTGAGCAGGTGCTCATGAAACTGCAGGTGCCATCAGAAGGGTAAGACAGTGCCTAATTGTTTAGCAGCTGAATAAAGGCATGGCTGAGCAGCCAGAGCCAAAAGAGCCAGGGGAAAGCTCAGTTGGACTGAGACTAGTAAGAGGACAGGAGCTGAGAGGGAACTCTGTCCAAAGCCAGAGGGATTGCCTGGCTCAAAGGGATTAAATGTGAGGAGATTGTGGGAAGCTGGGGTGTTGTTACCTGGAAATAGAGCCTGGATAGAGACAAGTGACTGTATAAAGACTATATATGTATGTAGAGGCTATATAACAGTGTTGTGATGAATAAAAGGACTTGAGCAATTCCCTATGACTCAGAGAGACTTTGGGGCCCTGCCACTGGAACCTTCTCTTTTTCTTCCTGTTTATTCATCTTCATTCATTAGTAAAATTGGGGTTGTTAAAGGTAGCTTCTCTCATTCTCCCCAGATGGACAGTTGCTTCTATATAGGCAGTAGGCAAGAGATCTCGAAGATGATTGACAGTCTTGCAGAAGCCACCCAGATTTGTCTGCCTTAGGACAGAGTAGGAGAATCTCTAGCCTCTCCTGGTAGGACTGGGAGTATTGTTTTCCTTCCCTTTTCTCCCCCCTCCCCCCCCCCTTTTCTTTCTTTTTACTTTTCTGTTTGCTTTCTTACTGCTGGGGCTCTGTTTGCTCCTTCTCTCCCTGTTTGGGGCGATTAGGGATTGAGCCAGGCTGCAGAGAGAACAGGGGAACCTTTCTTTTATGTTTGTCCCCACACCAAACCTCAAGAGGCTGAACAAATGTGTGAGACCACACAGATTCAGGATGAAGACCTTAAAGTCCATATTAAGGGCCCTTAAAGCTGGGATATTTCTTGGCATCTATATATGCCACTGCTTCCATCTACTCCAAAAATATTGCATCCATGTTGCAATCATTGGAAATGTTTTTGCTTTGCTGTGGTATTTGCAGGGGGCGAAGGAGGCGGGCTAGGCTGTACTGTCTTGCACGTTATTCCTTTCAACGTGCTTATCATGAAACCTATTTTGGCTGAGAAATCAGGAAATCTGCAGTTGACAATAATGATGCTTCACCTCATACAAGACACCCTAATGTGGAGGGATTATCTTCAAATATTCTCCAGGTAGTTCCGTTTTCCCAAGTATCTCCAGAGATCATGTTAAGTGCTGAAACTGTACTGGGGAGCCCTGCAGACAATTTTAATACTAATTTTGTGGAAAGACAGAGGATCCAGGTCATCAGCATGCTTATCATTAAGAGCTGTGCATCATATGTTCAACAGTTCAAATCCAGATAGACACATAGGAGTGTACTGTTTCAGCCATTGGACTGAGCTCTCAGTGAAATTGGCTTATAACAGAACTGACTGGGATTTTAAAACATTTTTCATCATAACTTTTCTATAGCTATTTATCTGGTAGGAAAAAGCAACTCTCTGACAGGCAGTCTGAAATCAGCCGGGGTAAGTTCTTCTTGAAGGCAGCAGTTAGGAAGAAACCAGTGTGGAACTGCCTGTTTCAAGTACAAGCACTAGAAAATGCACCGTAGGAAACAGCCTTATCGACATTTAGTATTTAAATACAGTATTGAACATGAAAACTGGGAAACATCCAACTTCTGTGATGCGTTCCCTAATTACAGAGCAGAGTCAGGACCCTCCCCATAATTCCCCACCTTTCCAAGTCACCAGAAAAAAGGAAGATATTTAGTAGAGATGGGAATACTAATTTAGTATTAATACAAAAGTGAACTAAAGTAGGCACTTTAGTATTAATACTAATAATATTAAAGCAAGCGGCAGATACTAAAATTCTGTTTAGTATTTATATTTGAGAAAGGCACCTTTGCCATCTGCTGGGCTCTGTTCAGCTTGCTCTCCACGTCTCTCTTCATCTTCCCCCCACTTGTTAATTGCAGCCTGGTCAATTTCACCTGCCAATTTCTGGCAGCAAGGTGGCTGTGGGGTGGGGGGAGGGAGAGGCAGGCAGAGGGGGTTAGAGAGCCAGGTGCCATGCAGAAGCAAAGCAGCCCCCACCCACTAAAAGCCCCCCCCCTTAAGCTTTGCCCCTCACTTAGGCACAGGCCATACCCCTTTAACGCCACAGCACCCAGCCCAGAGCCACAAGACACCCCCTGAGCCCATCCATCCCTAAGTCCCCCCTAATATTCAAAGTCAGCTTTTTTCATTTATGTTTTTAAGTTTTCCATCATAGAGGCAATGACTTTTTTTTCACAGAGAACCTACCTCTCAGCTGATATATCCTGGTACCTATTTAATGTGTATACTCTGTGAAATGGAAATAAATCCCATCAGAATTTTGCAAAACAGTTACAAGAAACATAAGCATTGAAATTGAAAAACTCGATATGAAACATTACAGCAGCTATTTGTCTCATGTCTGGACTCTTTACTTTCCCTAAAAGTGTAAGGGCTTGTTTTGGTTACTGACACTGTCACGGCAAATGCCACCCCGGGTCCTGAAACCCCTTTGTCAGGACTTTGCACAACCCCCTGCCCCCAAAAGTCACTAAGTTCAGTCTCTTTGTTCTGACCTCCTTGTCTTGGTGTTAATCTGTCAGGAGCTCCCTCAGTGTTATTAGGGATGGACGAACAGATCGCAGTTTGGGTTCAGCCATTCGGTTCGGTCCAGTTCGGTTCGGCCATTCGGTTCGGCCATTCGATTCGTTTGCCGCGTTCAAGTTCGGCCGTTGGGTTCGGTTCGGTTCAGGTGTTCGGAAAAAGGCTCTCTGTGCAAGGAATGATGGCCCCAGACCCATGACGGTGGGTCCTGGGGCTAGAGTGGCAGCTTCTGGATATTGGGACAGCCCTCCCTGCCTGTAACTTGGCCCCAGAACCCT
>QEPC01010935.1:265849-290250 GCA_003113815.1 Sphenodon punctatus
TCCTACTCTAAATAAATCCAAAACTTAAAACAGGGGAAGGGATTCACGGATGGAATAAGAGAGTGAGGGAAAGGATTCAATGGAGTGGGGAAGGGAGGAAGGAAGATTGAACACAGGGAACAGAGGGAGGGGTAAAAACAAAAAATAATACCTAAATCTATCTAATCTAAGCTAAATAAATGATAATATGGAGGTAGATGGATTGGATGGGTGAAATAGGAGGAATGCAATGGATTGAGAACAAAACTGCTGGAAGAGGGAGCCTTCTGAAACACCTGCTGTTCAGGAGCAGTGACTAGCTCAGAAGGTGTTGGGAAGGGGGGAGGCAATCAGTTTTGTTTCTTGCTGCGCCTGCCGCACCGCAAGCTCCATTGGCTCCATGCAGCCTAACCCGTGGCCAATCGCAGACTGCGAAGCCAGTGGTCTGAGGCGAAAAGGGATGGTGATTCGGCAGGCTGGCTGCTACTCCAAACCTCTCCACCCCTGGTGCCTGGAAGTCTGCTCCTCAGCTGACTCCCCCTCCCTGTCACGTTTTGCCTTCCAGTGACATGTTTTTGCCACCCGAACTCACCCAAACGCTGTTCGGTCATTTCGACATTCGGAATTGAGTTTGGTTCGGTCAGTTCGTGTTCGGATTCGGGTTCAGGTTCGGTCATCCAAACAGGCCGAGTTCGGGCCGAACTCCGAACTTCCGAACCACGTTCACCCATCCCTAAGTGTTACATCCAAGTCTCTCTCTGATGTCCATCTCCAGCACGCTCCTGGACTCCTACTTCCGGTCCCTCTGCTGGCTCCGCTCACAGCAGAGAAGTTAGGACAGTCTTACTCCGTCCCCTAGCCCGCACCAGACAGTTCTCCTTACCCCCCGCCCTCCCCCCCATCTCTCAAACGGCTTATTTTGCCACACCGGGGCTGCCCCATGTAAGATGTTCTCCCCAAAGCCCTCCTACCTTTCTACATGCAACTGATCACATGCCTGCTCAGTTCTCTCTCAGTGCTCACATTCCAAGCTCCTTAGAGATGCTCTCTCCTGCTTTTCCCAGCACTGTGGTGCTTTCCCTCAGTGCCACTCCAACACCTCTCATGCTAGAGCATCCCCCTCAGGGTGTTTAGGGAAACCCCTTCCCTTGGACTCTTTGTTAACCCTTTCCTGCTGCTTATACTCTTGCAGGGCACAATTCACCCTCCTGACAAGGTGCTCAAGTCAAGCCACTCTGTTACTGTTACAAGTCATCTGGAAAAAATGGCAATTGGTGGTCTTTCAGTATGAAACCATTCATTTGTGTCCACTAATGTTGTTTTTTTAATGTCTAACCATCTGGTTTGAAACCCTCCTCCTTTTGGTGCTAGCAAAACATAGAAACCTGACCCCAAGACGCAGTGGAGCTACTTTCCAAGTCCCACCAAAATAGCCCATGTGTGTTGGTGGTATAAGAATCATCCCAGTGAGAAGGATCTTCCACTAGCATATATTCAAGGAGTGCCTCCTTTTGCCCCTCTTCGAGACTCTCATTTGGAGTCAAGCCAATGTATAACCATTTCTCTCCAGACATTAGCCAAACAGATTAGACTTTGTATTCATTCCTGTGGGACCACCTCAGGCCCCAAATTGCATTGTGGCCCCTGCGGTCGGCCGTAGACACCCGACTCGAAGTCCCATGGGTTGCTTGGGTGGCAACAATGGGGAGGATGTTCTCAGTGGCCACTCCCAGGCTGTGGAACTCCCTCCCGACAGAGGCCCGCCTGGCCCAGGACCTCCCTCTTTTCATAGACAGTGTAAGACCTGACTGTTCCATTGGGCCTTTGAAGAGGGAGATGGGTGGGGTGGGGAGGGGGAATTCTGCCCTTTTAGTTCTTTTTATCTTTTAAAATGTTTTTAATGATATTTTATGTGTTTTTACTGTTGATATGTTTTGTAAGCCAGCCTGAACTGTTCTGTGGGCAGGAGGGGGCGGGGTAGAAAAATAGTTAATTAAATAAATAAATAAATAAATAATCTTGTAGATGCCAGTGAGCAAACAGTAATTTTTTAGGCTTTCCATTTCTTTTAAACAGCATAGGCGATTGCTTTATCTGAGCCTTACATATCCACTTTCCATAGTCTCACTGTAACAAGCTTTCAGAGCCGGTGTGGTGGATAAGGTCCTGGACTTGGACCTGGGAGATCAGGATTTGAATCTCACCCCAGCCAATGAACTTACAGGGTGGCCTTGGGCAAGGACCTCTCAGCCTCAGTTCCCCATCTGTAAAATGGGAATATATGTGTGTGTGTCTTTCCCTGTGTGTTTTCCTTGTCCATCTTAGATTGTAAATCCACTAGTGACTGTAAAGTGCTATATATGCCTAGTGGTGCTACAGAAACGAGTAGCAGTAGTAGTTGATATGAGGAATATGATTTTAAAACTCCTTTCTTGCCTGCCAGTGTGGTTTCAGAAGCAAGTTCTACTTTCCTGGATTCCTTTCCTTTTGCTTCTTTGCCCATTTCACACTCTGCTGATCTAGTATCCAAACTACCATTCTGACTCCAACAAACTCCAGAGCCCCGTGGCCATCTCCTATTTAGCAACCCTTCTAGTAGAGTGTTCTTTTTCTCATTAGTGCTGCCAAACTTACTCTCATGGTACCAAGATTATAGCCAAGAAAACATCATGCCATGCTGTCAGCAAAGCTTGTAGCATTCTTTGCATTTGGGGTACCAAACCACTGTTTGGTACTGACATTACAATTTTGAATAACTTGGTTTGGCAAAGTAGGTTGGCACTAATTCAGTATTGTGGCCTAGCAGCTTTACAGTTAAAGTACTGACCTCAGTCTGTTTTCTGGCACCAATTACTATATATAAAAGTTTCTGAATTTTCAGTTGTCATTTTCTGCTACCTTAAAAGTTCCTGTCACAAAAATAGAGCAATATATTTTAGTGGTACTGTAAATTTGCTCAAATGTATTCTCATCAAGATTATTTCCAATCACACTGAGCACAAGACAGTTAACGGTGTCAGACGATTGAGTTTCTGCTCCATTCAGAAATTTGACAATAGGAAGGAAGGATTGTGTAGACTTCTCTAGAACAAGGAGTAACTTTATTGTTCTTTTTACATAGCTGTGGCTAGACTACTATATATTAGTTTGGGTTTGTATTATTGTTTTATTATAGCAATATAAGAAGTTATTATATTATAACATGTAATATGTAAAGTTACATATTACATGTAACTTTCTGTAAGGGCTATGGGGAGCAAGCCAGGAACAGGAGCCCAGGAGAAAACAGATGGTGCCAGTCAGACTGACAGTCAGGAAGAAAGGATGGAATAAGTCCTCTCAAGATCATAGGCAGCAAGCTCACAGGATAGTGCCAATGATCATCACTGGGGTGCAGGAATGATTCCAGGAAGCAAGAATGGGGGAAGGTTCCAGGAGACAAGGAAGATTCCAAGAAGCTGGAGGAGAGGGACCAGACAAGTGTAAGAGAAGTTCCAGAAGGCAAGAGAGAGAGAGACTGCATAAGAGTAAGGGAGTTTCCAGGAGGCAGGAGGAAAGGGGGTATACAAGAGTAGTGGAGACTCAAGGAGGAAAAGGACTACACGAGAGTAGCGGAGACTCCAGGAGGAAAAGGACTACACGAGAGTAGGGGAGACTCCAGGAGGAAAAGGACTACACGAGAGTAGGGGAGACTCCAGGAGGAAAAGGACTACACGAGAGTAGTGGAGACTCCAGGAGGAAAAGGACTACACGAGAGTGGGGGAGACTCCAGGAGGAGAAGGACTAAACAAGACTACAAGAGGGTCCATAAGGCAGGAAGAGAGGGGCTACACGAGACGAGGGGAGACTCCAGGAGGACGGAGGCTACACATGTGTACAGGAGGCAGGAGAAGAGGGGATAGTAGACTTTAGAGCAAGATGCTCACACCAGGAGCTGGGTCCACATCAGCAAGGGGCAGGACTAGAAGCAATAAACAGTGGGGCAGAAGTAAAAGCAAGGAGCAAGGCACTAGAAGCAAAGTGTTAGAGGCAAGACATAGGCCCTTCTTACACGGGCAGCACCCACACATGAAGATCCAGAGTCTCGTGTAAATCCCGCGGTGGGGGGTGTGCACTCCCACACACATGCATGCACACCCACCCACCTCCACGTACAGAGCAACTAGTGAAAACAGTGGTTGCTCTGTGGTGTAGACAGGTGGAGGTGGGTATATGACCATCTACACCCTCCCCACCCACCCACTGCACACAGACCGCAGTGCACACTGACCCCCCCCGCACTGTGGCCCATGTAAAAAGGGCCATAAAGACCAAGGCTAAGGAAAAGGCAGGGTCTACAAGGGAACAGTCCTAGGGATGACAAAAGAGCTATGGGCAAGGGAGAGGGCAAGATAAGAACCAAAGCAGAGAACCAGAGACAAGGAAGAAAACCAAAACCAGGAAGGTGGGAATATGAGACTGAGTCCATAAGGGGAAGGTGAGCAGACAAGGACCTAGAGGGGAATAAGGAAAAGACTAGACTGGACAGTAAGCAAGAGCTGGTGAAAGACAGGAACAAGACAAGGTCAAGATAGAGAGCAAGAGCTAGCGTAAGAGCAAACCTAGTGCTGGAACAAAGAATAAGAGTGATGTTCCACCAGCTTCCTCTTGCTCCCATCATGCCTTTTTTACCTGCTGGGAGCTAAACAGGAAGCTGGAAGGTGAGATATGGATGAGAGAGACAGACGATTGGGTGTGGTTAAAGCAAGACAGAAAAGAGACATGGAGGGAGCGGGTGGACTGGAAGCAGGCCAAGACAGTGGCACCAGCAGATCAGTTGCTGCTCCGCCTCCAGGTTCCTAGAGAGCAGGAGATCAAGGCTGGGGCCTGACACTTCCCAATTAAGGAAAACTATTACTTGGGCCTTTCAGAAATTATACACTTGAGGAAAGCAAGGAATTTTTAATTCACACAGAACACACATTCCTTCCTTTCCTCTATTCTGTCTTTTAAACCAAGAGTAATTTTCCTCATCATTTATTTAAGTTACAAAAAAAATGAACCTCAGGTATCTGCTTAGAGCAAATGAATGGAATGACTGCTTTGACCCAAGACAACTTTGACCCAAGATAAACAACACCACCCCAACAGGTATAAAAGGCATGCTGGGAGCAACAGGAAGCCGGCAGAACATCACTCTTATTCCTTGTTCCAGCCCTATGTTTGCTCTTACGCTGGCTCTTGCTCTCTGTAAAGTGAACTCCAATCTTGTCTTCTTCCCTGAAAGAACAATAATTATAGCTAAGTGTTATATACTAAAGTAATGGAAACCTTGGGGAGTGGGGAAGCTCCATAGACATAGGCCACTTTCACACATCACCGGGGAGGCAGAGAAACGTCCGTGATGGCAATCGTGGCTCTGTTCTCTCTGGAATTAGTGCTTGTGGGAATGCGCTATTCCACTTTTATCCTGTAAGAACACTTGTGCATGACTGTCCCCCAATGTAGCTTTTGCAATGACAGGTGTTCTTGCAGGATAAAAGCAGAATAATGCATTCCCACATGTGCTAATTCCCATGAGAATAGAGCCGTGATTGCAGTTTCCCTGCCTCCCCGGTAACGTGTGAAAGTGGCCTCAGCTGCTTCCTATCTAACTCCTAGAATAAAATTCAGAATTAATATATGTCTACATTTTTATATGCATACATTAAGCTCATATTTCCCTCTAGGAAAGAATTAAGAACAAAATCACTGAATGTATCTTTGATCATTAGTCCTCTGTTATCTATGAAAAGAGAAAGTTGGTATGACATTAGTCAAAGATGGCTATAGTCAACATCAACCTTTCAAATAAAATGCTTATGATTCCACATTAGAAGTCTTGAATCTCATGGACAGCGATGTCTAAGAAGTCTTGGTTCAAAGGGTGCCTCACTTGCTCAGCCACTCTTTCCATAAGCGACAAGCACAATAAGTGCATTGGCTGTCTAGGGGAAACCCACAACACCAGAGCATGTAAGGTCTGTGCAGCCCTCCCTACAAGAGTAAGAAAGGACAGTTTGCTGTGGTTAAAGGATATCCTTATGAGGAAGGCCCTACAAGGTAGCAACACAGGCTCTCTAAGGCTCCCTTCCACCTCATCCACACAGCCTACCATGGGCACCACCAACACTCCCCCACGAATAGGGCCATCCAACACTGGCAATTTACCACCTGGCACCAGCAGCAGCACTGGCTCTCCAGTGGCTTTGCTTACCACTTCGTGTGTCACTCCGCAAGGTCCTGAAGTGCCATTGAATCCTTCTCCAGCTCCAACCAAGGAAAAGGACTGCATGTCATCACTAGAGAGACTGAAAAGAAAAAGAAGAGGGAGAGGAGGTAAGGCTCCCAACTCCATCATTGTTTGTTGATTTAAATTTATATGCTGCCCTTTCCCGGAGGCTCACAAGTTGTAAAAACATTAAAATAAATACAAAAAAAAACCTTAAAACTCATCCAACCCTTCCACAACTCCCCAATGCCCATCTCCCCATTTCCCCAACCCCCAAACCAACCTAGTCCCCTATTCCCACCTGACAAATGCCTTCTCAAACAGAAAAGCCTTAAACCGCCTCCAGAAGACACCCAAACCCAGGCTCAAATGAACCTCTGTGAAGAGGAAGTTCCATAACTATGGAGCAACAACTGAGAACACTTCCCTGTGAACCCTTGTTGTATGAACAAGACTAACAGATGGTACCCGTAGAGACGTGCTCCCGGCCGATCACAGAGACCTCAATGGCGCATGGAAGGACAGGCGGTCTTTCAGATATGTGGGGACCAGTCTGTTTGTTATTATTATTATAATATGCTTTTATACAGTGCCAGCGATGTACCTAGGGTGCTTTACAGAGAATAAAATAGACACAGTTCCTGCCCGAGAGCTTACAATCTAAAGACAGGGGGAGGGGAGACAGGGAAGGGGGAACAGATGCAACATTCAGGGCTTTAAATGTCAAAACCAGCACCTTGAATTGTGCCCAGAATGTTATAGGAAGCCAATGCAGACTTCAAAGCACCAGTGTAATGTGCCCCAAGCACCCGGCCCCTGAAAAGAAGCTGAGCCACTACATTCTGCACCCGATGCAGCTTCTAAATGGTCATCAAGGGCAGCCCCACGTAGAGCGTATTGATGGCAGTGGCCAAATCCAAATTGGGGGGGAAAGGCTACAACCTCCTTACCAGATGGAGTTGGTGAAAAGCACTCCTGCCCAGCGCCACAACCTGACAATCCAGGCGCAGCAAGGAGTCCAGAAACACTCCAAGGCTGTGAACCTGATTGACCAGAAGGGGCCAGACTCCATCAATAAAGGGAGTCCCAATTCCCTCCAGGTCACAAGGCTGACTGAGTCTGATGGTTGGATTCAACCAGCTTGTCTGGATACAGCTTCAGTCAGCTCACCCTCATCCAGTCCTATTGCAGTCAGGCAATAGGTAAGCACCAAGACTGCAGAGCCTGGGTTGGATGAAAGAGAGGTAGAGCTGGGTGTCATCAGCATACTGATGTCACTTTACCCCAAACCTCCAAATGACCTCACCCAGTGGCCTCATAAACATGTTGAACAAGAGAGAAGACAGAATAGAACCCTGCGAGAACCCACAGGGGAGGTCCCATGAGCAATCACCCATCACCACTCTCTGGAACCTCCCAGGCAGGAAGGAGTGGAACCACTCAAGCAGTCCTGTGCCCCCACAGTTGTGTCAACAATATCTCATGATCAACTATATCAAAGGCCACTGAAACATCTAACAAGATCTCAACAGGATAGAGTTCCCCTTGTTAATCTCAAGCAGCAAGTCATCAGCCAAGGCCATAAGCACAGTCTCCATGCCATACCCAGGACGAAAGCCCTATTGAAATGGGTCCAGGAATCCGATGACATCGAGAATAGTCTGGAGCTGATGGATAACCACCCATTCAGAGACAGGCTGATAGCTGGCCAGGGAGTCAGCATCCAAAGATGGCTTTTTAAGCAGGGACCAGGCAACTGATGTTTTAAGGGGATCCAAAACCCTACCCTCCTGCAGGGAAGTGTTGACAAACCCATCCAGTAATGGCCCCAACATCTCCCAGCTGGCTTTCACCAGCCAGAATGTGCAAAGATCTAATTCACAACTGGTTGCCCGCATTGCCCCAAGCACCTCCCCTGCCTCAGTGCATGATACTGATTGGAAACCGATCCAAATAAGCAGGACAAGACCGAGCTTCTATAACCCTAAACTCTGATTCTTCAGATGAAATGGCAACACCCAAATCACTGTGAATTCGAGTTCTTTTGTCTGCAAAGGCCCATCTCATACTAATCGCACCATTCTGACCCAGGCAACTGTGACTCCACACCTTATTGAATATATCCAAAGTCCATCAGGCCCTTCCACCTCGGATAGACTTTATATCCAGGAACAAGGGTATGATCTTACATCACAATCTGGAAATGTTACATCTTTATGCCTGGCTAGTGGCTAATACACCCTTATTTATTTATTTATTTATTTTTATTTATTCAATTTGTATTCAATTTGAACAGCTCAGGGCGGCTAACAAGTTAGTTATAAAACAATTAAAAATTTAAACAATATAATAAAATGAAGAGCATTAGAAGAGCATTTTTCTCCAGAGGTCACAGCAGTTATTCAAAACGCCCATAAAGCTGCTAGAAGGTCAGCTTATGCAGCAAAATGCAGGGCTCAAATTATAAGGAAAAGGGGGGGGGGGCTCAATGAAATCATGCCTCCCTTAGCCTTCTAAATCCAGTAGTTAAGGGGACCATCAAAAAGGTAGGAGGGCCACCACCACCACAACCTACTGTAATTTGGGCAGTGGTAAAATGGAAGCCCTTCACGATCTGGTGCACATAATAGGACATCTCCATGCAGTGTATCCAGATCAGTAATGTTCTGGCCTACCTCCTCCATCTAAAGAATTCTGCTTTGTCTTTGTCTTTAATCAAGGTCCACTTAGCAGCAATCTCAGCTCATATACAGGCCTTGGACAACAAACCATTATTTTCACACCCACTGATGCAAAATTTCTGGAAAGGACTTTCCCCCAGTTATTCAGGCAGTTCCCCAGTAGGACATTAATCTGGTACTCACTAGATTTATGTTTTGTCCCTTTGAACCCATGGTTTCTTGCACAATAGAAAACTTTACTCTGAAGACAGTCTTGTTAGTGGTCCTCACTTCGGCTAGGAACTGACAGCTTTGCGTGCTTCTCCACCATACCTTGTTTTCCATAAAGATAAAGTTGACCTGGGCATAGATCCCTCCTTTGTACCAAAAGTAGTCAGAATAGACCATTTCTTTACCCATATTATTACCTAAACCCCATAATTCTCAAAAAAAATCTACACTTCACATCCTGGATCTCAGAAGAGTCCTCTCATTTAACATCAACTGCACCAAAGCTATACAAGCATTGGATTTGCTCTTCATCTCATATGTTGGCCAACATGTAGGGGTCAGAATTTCTTCCCAGAGAATTTTGAAGTAGATTCTGCAACGCATACATACATGATATTTACTAGCAGGAAAAGACCCTCCAGAAGGTCTAAAGGCACACTCAACCAGAGCAGTAGCCATGTCATTGACTTTCGACGTGTACCCATCATGGACGTCTGTAAAGCAGCAACATGGTCCTCACTCCATACCTTTTCAAGTCATTACTCCCCACGCTCCAACTCTGCAGTTGAGAAGAGCAGTACTACTCAATTCACATTTTTCTTGAGAATCTATTCCTTGCCACCCACCATCCGGCAAGTGATTAACTGCTTACTATTCTCCCATAAGTGAGAATCACAGAGATCCTTGAAGAAGAAATGACTGTTACTTACCAGTAACTCAGTTCTTTAAGAAAGTTCCACATATTCACACAACCCACCTAGCCTTCCCCTCTGACTCGGAGGCTTATTTACCTCTGTGCTTTCCTAAGGTTGGAAAGAACTCAGATAGGGAGGGCTCCACCCCCTCTTTTATCATTCCCTGCTTCTCACGAGGCTTTAAGCCCACACAAATAGCAGAGAGGGGAGGAGAAGTGCCAAGCAGAGGCCTTGGCTATATTCTAGTAGATTCCAGGCTATCTGCCTGGAGACAGCTGACACAAGAGGAAGTTCCAGTGGCCAGCAGAACAGGATAAGGATCCCATAAGTGAGAATACGTGGCGCTCCCTTGAAGAACTGAGTTACTGGTAAGTAACCCTCATTTCTCCTCAGTCTGTTTACATGCCTCTACAGTGTTGGTATTTTCCATTTCTTCTTTTTAAAAACAATTTCTTTTAAATTACCACTCTAGAAAAAAAAATACGTAGAAATCTTTGAGAAGTTCCTAATTTCCATGGCAAGCTTATTTAATATTTAACCTTTTATCATTTCTGGAAGATAGAAAATATAACTTATTAGTAAGTCTATGGGCCATATCTTTGATTGAGGACTGCTTCCTGGAAGTTATGGAATTATCATGACAGTCATTATTCTTGTCTAGTTTTTTACTCTTACCTGATATTGAGCTTAAAGTATGAATTTGAAAACTGCTTATCCTTACCAACAAGGGAAATGTAATAGATTTCATGGATTCCATAGAGATTTGCTGACTGAGATTTTTAGCCCATAGCCCTGATGGTATAAATGGTAAGATGGTACTAAGAACTAATAGAAATTATAAAAATGTTTGAATCTAGTCACAGAAAGTAAGTAGAGTCTAGGATTTTGTGTTTTCACAGAGTTCTGAATGCTAATCGAAATGAGTGTATAGCTTTTCAGGTTATAAAGATAATATTGAACTGCAAAGGGAATTTTTCTTTTTTCTTTTTTAGTCAGCAGATGCAAAGAATAGCGTAAACAAAAATATCAAATGGGATTATTAAACCACTGTATCAAGCAAATAACATATATTAATGCAAATTACTCTTTCAAATATTATGACACTGTAAGCAAATATGTAAAATATATTTTAAAATGGTTTGCCAAGAACAGATTTTCAAGAGAGTGTAACATTATAGCATGCAGTAACAGCTCTGAAGTTTCAGCCATCAGTCATAGCTTGAAGCTGAGCCATAAAGTTGGTTTAAGAATATGACTGATGGTTTCTACTTCAGAGCTATTACTGTATGCAATAATGTAACATTTTCAACACATTTTTTTTTACATGCAGCCATTCAAACATATTATCCATACAAAACAGAATTAGACAAACATTATACAAGTTGAAGATTATCAGAATCTATGTCAAGAAAATCTACTCATAGATGAGTTAAATAGTGGTTGTTCTATACTGCTACCAAACAACTGTTGGATTTATTTCCTGCGTAAACTACATCACGAGGAGATTTGAAATATTTCTAGCTTTACTCTTTTACCTTGGCAACAATTATTAATCAGCTGTAACCTGTAATATTTTTTATACAGTATACTGTGGTCAGTGAGCTACCTTTTTTTTTCTTGAGTTCTAGCATTTTCCTGTTTTCTCCATGATTTTATAGGCATACTAATCTGAGCTAAACCTAGGAGAAAATGTAGAAGCAGGTTTATTCACTATAGATCAGACTAGGGCTACATTTGCACAAGACTTCAGCCACATGAGGGAAGGCCAGCCAGATTCCCCGCTCACCCGGGGAGGGCAAATGCCCTTTGGGCCTGCAGGAAGGGCAGTACAAATAAGCAGATGCCTCTCTCCACAATCATCACCAGCCTCTCCATGCCATGGCCACATGGGGCAGAACTCCCTGACTCCTGCTGTGCTGCAGGATTAGGCACGCTGCCACTAGACAGCTAATCGAGGAGGGGGCCCGGAGGATCGTGCACGCTCTCCCCACCTGCTAAACAGCTGATTGTGGGAGGGAAGGAGGGCTGGAGGAGCACATGCACTCTTGCCACCTGCTGAACAGCTGATCAGGGGAGGTGGACAGAGGAGCATACATGCTCTCCTTGCCCACTAAACAGCTGATTGGGGGGTGGAGGCGTGTGTGCACTCTCCCCATCCTCTAAACAGTTGATTGGGGGAGGGGGGCTGGAGGAGACTCAGGAGAGCATGTGCCCACCCAGCCGCTACACACGTTTAGCATGTCCACCCTAACAAATGGTGGCAGAAAAGCGATGAGAAGTCCCAGAAGTAAAGTCCTAGAAAGTCCCAGAACTTGATGAAAGGTCCCAGACAAAAATGACCCCCACAACCCCCCGCTGCGACGTTCTTGTGTTTTATTTTTCCTTTGCACTGTTTGGAGCACCTCTTTGGAGTGCTCCAAAAGTGAAAGTAAATATTCAAAGCTCCAATGAGAGCGAAAGCAGAGAGAGCACTCGCTCCTTGAACCACTCTAGGCACTGCACCAGGGACCCTATTGCCCTGGCAGACTTGTATGTGGACAGAGGCTACGTGCACTCTAATAGACAGCAAGCAGCCACATGGCCAGCATTGGCCTGCACAACATACTCAACATTCCCTGAGACCCTGCGTGAATGGGAGCTCCGTGGCAGCCATATGGCTGATGGGGGCAAACATCTGGGGACCACTTAACGAACAGGCAAGTGAAAACCCACCTGGTGAGGGATAATGTGGGCTAACGTCACATTTGTTTCCACTCAATGATATAAAAATGTTGGAATGTGGCTGTTGGGCTTGGGAATGTTGCCCTCCTCTGTTCTAGGAAGCTACAGCATCATGGCAGAAGGAATGCAAGGAAGGGCCTGACCAAATGCTGAGCTCTAATGCAGTCTCTATGCTAGAGCTACTAAAGACTGGATTATTACTAAGCATGCTCCCTAAATTAATTCAGATACTTCATTTCCTTCTGCCAAAGTTCAAAAGATAACTTCTGCACATTATATATTAGGAAAATCCACTTCTGGAAAAAAATGGAATGATGTCAAACTATAAGTTCAGGAAAATCAGTAGGAAAAGTTAAAATTTGGAATTGGATTGATTCCAAATCCTCCCTTTGGGAGCTGCAAGTCTCTGGTAGTAAGCCATCAGATCATGTCTTCCTTTACATGTCAGGAAATATGGCTGTAGCATCAGTCCAAGAGCTCAGATGACTATTGCAGAAGACAATTGTGTATTTGGGGTTTGGCTTTAAAGAGCTGTTTCAACTATTGCAGCTGAATTTTTTGAAAACCAGTACACATTTTTCTTTCTTTTCTTTTTTTTAATGTGTCTGAATTTTTTATCTGGTGGTTTAAAGTGGGGCTTACTAAATACCATCAATGCCTCAAATGTTTGCATTCTTTAAACCCAAGGATTTCTGCACTTCTGGCAGCATGTAAATTCCTAATAATGAGAAAATACTTGAATTAACACTCTACTCCTTCCTAAATTTTCTACCTTTATATCCAATATTTGTTCAGAGTCTGCTGAACTCCTTTGAACATAGAGGGGCTTGTGGAGACTTCTCAAGCATTAAGCCAAAAGCTACTGGAAAACTTTAATAATAAACATTCATACGTATTTCCCAACATTTGACTGTGCTTCCAACAGTTTTGTCTTGTGAAGGAAATAGCAGATTGATTTGTTCAAGGAACCATTTTCTGTTGATGCAGAAGGCTTGTCTGAGAGAACACAGCTGGAAATCATTCATATTCAGTATGTTGCCTCTCTGACGAAAATACATTGTAAGGCTGCTCTCCTGGATCTCTATAAGCTTTAGTAAACTAAGGCCGATTTCAAATGAGAATGTTTGGGGAGGGGGTTCATGGTCGCTGAGTGGGATGGCCATGGACTGTCCACCCATGTGGAGTGAGCAGGTAGAGATTTAAATGGACCAAGGATGCATTGTCGCCCCTACCCACACACATTTTAACCTTCCCCCACATGGAGCAGTCTCAATTTTTCTCCGCTGCTTTGTGAGTGGCCATGGATGATGGTGCGTGGGTCACGGGAGCTCACACACCCCAACACTGCCTTCAGATGGGCATTTGGATGTGTGTGGGATGGATGGACCTACGTGGTTGCATCTCATTTAAAAACGGCCATAGACGTTGTTGCCTCAATTGGTCGGTCTAGTTTAGCTCCATGTCCCAGGCAGTGATCAGTCCTAGGTGCTTCTTGGAAGGTGAATGCCCCAGTGATGGTATAACTTGTCTCTACAGGAAGTTTCTTTTTTAATCCTTGCCTGCGTCTTGCCATTGGCCTATGCCTTAATGCAGCATAGTTGATGAATTGCATATGTTTTATTTTTATCCTATCCAATATAACTGTGCATGTTTTCATGATGTATATTATACCATCCAATCCAAACAGCATATAAATGACAGCCATGGTATTTTTTTCTGGCTTGGCTAAGACACTTTATAGAGCTTTCTCTCTACACCACACAATTTGTGTTCGAGTGACAATATAGTGAATATACAGTCATCTCCCGCTGTGCATCTTTCAATGAACTTTCTGGATCAGCAGAAAATAGTTCCCTGAACAAGCCAGTCTGCTCTTTTGTGTGACAAAACTGTTCAGAGTTGTGTGCAAAATACAGTACATCATCAGAGCCTCATTTGTAGCTTTGTATATTTGCAAAGTCAGCATTTCCATTAAAAAAAATAGTTCTTTACACATAAACAAAACAAATGAATAGTTGTGCACATATTTAGGACCAGATCCTTGACCTTTCTTTGCTCCCTTTACACCACTCAGGTGGCCTAAAAGGAACAGAAACTTCCCACAAGCTGAGTGATCCCTGGCATAGACAAGTCTCCAGCAGGCATAGACTCACCCATTATTCTTTGCTTCTTGAAGACACCAGCAAACATAATCTCTTGGAAATGGGTAGAAGCCACGTGCTGCCAAGCTTCAGCTGATTGTGACACCAAATACTAGAATAAATGGCCTCTGCTGTAGTGATGGGCCGTAGACTAGATGTCCCCAGAGATAAAAGAATTTGTCCATGTACGATGGGGATGGTGGAAGATGTGATTCATTATGTCTTGAAATGCCCTTTTTTCCCTGATATTAGGAAGCTTTTTCTCTCCCCTATCTTATGCCAACTAAAATCTTTCTCCAAGAAAGAAAATGAAATTTGGTTGTTTCAACACACTTATTGAGATGTAATTAACAGGTTGGTGGCTTTCACCTATAGGGCAGCTGTTATTAGAAATAAATATCCTTTATTTATTGACTATACTATTTAAATTACTTAAGTGATTTTGCTTGTTTATTTTTATTCTAAGGGTTAAGACGTCCATATTTACACTTTGTTAAAGAGCAGGGATATTTAGGAGGTAGGATTGTTTTGTTAATATGCTTTGTTAAAGCATAAGGATACTTAGGAGATAGGATTGTACTTTTTCCTTGGTAAGGAAATAAGGATATTTTAAGTTTAGGACTTTTGAAGTCTGAAGATTTTAAGTATGTAATATGTAAGCATGCAACTTTCTCCCATTGTTGGGAATTTTGTCTGTATTTTAAAAAATTTTGGCTATGGCATGAGCTGATGCCATGAAAGAAAGAAAGAAAGAAAGAAAGAAAGAAAGAAAGAAACCATAGCAAGCAGGCACACTTTGAGGCGCACCATAGCCAGCTCTACTACACCTGACACTGGGACCAAGCAGTTCACATGTAGGTCTGTAAATGGAGTGTGTGTGTGTGTGTGTGTGTGTGTGTGTGTGTGTGTACTATAGGGTGCCTCTCTGAAGTACTGTATGTATTTATGGAACACAAACATTTATAGAGAGAGGCCAGGAGGGAGAAAGCAGGGTGCGTATGTCCTCAGGATATATTCTGATATTCTTTATGAATCCATCACAAAGGCCTTGCAGTTACATAGCCATTTAATTAATCACAGTGCCCCAATCCTGTAACGGACTTAAACACATGCCTAGCGCTAAACAAGGGAGTAGTCCTGTATTTGTCAAGTAAATAAGAACCTTCATGTATGTCTGTAGTTATGCTTTTGCAAATATAAATCAGGGAATTGCACAAATATTCCATTTTGTGCCTGCACTAGAATTCCTTAAAAGTCAGAATGGCCATTTTTATCTATTTTTCTTTTTTTGTTTTGTATGTTTTGCAAAGATGTAAATTATATGGTACATTAAATCAGTTCAAAAATTATATTAAAATGAGACATATCTCCAAAAATAATTGGTTAATAGAAATTTGTGAACAAAGCAATTAAAATTTATATGAAGTATAATTACATGTACAAATTGATTATATTTAGATGTTCAATTAGATGACTAATTATGTTGAAAAGTCAAGTTCATGTTTAAATATATGACCATGCCCCCTCAGGCACACTTAGTTGTTGCAAATCACTTATTTGAGCATGAGTTATTTTCTGTGGTACTAAACATCTAGCATTAACTATTATTATACAAGTATAATTGAGCACACAGTTTCCATGAGCAATACAAGTGCATCTTTTTGACTACTTGAACTCCACCCTGCAGTTGAGAGGAGTACAAGCACAGTGATGCTCTGGCATATAGCCCTGTTGACATTAGTGGATCCTTGAAGGGTGCAGAACTCAGCCCACGCAGTCAGTAGTTGGAGTTTGGCGCCTTTGCTGTATAGCAGCAGATCTTTTAGAGAAGAATGATTTGTGCAAGGTCTGAGTAGGAGTACATGAAGCTTTAAAACTACTACTCTATAGTAATTTTATATTATAGAGTAATTTAATGTAATTAGTACGTTAGAGCTTGAAAGAGAATAATCGGGGGCAGGGCAGGGAGTTAAATTAAAATATTTGGAATCAGCTACAAATAAAAAATAGATGCCAGTTGTTCTCAGCCTTTGTGTCTGTGTGAACCTATTTTGAGCTTTAAATAAATTTCCATGACCACAGTCCACAACAAAGTGCAGCAAATATCAGTCGAGGCTGTGACCCCCATCCCCAGATGGCACAACTCCACTTGAAGTCCCAAGCCATAGCTGGGAATCTCTACACTAGGTAATAGTGGAGCAAGCAAGCCTTAATTAGTAGCCATGGTGTGTAGTTCTTGTTTTTGTCTTTTTTCTGTAAGTATTAGAAGATTGATCATGGCAGTGACTTTTTCCAACCTTTAATAAATTCCACAGTACAGGTTAATTGCAGGGTCAGTGGATTTAGAAGTGAACATAAGAATAGATAAATAGCTGCTTATATGTTAGAAAATTAGGTGTAAATATAGCAGGATTATAGCAAAGTTATATATTGTATTATTACCCTTAGGAAAAAGTAATTAAGTGGAACTACCTTCATAATAATGCTGATATGAACGGCAAAGGTAGGATAATAGCCTATAGGTCTCTTAATATTTGTACTAAAATTTCACATTTCTTTGATTTAAATGAAAAGAAAATGCCATTATGCATGTTGGCTGGCTGTTGGTACTGCGCCCACCACATACTATCTGAGCTTCTCACAAATTTCATCTCCTTCTGCATTTTGCAGGAAGGCTTTTCATTGTTCTTTAAGTATGTGAATATGTTGGTGATATTGAAGGAGGGGTAAATAAAAGCTGAGGAGAAGCTACTGGGGACAATTTAACTGCAAAGGGCCTATCTCTTCAAGTCTTTACTTCTACAGATAGTCCTGCAAATTCAACAAGAGTTGAATCAGGATTATCCATATATTCAGAGAACTTTGCTGGCTAGGAGCCTAAAGGTGCTTTCAGCTCATCTCAGAATATCCCCTTTCCACCCCACGCCCAACTGTGGTGGCGATTTTTGAGATCTGTGGGATTGCTCTGGTGTTACTATGGGTGATTTCAGACGTTACGGGCGGCCGGTTCACCACAGTGAATCCCCAGTGGGGGCGAACAAAACAACCACGCCCCGGGATGAATAAAAGCCCCAAACAGACGTGACGGTACCGGGACCACGGCCGGGAACCGGGCCGACGCATCATGGACCGGGGCAGCACAACAGACATGACGCCGATCCCCAGCCGTGGTCAAAACTCCCAGAAGGCAACGGGCAGGGGCGGGACACAGACATGGCCGCCTACGGGCAAACGAAGCCAAAAGGCACACAAGGGAACGCCCACACAAGGGAAATGGGAAGGGAGGGGGAAGAGGGAGAACAGGCTGACAGGTACCACACACANCCACCCGCCCTCCGGGGAGACGGGCGGGCAGCGGGGCCAATGAGGCTGCCGCGTTCGGCCGAACGCGCCACGGCCCGGAATCCCACTGGTGATCCTGGGCCGTGGCGAGCGGCCAGACGTGACTTTTCGTTGATCACGGGTGGGGATATCTTTCACCATGCGTCCACGGGAATTGGTTTGGCTAGCCCGGGAAGCGTGGTTGGAATTGGCCCCGCACGGGTGTTCAGCATGGTGAACATCTGGCGGCCGCGAACAGATGTTCACGCCGCCTTGGCCCCGCCGCGGGGTTCACCGTGGTTCACTGTGGTTCAGCGTGATCTCGTCACGTCTGAAATCACCCTATGTTGTGAATCCATTCAGATGTCACCACACAATAACCTTGAGGAAGCCCCCTGGTGTTACCATGAGAACCTTCAGGAGCTTACCATGATACTTGAAAGTCATATCTGCAGCCTTTTTCAGGGGAATAGTTCTATAGTATTTATTAGGCTTGGTAATAAGTTTAAAACTGACCGCATATGAGGAAAAAAATGTAGATATAGTACAAATATAATGGGCTCAAATTACAGGAAAGCAGATTTTGGTTAAACATTAGGAGGAATTTTCTAATGGTAAGAGCTGTTCGACCGTGGAAAAAATTGCCTAGGGAGGTGGTGGGGGCTCTCTAAACAGAGGCTAGACAGCCATCTGTTGGGGATGCTGTAGCTGTGGATGTCTTGCACTGAGCAGGGAGGTTGGGTCTAGATGACCTCTGAGGTCACTTCCAACTCTATGATTCTACATAAAAAGCAAGATGTAGAAATTAAAGCATGAAAGTATAAAGTGTGAAAAAGACAAAAGTAACTGAAAAGTATAAAATGTGGATTATAGCCAATGTTTTAATAGTCCTATGGAAAGTAGCAAATTGCAATTAGGCAAAAATGCAGAATGAATGGTGGCACCTTCTTTGCAAAAAAGGAGTGGGAATTATGTCAAATCTGTTGGGTACACTTAAATTACGACACTGGAGTTATTAAATAAATACAAGTTGCAGCAACTGAGAGCAAGCAAGGGATGTTTTAAACTAAAGAGATTGTTCTGCACTGGCTAGATGCTATGTTTTTATTCATCTCCAAATGTGATAATTTTAATGAGATGCATTTTCATATGAATTTAACAAAATTGCACCCATGAAAATGGAAGTTCAGTTTGCATTTCAGCCTCTAAATACACAATTTGACTGGGCTAAGAATGATGGACCTAGAAATCAAGTGGATCACTTTTGACCTGCCAAGTGAAAGCCCAGCTTTGTTTTTCTGTATTTAAAAAAAAGAAGGTCTTTTAAGACAATCTTTCTAAACCCATGGGATACAACCCAGTAGGGAAAACTTGGGGAGGGGGGCAGGGAGAGGCTAACTAGAGGATCACATCTCTCTTGTCAAGAGACATACAAAAATTATCAGCAAATTTTCACCCATGGTAGGGCTCTATAGTAGCACAGAAGGAAGAATATTAAAAAAATTGTCATCCCCCTTCCATCTGTTGTTTCTGACCTCCCTCATTTTCTCCCCCAACCCTCCTTAATGGAGCATCCTCCATTAGATTTCTCCCTGAGATTGTTTCACTTCAAGACACTGTGGAGCAAACTATCATAGCCCATAGTGCCATTTGTATATTCAACTTGCTCAACAGCATTGGGAATTGTTTCTTCACCAGCAGTATGCAAAAAATACTCTCTCCAGCTTACCAAATACCCCATTCCAATCCCCACCCCGACCTCCTAAATGACTGGCTGTTTCTTCCTGTTATCACAGCCCCACAGTACTCCGAGAGAGATTTCATATTTAACAATACTTGTATTTTGTTGTGAATGCAATATATATAATTGTCGTATGAGTGTGCAACAAACTATATTAAATTCTATAATTGTCGTATGAGTGTGCAACAAACTATATTAAATTCATCAAAACAACTGAGCAGGATATCCAATATGTGATGCCCCACAAAACACATTTATGAAAATGTAAACTTGTTTCAATATCCTTAAGAGCCAAAGCCAAAATGTAACCGGTCTTTCTTGCCATGACTCAACTCCCAAATTTCTTTATGGTTATAGTAAAATATATGAATATTATGCATGGCATCCTACTGAAATGCAGACATTATTATGACACACATCCTGAAGTTCATTAATCCGCAGACTGAAGCATTAAATGTTATCTGTTTTCTTACCACTTTAAACAATAGAAGAGATGGTATGTACACAGTTAAAATATATTTTTCACACAAGGGAATAAACTAAACTTCTTTACTAACTGATTCCCTTGTTGTTATTAATACTGCTACGTACTGTGAATTCAACAGGTCACTTGTGTTCTTCTGAAAAATAACAATTTTGAGGTTTCACAAATTTTTGGTTAAAATAAATACACTAATTTCTTTCTATACAAAATTCTTCCTATCTGGAACATTACGTATATGTGTGTGTGTGTGTGTGTGTGTGTGTGTGTGTGTGTGTAATATTTGCACAGTATGTGCACACCACATGCACACCCTACATTCACCCACCTATTTATAAAGGGGTAAAGAAATGCTAATATAGGGTAATTTCAGACGTTATGAAATCGCTGTTCACCACACTGAATCCCAGTGGATCCCGTGTGCTGACAGCGATCCCGTGAACATCTGTGTGGCCCCCGCCAGATGTTCACCACAGTGAATCCCTGGCGGGGGTCACAGCTAACCACGGCTCTCAACCTGCAGCTGGCCGCAGGTCCAGAATCGTGGCTAGATTGGCCACAATCTGGGATGGGCCAAAAGTAGCATCTGTTACCTTTGGCCCATCCTGGATTGTGGCCCGAACACGGTATGGGATTGGACGCAATGGCCGCATTGCCTGCTGTGCGGCCGTACGTTGCACCATGCAACCCCGCCCCCTCCTCGATCCCCATTAGCGATCAGACCAGCACGTCTAAAGGACGACCGGCCTGATCATGGACTGGGATCTGAGACGGATCCCAGTCCAGGGTTCAGCGTGGTGGGCCGAACAGCCCGTAACGTCTGAAAATACCCATATAATATAAAATATAATTGGCTTAAATTCTGTTCTCAGTTACACTTGTATAATACTGTTTGGCTGTTTTTACACGAGATGATTCCACTCATACCTACACATATCCGCTGTGTGGGCATGAGTGGGTGCCGCCTGTGTGCATGCCGCAGCTGGTGAGTGGGGGGTGCGTGCACACTCCCGCAACCCACGCATTACCACCCGTGAAGCAACTAGCAAAAACAGAGTGGGGAATCATGGGGGCTGGGTGTGCACCCGTGTACACCGGCACCCATGTGTCGCCCACGCTGTGGCATGCACACCCTCCCCCCACGCTCCCATGGCTTGTATAAAAGCGGCCTTTGTCTTGGCTATCCCCATAAAATCCAGTTTGCCCCAATGTGTGTATACTTTGCATATGCTCAAATCCATTTTTCCAAGATGTATCATCAAAAACATTCAGATAACCAGGGGTTTTAACAATTTGGGGGGTTACTGGTTATGATGTTGTGCTGGGGGACATAGCCTAGATTCAGATAAGAGGGAGTTTCAGATAAAAGAGTTTTGGATAAATGGGTTTTACTATATTATATTTTGCACTTCTGAGATGCCTACTTTGAGTAGTGGTCTTGTGAAGCACTAGAAAATATTTTACTGCTTAATCAAACTGCCAATGCATTAAAGGAATGATTGTCTGTTGATAGATCTGTTCCTTAAGTAGCAAGATGCATATAGTCTATAGAGCTATTATATGTCCATAGGAAAACATGGGGTTAAAGTGGACTATATTTTAGGCAGTATTCAGTTGACTTGCTGTGTGGGGAGAGACTGAGCAGTCCTGGCTAATGACTTGTAGGTACTGAATCCTCAGGTCTCTCAGGTGGTTTCACTCGACCAGTTTCAGCAGAATGATGAAAAGGTTGAGATAAAATAAACTGACAGTTGCTACTCATCGCAGGCAGCAAGCTGTACCCCAGCAGCTGAGACCCTGGGAGCCCTCTTTTTTAAACAAAGGCTTTCACTGCAGTGAGCAATGAACTCCACACACAAAAAAGAGAGCAAGAGAGATTGGCAGCTGGTGACCGACAGGAGGAGGGAAAGGAGGGAAACTGGAAAACACAGCAATTGTTGGCTAATTAGAAGCCATTCCCACCTACTTAATACCAACCCATTAAGCAGAAAACACTTTTCATCCTACTCTCGCTGCTACACATGACATTATACTCCAATCAATAGCCTCCCACTGGCTGCCTCAGTGCCCACAAATGAATACATTGCAGTTCAAGAATGCAGTAATTGAGTTGGGGCAATGAAACTGCAGCTCTCACAGTCAAGCTCTTCCTCTGAAGATACTAATGTTGTATTTGTGATGCTCGGATAAAGAAATCAGATCTCTATATTGACAGCTGTCAGAAATGGCCAAATGAAAAAAGAGTCTGTGATGAATCAATTTTAACCTTTAAGTGAAGGAATGGAGCAACTCTCTCTCTCTCTCTCTCTCTCTCTCTCTCTCTCCCCCCCCCCCCAATTTCTCTTCAGCTGCTTTATTTTACTCAACTACAATATACAGTTGAACCTTTGCAACTCTGACCCTAAATTTTACCCATAAATATGCATTCTCCCATACAATTGTGGTTGTTTTTTGTGGGAGAATTGTTTTGGAAGGGGAATCAAAAGTTTTGAAATGTTAACCTATTAACTGCATTTTAGTAAATTAACCTCTGGGGAATATACTTTGGAGTCCTATTTTGGATTTTTTTGGAACATATATTTGAAAATGTGGCATTTGGCTGGTCCAGCAGGTTAGTTAGCAGCAGTGTAATAGACTGCTACATGCAAGATCTTCTTTTAGATTTCTAACTCACACACTTGTAGCCTGAACAGGTGAAGTTGGGAATGTTGTAGCTGCAGTTCACACAGCACATTACATGTATCCAGTGTCAAGCAGTCCCAATACCCCGCTCTGTGTGGATCTCCCTTGGCAAAGGGGATTATGATTTAAGGATTCTGCAGGTGTTTGAAAAGCAAGGACATGGCTACAATAGGGACAGGTGGTTCAGCCACACCAAGGCCCTCATTCGTGATGCACCTGGGGGGAGGAGAGTCATTCCATCTTTTGCACCAGGGCCTATTCTAACCTAGCTATGCCTCTGTTTAAAGGGGATCGTAAATAATACAGCTCTCCTCCCACTACTTAAAAACACAGTTTGATGCCTTAGTGCAAGGGTGGGCAAGGTTTCCTGACCCCAAGAGCCTCATCCATTTACCACAATGGCGCCAAAGAGCTTCATGTGGCTGTAGAGTCACAGTTTGACCACTTCGACCTTAATGTAATGCCAGAACGAACTTCTCTCTTTCAAGTATAAAAAAACAAAGCATGTCCACAAACAACGGACAAGGTTAAAGTTGTCCAGGTGTCTTCTCAAGAGCCACACATGCTAAATTACATCCTGCTCCATTTATCTACCTCAAAAGTGTGAAAAGTAGAGCTAATACTTGTTGGAATCGAACATGTGATTGCAAGAAGTATCTTTAAACTGATATTCAAACTAGTTTACCCACCATGTTATGGGTCACCAGCTCTTCTTCTTGTGAGTTAATGTGCATTTCCGTGATGTATGTCCCTAGAGCCAAATCCTCAGGCAAAAGGTGTTTTCAAACGAGGTGTTACCATACATGGCCACCCAGTAACCATTCATCCAACCGCCCATCTGAAGGTGGAGTGGGGGGATGCACGCTCATGGCCATTCATGGGACACTGCTGAAAAATCTGGAATGTGTTTTTTTGCGATCCAAAAATGTGCATGACAATGAGTGCCCATACATCCCCAGCTCTTATGAACTGGGGCAGCCACCCATGCCAGCAGAGAGATTCCCCACTCAGAGGCACTGTGGATGATGGGCAAGTCACAGGAACTGGCTGCGAGCACTGGAGAGCCCGGTTCTCCAGTGCTCACGGCCAGGACATGTCAATTTTAAAAGCCAGCCCCACGCACTTCCCCCTCCCACATGGTCTGTGGCAGAGAAAGTGCGAGGCAGCTGCCGTGGTAGCCACGTGGGGAACCACCCTTTAGAATCCCTCCCCACTGCACCTGAGTGGCAGCTCCACAGCTGTGCCACTCAGAAGCCATGGATCCACCCACCCGTGACCCCCAAAGCCTTGCTTGTTTAAAAACACCCAAATACTCACTGATGTCAGAGTAAGGATTGAATAAAAACCAGAGTGGAGACCTTAGCAGCATAGCCTAAACTTTGTTTGGTAATTTGGGATCCTTTATTTAATAATATAAGTATTTAGTACGCAAATTAGGGTGCTGTGGGCCCATGCTTTCAGCCTATGAAGAAATATTATTAGATTTCCATTCCGTCATA
>QEPC01010935.1:297343-312748 GCA_003113815.1 Sphenodon punctatus
AGGAATAGGGATAAGATTGGGAGAAGGGGAGCATCGAGGAAGGCTAGAGACAGGAGTGGAAGGGGAGCAATGAGAGAAAGTAGCCAAGGGAGCAAAGGATGTATGGGGGAGGATTTATTTTAGATTTATTTATTTTTCTGGCAGCTGTAGAAACTACGTAGTGCTCTGACAATTTTTTATTCCTTATTACTGACTAGATTAGATTTTCAAAGATCTTATATTTATTGTCATCTGCACTTCTGCTTCCACTTCTTGTTCCATGGAATCTTGTTCTTTGAAAGAGTGAAACAGGTGTGTAATAGGAAAAATATGTTCACATAATTGTGCTAGTTGTAGTCCTTTTTCTCCTATTATTTTTCTCTCCATTCAAGTTATATATGTGTATATATCTTTTTTAGGCTTGATAGGATTTTAGTCAACTTTTTAAACAATTAAAGTAAAAGAGGTGGGGGCATGGCTTTTTTTCTCTGGTTGTAGAAGCGTTTTGCCTCCTGCTGTCTGACTGATGGAACTATAAAGCTTGCTAAGGAAACAAGCCCAGCCGGGACAGATGCCTGCAAACGCTATGGTGGGACGTTTCAGCCACCACACTGCGGGGCCAGCACATACGGAGAGAAAGGCAGATGGTCAGCCCCCCCCCCCCGGAAAACTGGGCGGGCCGCTGTCAGCCATCCTGCTCTAGGGCAGGCCAAGGCACAAGCACCACCCCGCTGAATGTTGAGTTGTCCACTTACAAGGGCAATGCAGTATTCAGGAATGGCTCTGCTTTGAGTCTCTCGTGGCAACTGGAAAACCCTTTCATCCCTCTCTCTTTTTCTCTTTTTTTCCTTTGGAATTATTGGTTGCAAGTGACATCAGTTTCAAGTGTCCTCTATATACAATGCTTTTTGTGTGTGTCAGATTATGGAGACAGTGGGTGAGGTCACATCAAACATTAACCCACTTTGGGCAACATTAACATGCGATGCAGTGTGTATTGTATGACTGGTGGCTGCCAGATGTTCACCCAGACACATCATGTGTCAGCCAGAGAAGGCCGGAGATGCATCGCTTGTTAGTATTGCTGTTGACCTCCCCCTATCTATGTGCCCATTCGCCGTCATATTCGGGGCTGACAGGGATGGGGAACCCTCTGTCTCTCAGGCAGGACCTTATGGGTACCGGGAAGCTCTGCCTAGACCCAACAGGCCATCTGCATTGGTCTACTGCCTGATCCTACCCTTTCCTGTTCCAGTCCCATCCCCTAGGTCTCAGTTCTAAGAGGTAGGAGGGGCCACATTCCATCACGGGTCCACTTCTTGCTTACAGTTCGCTGCCCCAGTCGGGGTGGTAGCGTGCCCTGCCCGGAGCATCCTTCAGCCCTGCCTTCTTCGGGGTGTCTTGGCCCTGGTGATTTTCCCAGGGAGAGGCCTGTAGCCTATGCCTCCCTGTGGTGTCCCACAAGGTGCTGGGTCCGTATGCCAGTCTGTTCGCCAGCGTCCCTGCCCCAGCCCCTAACTTTCCCCTTTCTGGTGTGGGGACTACCAGCCTTTCTAGTCCCTAGCTCCACTCCCACCGGTGGCTGTGGCATGCTTGCCCTGCGAGTGGAGGGGCACCTCGTGATGATGTCAATGCCACCACCAACGGGGCCGGAGCTCTCTGTTCCGCGTCTTCTTCTTGGTCAGTGCTGCAGGCTCCCTCCGGTGAGTCCAGGGGTCACAGGGTGGGTTCTTGGGGGCTGTCACAATTGCCCAGAGTGGGATAATGGGCTGCCTCTTGTGTGGCCGGGCCTGTTCCAGCCTTCCCCATGTTGGGGTTTGCCAGCATCATAGAGTAGCAGGTGCATTTTGCCAGTCCCATGTGTCCACATCACGACCTGGGGGGAATAGTGGGAGGATGGGGGATGTGGCAGGGCCAGGCACCTGGGCATATGGACAGCTTCTCAGCCTGCCCCGATATGTGGCAGGACTTGTGATGGCAGCCCGCCCACACAGTTTCCCGGCGGGGGGGGAATCATGTGGCCTCCTCTTACTGCTGGCCCAAAGTTGGATGACCGCATTTGCCTTCCCTGTGGCGGGCAGAGGATTGGGACCACCCTGTCTTCTGTGGCTTTACCCAGTGAAGTGATTGTGAAGTTTGCATTGCAATAACACTTTGAGACTGAAACTAATTCACAAGTATGTGGTATAGTTCATTTGTCTTCTGTTCATGTTATCACAACTTTGATGGCTTGCTGGCTGTAACTTAGGTGGCTGACACTGGCAGGCAGATCTTAGGTGAGATTCTCTCTTGGTGGAAATAAAGTTCACTGAGTGAGAGTGATTAGTGCTCCCATCCATCCACCGTAGAGTTTATTGAAAGCTCTTTTTCTGGAAATCTGGTTTTGCTCTGGTTTTACCAGAGGATTTAGATGCAGACCAGGGCACATTTAAAGGCCTAGTGATTGCCTCATGAAATGGTTTTGGGCCATTTTTATGATCAGGACTAGGAATATGATAGACCTCGTAGACCCAAAAATTGCTGCTGGATATATTCTGTATATTTGAAACAGTTGCAGTGCCTTGAAAATGGAAGATAGCTGTATTTTAAAATATGTGCTGCTAATAAAAGTGGAATACATTTAAGCATAAAAATATCTCATAATTAAATGAGTAATTTTCCTTGGAAACTGAAGTAATGAGATACTCAACAGGAAAAGTCTCTATTCTGAGGGGAATAGTATCATTTCTAAGTCCATTTTTCATGTAATTTAAATAGAAAAATAGCTTAATACAGCTCTCTCACCTAATTTACACAAAATCAGTATTCTACCACGGGATGTTTTATATCACAGCAGTATAACCAGTATGTGAAGACGCATGGGGAGGTTGGCAGAAAATTCACTAAAAGTTGAGGAACTATGGAAATAAGAAAATGTAAACCTATTAACAAATGCAATACTTAGAAACCTTTGCAAGCAGCCCTATCTTGCTTAAATGACATTTACAGAGCTGCTAACCCACAGTGGAAATTATTTCTGCAGCATTACATCAAGAATACTTTTTAAGAATGAAGGTTTTTTTCAAACATTTCACCGATGTATAGTAAGCAGAGTCTTGGAAGTGATTCACTAGTTCAAAACAAAGAGAGAGAGGGCAGCCCGCCCACACAGTTTCTGGGGGGGAGGAGGGGATCATGTGACCTGCTCTCACTGCTGGCTCAAAGTGGGGTGGCCTCATTTGCCTTCCCTGTGGTGGGCAGAGGATTGGGCCCACCCTGTCTTCTGTGGCTTTACCCAGTGAAGTGATTGTGAAGTTTGCATTGCAATAACACTTTGAGACTTTGAAACTAATTCACCGGTAACTGGTATAGTTTATTTGTCTTCTGTTCATGTGATCACAACTTTGATGGCTTGCTGGCTGTAACTTAGGTGGCTGACACTGGCAGGCAGATCTTAGGTGAGATTTTTTCTTGGTGGAAATAAAGTTCACTGGGTGAGAGTGATTAGTGCTCCCACCCACCCACGAGTTTATTGAAAGCTCATTTTCTGGAAATCTGGTATCGCTCTGGTTTTACCAGAGAATTTAGATGCAGACCAGGGCACTTTTAAAGGTCTAGTAGTGAGTGCCTCATGAAATGGCTTCGGGCCATTTTTATGATCAGGACTAGGAATATGATAGACCTGTTAGACCCAAAAATTGCTGCTGGATATATTCTGTATATTTGAAACAGTTGCAGAGCCTTGAAAATGGAACATACCTGTATTTTAAAAATATGCTTTTCTTACCATGGGGTGATCTGGGTCCAAAATCATTCTTGATGTAAATGAAATGACTGGATATCACCTTGTCTTTTAGATTGTAAGCCACAGGCAGGGACCGCATCTATTTCTATGTTCTGTACAGCACCGGGTGCATGGCTGGCGCTATATAAATGTTTATAATAATAATAATAATAATAATTAATAATAATAATATTGCCCTCACTCCACAATTGAATTTTCCTGGAGAATGTTTACCTTGAGGCTTCTAAGTTGCATAGTTTTCTATGGCAAAAGCAATCCAAAGCTGCAGAGGAAGCTACTTAATGCATGAACAGCATCATCATATTGTAGTAGACACTCTTATGCAAGAAACCGTTTCAGGATATTTGTATTATGCAGAGGAGGTAGAAGTTGCTCCTTTTGTTGCTGAACAGAGTGTTATGTATGAATTCATCGTTCAGGTTTCTGCATTTCCTTTAGATGCTGACAAAAGGAATTCCTCTCTATAACTATGTCTGAAATATAAAGCCAAGTGACAATGCTAGTGCAGAATTTTCATATTTTGTGAGGTCTGTCCCTAGAATTGAATTATAAATATGAACATTTTGCCATGTAGAAAATTCAGAGAGACTTGAAAATGTGAAGAGTTTGGAATTTGGAATATTGGCTTTTATTTTATATTGTGTGTTCTTTAGAAATTCAATTTATTTTCTTTAACATAAAGGCAGCGTTGAAGAAAATTGCTTATAATTCTGATCTGTTGTAAGTGTGCTTTAAAAAGAAGTCAAAATTCAATAGAGTAAACTCATATTGAGCTTCTGGTTAGGACAGTTGCATTCAGAATAGAATAGAGAGCTTCTGTGTTGAAAAAAATGTGATAATTGGCCAGCAAAATGTTAACAGTTGATAAAGATATAAAGTCAAGGCCAAGATGTGCTTGGAATCAACAATTTTGCTGCCTAAAACTAGACAAAGTTAATAGGTTAATTTTTGTTTATTGAATAAGAGAAGACCATGTTGATTGATACAGTAATTTCCATGTTTGCTATGGCAAATATTTAGCTCATTATCAGTTTTAATAGCATTTTGCAGTACAAGACTTTTCTTGACATGCAGAAAATGCTATTAAATTTCCCTGCATAGATACATTGTTATGACATGCAATAACTACTTGAATATAAAGGGGATTAATAATTTAAAAGGTGTTAACAAATTAGGGCCATCATTAAAAATAGACTTTGAACCATTTTGTAGAAAAATCAGATTGAGGTAATGCTCTGCTCTTATGATAAAGAATTACAGCATTAATTCTGCAAAGTGAACTTATTGCTCCTATTCGTCTCCAAAACCCTGGAGCATTAAAAGACAGGAAGAATGAAATGATCACTGTGTTTTTTCAGACACAACAGCTCTAATATTTCCATCATAGTTTCACAGCTCAGCTTTCATGGTTGTGCTGGAGGAAAAGCCCACAAACGTCATCCTTTCCTTTGTTTTGCTTTTGCTGCTCTTAGGAAATCAGGTCAGGTTTTCTCAGACAGTTTGTAATAATATATTGTGGATTTTGCTTGTGCAGCATCTACATGGTGCATAAAGTGAACATTTTTTTTCTGTGGCATAGTTGTCATTTTCTTGATTTTTAAATTATATTCTGCTTTCTTTGGGGTTTAGGATTTGTCTGTTTTTATCTCCTCAACCAGTTTCAGATTAGATGCATTTTATAGCTAATTTTTTTTTAAGCTAAAGTGGACATTTGCTTGTTTCTTAAGGTGAATTATGAGGGAAATTAATACTATTTGAAGTCTTTTCATCACCTTTTCCCTTTGCAAGTATGTTACATCGACATGCGCACATGTATTCAAGCCCCATTTTTTAACCTACCCTTTTTGTGTTACATAAATGTGTTTCAAATATAGGGGATGAATGTGATCTGTGGTCCTTGATGAAATGAGTAATTCCTCTTCAAGCAATTAGATTCTCTAAAGTCAGGGTCAAAGTATCAGTCCCTTATTTTATACAAATTGAAATCTTCCAAACTTACCGATGGATCCACCAATCAAAATATTGTCATGACTTTTATGAGGTTCAACCCTTTGCTTTTGATTAACCCTTTCTTATGGATTAATCCTTTCTTATATATTTTGGAGCAAAGAAAAATAGCTTCTTAGAGTTAATTATCAAACTTCATTAGGAAGATGCCAACAATCCATCACTAAAATGTAACTAGCTGATGACTGTAAACACAGTATTTTTTTTCTGTCACCAAATTTCTGCTCTGACATTGGGTTTGGGTTTGTTTCTAAGCCCTGTGCATTGTGCGCGAGCTATGCACACATGCTGTCTTCAGAGCACGCAGACAACCTGCATGCATCCGTCTATGGGAAGATTATGTACGTGCACGAGCGTGTGAATCGCATGCAACTTGCACACATATACATGGCGTTTGGATTGCCCCTATCTACAACAGTAATTTTTTCCGTAAAATTTTTCATTGGTGTAGCTTTTTCATTTGTAGCAGTAAAGGCAGCACTAGATTAGAGAAAGTAGCTCATGAGAAAGGAAGCTCATGTCATCTAGACTTGCTTTTAAAACACCACCAGCACCTGTCATCTTATACTTTGCACCATTGTTACTATGCATTCAGATGTTACAGTTACCACCCATGTGTTCCAGTGGTAACACCACCACTTTGCCTCTGGGTTACCTGAGTGGACATTTTTCTTGACATCAGAACAGATCGGTGGTGATCAGTGCTGAGATCGAGTGGTAATTCTGTTTGCACATCACAAAAAAAGACAAACCAGAAGTAAAACTATGGCCCTTTTTACACGGACCGCAGCTGCGTGGGGGTGCATCGCAGTCCGTGTGTGGTGGGGGAGGGGAGGGTTTTGATGGGGCACACACGCATCCCTACGCATTGCCACATATCTCCACGCACGGAGGCACCTCGGTTTTTTCCAGTGCATGGGGATGTGTATGCGCGTGGGAGCATGCACAACCCACCCCCGCAGGATTTACATGGGAGGCACCCACGCCAAACCACCCAGATTTCTGCTGCCACTGAAGTCTGTGTGCGGTAATTGTGAAATCTGAATACTGCCTTGGAGAGTTGCAGCAGTGTGATCGGTGGGCATATTTGGAGGGGAATGATGCTACTCCAGACAAAGTAAAAATAAGTAGATCTGTTCTGGGTTTAGTTTTATAGCATTTTTCACGTAAGAAGTACAAACTGATTTTTGAGGAATGATCAGACAAACAGGGCACTTTTGCAGATATCTTTCTATTTGGATGAGAAATTTGTAACGAGTTGGTTTTCTTTAGTGCAATCCTGTTTTATTTATAAAATTATATACCTCTTTCTGTGAGCCCCAGTGGGAAGCAAGCAAACAAGACAGACCCTTTTCGTGTTCAGAGTCCCCCCCAAACTGCTGCTTCTAAAGCCAGGAGAGAAACAGGGGCCCCCTCTCTTCCCCCAAGCACACTCCTGTTCGGCAGCTCTTGCAAAACTCTCTGCTCAGCTTTTGCAGGTTCAAAGACACACAAGATTAAAAGAATACATATTCCCATAGCCATTCCATGTTTGCATCCAGGAAATCCTCTATATTCTCTCTGACCAAGGTATGCTAAATCATGTGGCTGGATGAAGACAGCAGAACTCTAGTCCTTTGTCTGTCATAGGGCTGAAATGGATATCTGGCACGAATACTAAATTCAATAAATTCTGTTTTACCAAGACAGATGCAAAATGCTATTCACTTTCTGCTGCGTGGATCTGAATAGACAAATATGCAAATACTGCATTGCTAGCAAAGATTTATTTGGATATTCTTTTGTTTGAACAGATAGGCAAATAATCTTTGTGAATACGGAATGTCATATTTGTTCCAGCCCAGGGAGCGTTTTGCTACACAGAGGGATGGCCCCCATTTGAAATATGCCTGTCAAGTAGCCTCTCCGACTGCAGTGGCCCTGAGGTCTTTCTTTAAGAGCAAAGGGGATAATGCAGTTGGTCCAGCTAGCAAGGTATTGCTGGCAAAAGTTGTACCCCAGCTCTGTTATGGAGCACAAGTCTATGGATGTTCTGCAACGTCGCTTACCCCTTTAGAGGTAGTATTCAATCAATGTCTAAGAACAATATTAAGTGTACCCAGAGCAACACCTCTTGTTGTGGTAAGGTTAGAATTAGACCTTATCACTTCAAGGGTTAGGTCAGCAGTATTACTTTTTTGGCTTTGAATTATGTATACCTCCCCATGATTATTATTTTGGCTATGCCTCTTTGATAAAATTGGTGATTGCTCTTGCTCTAAGGACCCTTGTTGGGGGTGCGTACTTAACCAGGCTAGATTTCTTGGCTTCTCCATACCATCTTTAATGTCAATCCCGTTGTCTAGTGTAATAAGGCTTGTTAAGCAAAGAGTGAGAGATATTGATTTGCAGGAGGATAGAGCTTGACTGGAGACACTAAAATCTGTATTTTTCTTATAGATGTTGGATCCCTGACCCCTTGGGCTCTAGTTATCTTACAACTTTAGAGACGCCTCTACACAGAATTGCCTTTACCGCTTTGAGAATTCAGTTGATGGACTCAGTGGTACTTCAGGGTCACATTAATAGGGCCCCATATTTAACTAGAGTTTGTATTTGTGGCTCTGATGAAATCAAGGATTTACCTCATCTTCTAGTTTGTTCTATCTATGCAAAGCCATGTGAGAAATTGTTGAGGACGCTTAATATGCCTAGGGATTGGCCTGTGGAGAAACACCTAGAGTATTTGCTTAATGACTCTGAGGCACAAATTACAGTAGCAGTCACCTCCTCCACAAAGGCAGCTATTAAATCTTGAACTCAATATTGCAAATATCTCATTAATAAGGAATAGCGTGGGAGGTTGGTGAGAATTGTTTGGGTTTGGTTTTTTTTAATGTTTTTATGATCATATGTTGTTGTTTTTCTCTTATATATATGTAAGTACCTTTATATATGTTTGTCTTTTTGATTATTGCCACTGGCTGATTCAGTAAACAATACTACCAAGAAGGGTTAAATGACCCCCATTTTGTTGGTCCCAAACATCATATTTGGCACACTCTCTGAGATCGTAGAAGGTGGCTGCTGGCACTTCCTGGCATAACACAATGATTCAGCACAACTTACAGCTAACTACTAATGACTGGGCTCATGAGGGTGGTATGCAGATGCCCGTACATATTAAGGTATCTGTGTGCATGTGCATAGAGCCCATGTTTGTCAGAAGGTGCTACTGTGTTTCTGTCCTCCCTCTCTTTCTTCCCCAGTGGTGGGAGATCATTTTTACTAACACTATTCCTGCCCATAGAGTTGAGTCCATTCTGGGGTACCCTTGTGTAAAGTGCAGAGTGCTACGCACTGCCTTGTAAAATGAGGAACAATCCAATCTTCTATCAGAATAAAATGTATTTATTTGACATTTTGAAAATGTCTTTTCTGGGAGGAATCACAGGGATAAGTTCTGGTACGGTGCACTTCAGTGACTCAACAATGGATAAATGGCACACTGTGCCTGCCTAACAGGTAGGCCTGTTGTGGTTCACAGGTCGTACAGATGAGAATGAGTGTTTGTTAATATGCAAACAGCAATGAATTGAGCACATTACAAGCATATTTAACATTTTGTTTCTTCTGAGCCAGATTAATATTAGTTACTGAGCATTTTTTCCATGTTTATTTGCTTCTAAGTATGGGTATTTTCAGATGTTACAAGACCACGCTCAACCACAGTCAATACCCTGTGGTGGGGAATGGCCTCGTAACGTCTGTTGGGGAACCGGAAGTTCCCCCCCAGATGTTTACCACAGTCAATCACGGCGGGGAATCAGATTCACCACGCGATCGGAGGTCTTGGCCGGACCATCCCCGATCGCGTGGTGAAAGATTCCCCCCCGTGATGAAGGGGAAAGTAACGTCTGTCCCCTGACCATGGCCTGGAATCCATGGCGGTATTCCGGGCCGTGCTCAATGCTGGGGGGGGCACGGACGGGCGCTGTGGCCACATTGGCCACAGCGCCCGCCCGTCTCCTGGAGGGTGGGCGGCCGGAGCAGCGTGGGGGGGACGGGGCTGTGCAACCATACTTGCCCCCTCCCCAGATTCCCCGCCGGGATCGGCCACCGCGTCTGTTAGCCCATGACGCGGTGGCCCTGACGGGGAATCAAATGGTTGTTTCCGTGCCGGGGCCAATTGGCCCTGTCACGTCTGAAAATACCCTATGTCAAGTATTTATAAGCTCTGAAATATATCCTAATGCTTTAAAAATGAAGTGAAAATATAATAATTGTGCCATAAGGTGTAAAGTGCACACAATTCAGTGTTGCCAAAGCACTTCCCAAAAGGATTTAAACATTATTATTATAATTATTAATTATTCTTATTTTATTTTAGTAATAATAGTAATAATAATAATTTTGCCCTGCAGAATGATAGTAGTTGGTTTAGAGTCTGACGTAAGGTAAAAGAGTCAAATATGAGAATTTGTATAAAGAGAGATAAGTGATACTAGCCTGAAGGCTGAACTTAATGTCAAAGAGGGTGTTCATGCAAAATAAAACAGTGTATCTAGTCAACTAGAGAAAGATAAGCTTTGGGAAAAAATCTCAGCAGATTTTATGCCACTTTTAACAGACAACAAAAAAGCTCTAGCAGCACCTCAGGATATGATCAGCTGTTTGAACTGAATTTGTTCAGTACATTTTTGTTCTTCAGTGCTGTCTCCAAGCATTCCTTTACTCAGTCATAAGACTTGAGGTCTGGCAGTCTCCTTTCTTTGTTATAGTCTCATCATCTTCAGATAAAAAGTCAAGTACGCTTGAAGTAATGGAAGCAAATGTTACCTGTATAAGTGAAAAAAGGGTTCAAATACAGTGAACGAATTCTTTTATTCTTTCGTAAAATTGTGTCGTTTTAGAAAATGATTGGTGATTTTCTTTATGGTTAGCAAACTGGTTATGCACAGAACTTAAGTTCAGTAGCAACCTCAGGGATAACATTTCTCTGGGTAGCTGGGGTTGAAAGTGTTTTGGATATGATACATTCGGCCTCTGTGGGGGAGGATGAAGGCTGCATCACTCCTGAGTAGCCCCTAGAGGTTAGCTTAGAGCAGCAGTACAGCTTTGGAGGGAGCTGTCAGCCCTCTGGGCTACAGAAATATGCTGTTTTTAATAAGCGTATTGCACAAGGTAGTAGTTATGAACTGGAATGTGGTTTTTCACCCAAAAATATAATGATTAATAAGTATTAATACCGGACAGCTAATTGATAAAGTGAAAACTGTGTTCAGAATTACTAAGCAACCTTTAGTGCGAATCTAAATAAATTAAATTCTGCAGAAGAAGGATTTAGCTACATTTCTTCTTCACTGTTCTGAATTCCAAATCAATTGTGGTGGTAGTTGCAAAGGGATGGAGAGATGGTGTTAATTTCATCCTTGTCAGCTATATATTAATAATGTCTCTTCTCTTTAGCTAAATAGCATTTACACCCAATATCTGGTGTAATCTTTCCAGAATAAAACTTATATTTCACAGAGAGCCTACATATAAACATTCATGTTCTGTAATTCAGAAAGGACAAGGTGCATACTGAAAAGAAAATGTGTTTCTGGGTGTACAGTGCTATTATGAGGGCACTGTATATGACTACCACTTTCCACTTCAGTGTAATACTTGGCAATACTGACTAAAATAAAGAAAATGACATCTTGTATAATATCTCAGTCTTTCAAATTCTGCTAGCAGAATTTTGGAGGCTAATCAATTACCTTTGGCTAATCAAATTTACCTTTGGCACTGGCCTACCATCATTAGAGCAGCCATCTTATTGCTTGGTATGCTCGCCCCCATCCTATATATAAGCCAGACTGCTTTATACCAGCTTGGCCAAAATCTCTTTTAATGAGCCCAGATATAAGTCCATACCCAGCCCCGACAGGTGCATACCATCCACCCAAAAAAGCTCTGGCTTCTTCCAGTTAATAGTCTTATACTCCAGCCAGTCACCACCATGTCAGTCGATGAATTGCCTAACTTCCCTACTCATGCTCTTTCGGGCTCTATCTACACCATGTGGGTCCCTTGCATGACTCCAAACCCTTCTCTGCAAATGTTGCTCCCGCCTCTCCCTCCTTCTGCTTGCTCCACTTGAGCTCTGGAGGCTGCGGGTGTGCTGCCTGTCTCATGCCTCTGGTGCTTGCCCCATCCTGTGCAACTCACCAGGTGGGTCCCATGCACGCTGCAGGCACTTCCGCTTCTGCTCAGCTCAGTCTCTGCTGGGCCACGCCACAACAGGACAGGATTTGTGCCCCCTTGCAAATTGGGCCTGTGGCCCCTTTCCCCCAACTTGGGCCCCAGGACAAATGTCCCTCCTGTCCCTATGATAGCTACGCCCCTGCAAACACATCAGGAAGGTATTGGGTACGTACAACTGTACATTATGTTACCAAAAATGTCCTAAGCAGAGTTCAACTGCTTGTTAGCTTTTGCTGAACAAGCCAAGTCACATGGTACTTAAGATGACGTGAATAAGAGTACTTTTCATTTTCGATTGCATGGCTTTCATGAGTTGTAAAATTTTAGAAGTCTGAGATCCACAGCTATGACCCATTGGAAGTATGTGTTTTATTTATGTGGTTATAATCAAAAAGAAGTCTGTTGAATTAGCTGAATATTACTAATATTAACAAAGGGTGAAAAGTCCCCTTCGCTGCCGCCATGGCAGCGACGGGGAATTTGTTGTGCCCCAAGAAGGAGGCACAGAGGGATGACCGTGGCAGGGAGCATTCTAGAATGCTCCCCTGCCTTAAAAACCGGGTTGCTGCGGCAACCGAATTGCACGCATGCGCAAAGGGCACAGAGCACCGAGGAGTGACTGGCCCGCCCTTGTTAGGAAGGGCGGAGCCACTCAGAAGCCGCAGCGGGGCATTCGGCGGCTGAAGACCGTTTGAGCAGCCCCATGCACCTCACCTCTAGTATTGTGGTCTTTAGACTGGTTGGCACTATGGGACCATGGAGGAATTTTGGCGGGTAGCTTAGCCTGTTTTGCCTCCTTACAGTGCTGAGTAGGTTTAAGTAGGAACAAAATTTGGCTAATTGCTTTAATCAATTTAATTGGTTTTCGTTCATATTACAAGTATTGGCTTTAATTATGTTACAGTTGAATTTGATTATATGTTAAATAGGGTAATTTGTATGATAAGGGAGAATGATTAATTTGATGAGGTTATATAAGTTAAGAAATTCTTCAAGGTAATTAATTGTCGTACTCTGCAGGGATCCAGTATGCTATAGTAGGCTAATTAGGATAGGAATAGCATAGGAGGAGTCATCTCCTTAAGAGATGGGGGTGTGATAACCAGAGTGATACGGGCACAGCACACGCTGGGGTCATGACTCCTGGGAGGCATTACGCTGTGACATCAGAAAGGACATGCATTGTCCACTGGCCTGCAAACTCCAACCTCCTTACTCGCGCCCAAAGTTGGGCCTATCCCCTTTTTCGACCAGAGCCAGGGTGCTGTCGAAAAGGGGAGGTTGATGGTTAAAGATGCCGACGCTGGAGGGCACATCCACGGCAGCATCAAAGTTAATAAGTTCATTAGCATAGCATACTGGATCCAAAATTGCATGTGCAATTACCCCACCAGCCTCGTTTGAATTTGAGTCAATAAAGGAGTGCGGCCAGTTTTGAAACCAACAAAGGTCTCTGTGTCTTATTGGGGTGCATCGACAATAGACATGTATGTAACTCCGCTTTAACACCACTATCATTTCTTATGCATGTGTCAGGGCTGAATTGGCACCCTATGCAGCCCTGAAACATGCATAAATAACCACCAAGGGTGGTTAAATGGTGGTTAGTTTCATGTCTGTTTTCACCCGGTGATTGTCTGTTTTCACCCAAACTGCTTTACAAGGAGACTATGGCATTTCCAGCTTTCAAAGAGGAATCTGGACACTTTGCCAAAAAAACAGAGAAGAATATCTTAGCTGGTTCAGAGGACAGGACACTGGACCGTGGGGGGTGAAGAGGATGAAAAGATCTAAGACCCAAGAAGAATCACATTCTGAAGAGTTGTCAAAATGAGGCCCAAAAGAGAAGGAGTAGATTGGAGAAGAGCTTACATAGCAATGTGCTTCAGAGTATAGGGCGCTGAAAATTGGAAATCAGGAGACCTAGATTCTATTATCAGTTATGGCTCTCGCCATCTGTGTGACTGGGCAAGTCACTTTTTTTTTAGCCCAAATATGTCTAAATATGGATGTAGGTGTCTAACTTTGGGTTTCCTAACTTTAAAAAATTGCCTTGAGATTTGCGAGCCTAAACTCACACTCCCAAGAAAAGGTCACCCTCTATCATGAACTTGAAAATCTGTGCCATTAATTGTATTTCACTTTTTAGAAGTGGGCAAAGTTTTGTCAGAAAGTGTTATGCAAAGAAGAACCTGGGAAGGAAAGTGATTTGTATTGGGTGTCTCAACATGGGAAGACAAAATCTTTACTTTCTCTTTAAACCCAGTAATAGTGAAAATTAGATGACAGATGCACACTAGACTAAAGTTGAGGTTTGTACAATGCGTTGAAAATGTAAAGTGTGGTAGTTATTATCTATGAAAAGACATAACCAGTATATGCATCTCCCAACCTACTCTCCTATTAAATGTCAGGACCCAGGCCTTAAACCATCATCCCAGGGTTGCTGGAGCAGTGGGTGGGCCTGCAGCACCACTGCTTTCTTCCAGTTTGGCTCAGCCCTTGCCAGGCCTCCCCGCTTCCTAGTTGGCTTGCCAGCTGGCATATAAACATACCCTACAACATTTGACACAGAGAAATAGGTAGCCTTCATACCACTCCTGATTTGCAAAAATTTTCATGCATTTATGAAAATTTATAATAGCCACTTTGGGGCTGAGCTGGAAAAAAAGGATGCCTGTGTGAGAGACACATGGGGCAATCCAACGGCCCGCGCATGCCGACCCCTATGTACACCGCACAGCCTGAATGCATGTGCCAAGCAAAGCATAACCCGGGCCAACAGGACCCCCTCAAGCCCACACAACCCACAGCCCAGGGGATGGAGCAGAAGCCATGCCTGCTCCAAGTGGTCAGCGAGAGGAAGCGGGATGCAGCACTGTCAGAGAGGGTTTCATATCTAAGCAAAACGAATGGGAGGCGCACTGGCCTGGGCTGTGTTCCTGCCTGCGCAGTTGCGACGTGTGTACACCCAAGCACGGGCACCCCAGTCCAAGAACTACACCTGCGGCTGGTGCATGCAGGCCGCTAGATCACCCCCTCTGTGTACACATAAGTATGAATGTGCAGGACTGCTGGTTCAAGTTAAAACTCAGCCTATTAAAAAGTCAAAATTCTTAAATAATTGCATTGACTTTGACTCTAAAGTTTTAATTCTAAAGTCACTCAGAGGATCACAGGTGGAAGCAGTGACAGTCCCTTTCAGCATGTTAAGGAATCATCTCTCACACCTGAAACACACTCTTACCTGTCCTATGTTCTTTTTAAAAAAGTTTTTATCTTGATCCCAGGCACACAGTTCCCCCTGCTGAGTGTTTCCTTTCTGCGTTTTTGATAACAGTGCTTATCCCAAGCTTGTTGAAGTGAGGCTTGTTGATGGCCCATCTCCAGAAATAAACAAACAG
>QEPC01010935.1:312848-339534 GCA_003113815.1 Sphenodon punctatus
GAGCTAGACAAAGGCAGGAACTGGAAGTGTGTGGAGTGCTGGCTGGTAGCGAGCAACAGGAAGCTGAGCAGAACGTCTGACTCCCTCACTTCCAGTTCTTGTCTTTCCCTATCTCCTGTCTCTCCTGCTCATGCTTCCTGATTCTGTCCCTACTCTGACTCCTGTTTCCCCAGTCCTACCTTGCTCTGAGTCCTTGTTCTCCTTTTACCCCTGGCCCCGATCCCATACCTCAGTCCTCTTGTCTGCCTACATCCCAGATACCCCACACTCCATGTCCCTTACATTAATAGCTGAAAATGGAATTCTAAAATGGTGTGCTAACACAAAGCCCTCTTTCCCCCCCAGAAGTTAAAAGTAATAATAAATTAGCCAATTGGAAGAATGTATTTTGGGGCAACAAATTATAACCTACAAGAAAATGCTCTTAAATACATAGTAAAAGAATAAACCTGTTAACAGGGTAAACTTTCCTCTAGGATTATGTATTTAACAGATGTCTACATTATACCTTATCTAGGGAGTTGATTCTTTGTTTAGTATAAGTAGCAATGGGATCACAGTAAAAGAGATCGCTGGCCTTCTCTGCTGTCTGCAGAGTAGATTGCCTTAAGAGACATTGAGACCAGAAGAGAAAAAAGAAATTACACTGATCCAATAGATATACTGCTGAGAGGTTTCTATTATATTCCTACCTCAGACATTGTACCACCATTAAATTCACACTTTCAGGCCCTGGGAATCAGGCCAGCATGACAGAGAAGTTTGGCTAAAATGAATCTACTATATTAGTTTTTGTGAAAATGATTAAGCTTTCTGGGTACAAGACCGGTACTGTTTTTCAGGCAGTCATTGTTTTGAAGCTAGGCAAATAAACCTTAATATAAGAGAGAAAATGAGAGGGAGCAAGAGAGAGATGGCTAAAACTGAGTAGCAGAGTAAACAGACTACCTGAATACATGATCAGAACCAGAAAACAATGCAAGGTCATTTATTTGGCATAATAAAAAAAAATCTGCTGGCAGGCAAATATTTTAAAAAGTATTTTAAGGAGACCGCCCTTCAAATAAGCATAATTAATATAATCAAAATTCTCACAATGTTCGCAAACTTCCTGAAGGCAGTCAGCTCCACTCAAATTAGTAACTCAGATAAATCACCATTAATTAGCTAATATAAGCCAGCAGGTGGGTTTGAGCCCAGAGACATTCCCTGGTTATTTAAATTATGTATACTACACTACACCAAAGATAGAGTAAGTGAAAGGGGAACAACAGAAACAAGTCTATAAAAAAAATCCTGTTTTGGGATAATGCTTAACTAAAGTCTCCTGCAACTCCCAGATCCTACCCAAAGGAATACAAGGCAGCTTTGACCCCCCCAGCTCAAATAATATAATCCAGAAACGTTCAGTGCTGATCTTATTTCAACACTGATTATGCATGCAGTGAACAAAGTCTGCATTGGAAGCTTACTTGAATATATTTGTTCTGGAGAAACTTCCAATTACTAGAGGTTGGACTGAGCTGTAACCACATTTTAAAAAAATATAATTGATGACACAACCATTCCTTAGTCAGAATGGTACCATTTTGGTCTTCAGCATAGGACACTCTGGGTGAAAACAGACTTCTTCTTATTATTATTATTATTTATTATTTACATAGCACCAACAATGTACCTGGCACTGTACAATCTATAGTTACAGACAGGTCCGTACCAGGCAGGGCTTTTTTGTCACAGGCCTGTACCATTTTAAATTCAATTAGATTTATATATTTATTACTTTTGAGAGTTTTCATTGTATTTTTATATATTTGTATTTATGGTTTTATTTTGTAAGCTGCCCCGGGTTGTCAGACACGAGAGTGGTGGGGTATCAAGTGCAAGAAAATTGATTGATTGATTAATTAATTAATTAATTAATTAATTAATTAAATAAATAAAATACCCCTATAATTACAGACAGGTCCCTACCCCTAAGGGGCTTACAATCTAAGAGACAAGGGAGGGGGAGACAAGAGTACATTCATGAGGTTGAGAAGTTGCAGGCTCACGTGCTTCACTTAGTTACAGGGAACTAGATTCTGAGTGAGGGTAAAGGATGCAGTATCATTCATGACAAGCTAGGGAAGGCCTGATGGAAGAGGTGGGTTTTCAGGATTTGAAAGTTAGGAGGGAAGGAACAGAGCAAATGTAACCAGGGAGGGAGCCTCCGGCATAAGGGGCAGCAAGGGAGAGGGGGCAAAGACGTTTAGAGGAGCAAGGGGTTCACGAGCAGGCAAAGGTGGGAGCAGAGGAGGTGCGAAGCTCCCGGGCAGAAGCGTGGCAGGATACAAGAGCAGAGAGATATGGGGGAGCAAGGCCATGAAGAGCCTTGAAGCTGAAGACCAGGAGCTTGTACTGAATGCGTTCCTGTAGAGGGAGCCAGTGCAGAGCAGAGAGGAGGGACTGAACATGCTCAAAGCAACAGGCAAGGCGAATGATTTTGGCTGCAGAGCAGTGAACGGAGTTGAGGGGGCCAGATCAGAGCAAGGGAGGCCAGTAAGGAGGAAGCTGCAGTAGTCAAGGCGAGAGATTACTAGAGCATGGACTAGGGTTTTTACAGTGGCAGCAGTAAGGCAGGACCGGATTTTAACAATATTGTACAGAGCAAAGCAACACAATTTTGAGTAACACCCTGGATCTGAGGCTTAAAGGAGAGGAAGAAGTCAAAGCTGAATCCCAGACTACGTGCCTGAAGGAACAACTATATGGTGACACCCTCAGTGGAAGTTGAGAGGAATGTAGGAGCAGAACACTTGATGTATTTATTTATTTATTTATTTTTAAAAATTAATAGCCCACCCCTCCTGCCACAGGCAGCTTGGGGCGGCTTACATCATCAACACAATATAAAACTATAAAAAAATATAATTCCCCCCATCCCTCTCCCCCCTCCCTCTTACCCATCTCCCCTGCCAAACGCCTGATGGAACAGCGTCTTGCCATTTTTATGAAAGGAGGAGAGATCCAGTGCTAGCCATGCCCCCACCGGAGGGGAGTTCCACATCCTTGGTGCAGCCACCAAGAATGCCCTTCCCTGCGTGGCCCCCCTTGGGGCACCACAAGAAGGGCACCCCCAGATGATCATAGGGGCCAGTCCAGTACCCAGGGGGGCGGTCCTGCAGATAGGCAGGGCCCAGACCATTTAGGGCTTTATAAGTTAACACCAACACCTTGAATTGGGCTTGGAAGACTATCAGCAGCTAGTGCAGAGAATGGAGAACTGGTGTAATGTGCTCCTGGTGGCCCAGTCCCACCAAAAGATGGGCCGCCGCATTCTGCACCAGTTGCACCTTCTGAGCCATCACCATGGGTAGCCCCATGTAGAGCGCATTACCATTGTCCAGTCTAGAGGTGATGAAAGCATGGATGACAGTAGTCAGGTCGGAGTCTGAAACATACGGCTGAAGCCGACATACCAGATGTAATTGGCAAAAGGCACTCCTCGCCACAGCCTCCCCCTGGGCAACCAGGCGGAGCTGTGAATTGAGGAGTACCCCCAGACTCCACACCTGGGGAACCAATGGAGAACAGACCCCATCTATGATGGGGACTGTCAACTCCATCACCTTACCCACCAACATCACCTCCGTCTTGTCGGGATTCAGCTTCAGACGATTAGCCCTCATCCAATCCCTCACAGCCATCAGACACCAAGTAAACACGGAGACTGTGGGGTCTGGGTCTGTTGAAAAAGAGAGGTATAGCTGGGTGTCATCAGCATATTAATGGCACTGTATGCCAAACCTCCTGATCACCTCACCGAGAGGCTGCATGTATACGTTGAACAGGAGAGGGAACAACACAGAACCCTGCGGGACACCACATGTGAGGTCTCGGTATGATGAAAAACACTCCCCAAGTACCACTCGCTGGGCTCTTCCAGTCAGGAATGAGTGGAACCATTCGAGAACAGTCCCGCCCACCCCTGCACAGTCAGGCGGATTTTATCAATCTTGTTGTTGAAGAAGTAGAGAAGATACTGTGCGGGGAGTGAGGAAGGGGGAGCGGGGGGGACAGGGAGAATTCAGGAGGGAAGCAAATGTGGAGAAGAGACAGCGTGGGTTGTGGGATTGGGATTCAATTAACATGGCGTAATAGTGGTCTTTGGCCAGGGAAAGGACATCACTAAATGCAGAAAGCACAAACTTAAAGTGGAGAAAGTCAGCAAATTCACGAGACTTCCGCTAGAGATGCTCAGCAGCTCGAGGACAGGATCTGAGGTGGTGGATGGTAGGGGTGAGCCAAGGATACAGGTTTATGCGATGGATAGGACAGCAGGAGAGGGGAGCATAGGAACCAAAGGTGGAAGGAAGGGATAAGTTGAAGGTGGAGACAGCAAAGTCCAGGCAGGTGGTAGAGGAGACAGATGAGAGATGGAGGGAGAGGGAGGAAGCAAAGTAAAGAGGGTCAATGGATTGAAGGTCACTGAAAGAGTGAGAGGTTGAGGAAGCAGGTGGGGGCAGGAGAAACAGAACAAAGCAAAGTGATGGTCAGAGACAGGAAGAGCGTCAAAGGAGAGGTCTGAGAGAGAACAGTTTTTTGATAAGACTAGTCAAGGGAGTGGCCGTCATGATGCGTCGGGCCATCAGGCCACAGACGAAGGTCAAATGAAGAGGTCAGTGAGAGGAAGCAGGAAGCAACACTGTTGGAGGAGGTGCCCACGTGGATATTGAAATCTCCAAGATTGAGGGTGAGAATATTGTCATCAGAAAGAAAGAAAGTAAGCCATGCATCAAAGTCGGAGAGAAAACAGGAGGGGGCGCCTCGGGGGTGGTAGATGACAGCCACATGGAGCTGGAGGGGCAAGTAAAGGTGAATGCAGTGGGCCTCAAAGGAAGAAGAGTAGTGAGAGGGAGGAGCATCAAGGGGTTGGAACTGACAAGATTTGGCAAGGAGCAAGCCAACACCGCCACCACAACCTTCAGAGCGTGGCATGTGGATGAAGGTGAGACCACCAAGGGTGAGAGCAGCAGGAGTGGAAGTGTTACAGGGTGGAATCCAGGTTTCAGTAAGGGCAAGGAGCCGGAGGGAGCAGGAGAGGAAGAGATCGTAGATGAATGGTGCTTTATGGATGGAAGAGTGGCAGTTCCACAGGGCACAAGAGAAAGACAGTTAAAATGGGGGAGACAGGGAAGGGGTATTAGGTTTGGGGAGAGAGGGCAGTGGCTGGAGCAGGAAGGAGGATTGTGGGGGAAAGTAGAAGTGCAGAATGGTAGGGAGGAAGAATGTTGCTCCAAGGGGGGAATTTTGGAGTCACGGAGGAAAGGAGGAGAAGGGAAGAGAGATACATGGAAGCAGACCAGATATTTACTTCAGGAGGGCAGGATTGATGGATGGGTGTGGCATGTTGCAGTGATGCAATGAGTGAAACAGTAGAATGTCACTGGAACGGGGTACGCAACATGCCTCTCTCTCACCTCAAAATGGCCAGAGTCCTTTTGTGCCGCCCTTCAGCTGCCGCCCGAGGGCTGCCGACCTCAGAGCAGAGTGCCAGGAAATGATGCCTTGTTAATTACCTAGGGGGGAGGGGAGACAGACACAGACAGGTGACCATTGGATGCAGTTAAATGGAAGTCCAATCCACACCTTGACAGGCACCTTGACATACACGTAACTCTGTTTTAACACGGCTTTAACATTTCTTATGCATCTTGCAGGTCTATATTGGTGCCCTATGCAGCCCTGAAACATGCATAAGAAATGTTAAAGTGGAGTTCAGATGCATGTCTTTTTTTCACCCTCTGTTATCCTTGTGAGTCCAAGTCAGGTAACTAAATAAAAATAAGCTAATTTTCAGAAGTGCTGTGTGTTGAGAACTTCCACTGAAGTTTAAGAAGAGATGAAGTTGCTTAGCACCTCTAAAAGGTAAGTAAGTAGGTGCGTAAGTAGTGATGTTGGTGTTCACTTCAAGCTGTCAAATTTGAAAAGTTTGCCTCCAATCCTTTCAGTACCTTCATGTTCTTTCACTGACCTGCTAACTTTTATGGTAGTATAGCCACAAATGCCATCCTGACCTCTTAAACCACTTTAATGACTTTCAGCCTGCAGCTCTGCAGGCCTTTGAAAATTAGTTTTAACTTTATCACATGTTCTAACCCTGACATTTCTAAAAACCAAAATTGGCAAAGGAAAGTGTTTTGTTTTTATTTCTATTTTAGGCTTCTTCTGAATAGTACAGTAATGCTATTTATTATAAATGAGTATTTACCTTGTTTAATACTAGTTCAAAAGTGAGCCAGTGTGGTGTAGTGTGCTGGACTTAGACCTGGGAGACCGGGGTTTGACTCTCACCTTATCCAATGAACTCACTGGGTGGCCTTGGGCAAGTCACAACCTCTTAGCCTCAGTTCCCCATCTGTAAAATGGGAATGTGTGTAATGCACCTGTCATTCCCTATGTGTTCCCCTCATCCTTGTCCATCTTAGATTATAAGCCCACTGGGCAGACCTGTGACTGTAAAGCGTTGTGTATGCCTAGTAGCGCTATAGAAATTATTAGTAGATTGTCATAGAAAGTAGCATTTGAGGACTGGAAGGTGTTCATTTTCCAGGGGAAGCTATCGATTTGGATAATGAGAATCAAGTAACTTCTATCTTCTGATAAAAACTGAAAATTAATTTTAAAATTCCACATCACAAATAGTATTATCATCCGTATTCATGTTTGGTGATTATTGTTGTTGTTGTTATTTGATTAAAGCTGTTTAGCCACAGGCCATAACAGCGTCGAAACAATACATCATAAAAATAGAAATAAGTAAAAATAAAAGCAAATAAAATTCAGGTCTGTGAAACCAGTCAAAGATACCACAAGGTACCACGAGAGGCACAACAGGTGGTATGCCACAAACAAAGCATGACATAAAAACAGCGACAAAGAATTCATACAAGGTACTAAAACTAAATATACAGATTGTATAATACATGCTACAGCATTTAAACATCAGTACACAAAAGGGGAAGAGGTTAATCCAAAGTCAACAAAATCAAAGTCAAGTAAAAAAGCATTGACAGATAAATGGGGAAAAGCCACGAACCCCCTGTGATCAGCTTTTCTCCAACTGAAGTGCCAACTTGGCTAAACTGCATAAAACTTTAGGGGAACTTGATTTCAGGCATAATTGAAGCAGATGAGCTGGAGGGAGGTATAACCGGCTACGAATCCAGACTGGCAAGTAGAGCTTACGCCAGTAGGCTGTAAGAGGGCAAGAAAACAACATATGGGGCAGGTCCCCAATATGCCCTGAATTGCAAGTACAAACCCTATCCCCGTAAGGAATGCCATTCCGTCTCCCCATAAGTACTATAGTGGGGAGAAGATCGAAACGGAGAAGTGTCAGGGCCCTACATAAGTTGGGGACTTCAATCACCTCCAAATACGGCTCGTAGGCAGAATCATTCTTAAACAAGCAATAAAACGGGGCACATTTTAATGAATGAATAGCCCCCAAGTCAGACTGAATAGCTTGATCCACCAGCTGGTTTTTTTACTACCCTGCGCCTTTTAGTGGGAGGGATCCCCTGCATTAGTACAGGCGAAAGACCCAAGTTGTACAATTGCTTAGAGACCCTGCCCCACCAGAGCCCAGGGAGAGACCATAAACGGAACTCCTCCAGACATAGGTGGGGCAGCCGGTCCTCCACCATATTCATAACCTTGAGCCAATAGCTCAAGGGGCAGAGGAACAACTCCACACTCAGCGGCAGAGACCCCGTCTCGAGGCAGAGTAGGCAAGTCGGGGTAGAGCGAGGAACTCCCAGTAAGGCCCTAAGCAAAGAGTTCTGGAGAGACTCCAGATTACTGGCTGAAAAGAGGGCCCATAATTCAGCCTCAAACAAGGTACCCACTCTGAACTTTAGGTTAAATAGCTTCAGAGCAGGGGGAATTAACTTCCCCCCATGGCTCCTCCAAAACCGCAGGAGACCCCCAATAGCTTGTTTCAATTTAAGGAAGGCAGTCCTAACATGAGGCAGCCAGGATACCTTACTATCGACAATCAACCTCGAATGCCTCTAAGATGAGACTTGTTCAAGCCTTTCCCCATCGAGCAGCCAAGCATGGTTCCGTACCTGGCGCCCCGCCACCACAACCTTGGTTTTATCGGAGTTTATGGACAGGTGCGAGTCCCTACAAAAATGACTCACAACCCCCAGCATCCTGTCCATTCCCAGCACTGAAGGGGAAAGGAGCACCATGTCGTCAGCATACAGTAAGATGGGAACCGAGCGGCCCCCAACCCTGGATGGCAAGAGGGAGTCTTTTTTGAGCAGGGCCACGATCCCATTCATGAAAAAATTAAAAAGAAAGGGGGCTAAAGCGCAGCCCTGCTTAACCCCGTTGGTCACGAGCACCGGGCCAGAGACATGGCACCCCCCACCAATCCTAACCCTCAAGGTAGTCTGAGAGTACAGCGCATGGACCAGGAAGATCAACCTCTGGTCCATGTTTGTACTGTATAATCTGGTCCACAGAATATTCCTATTGACTAGGTCAAAGGCCGATCGTAAATCCAAAAAGGCCATAATCAGCCAACCCGACCTAATTCTCACATACTTCTCAATCAGATACCATAAAGTAAAGGAGTGGTCCACGGTTGAACAGCCAGCACGGAAACCAGTCTGCTCCTCAGGGAAAAAATCTGCCTTCATAGCCCAATCTTCAAGTTTGGTTAACAGAAACAGTGCATAGGCCTTGGCCACCACACAGAGTAAGCTGATAGGGCGGTAATTTTAGGGAGGATTCCTGTCCCCTTTCTTATAGATGGGTGTCACTATGCTGATATTCCAGCCAGCTGGGATTACCGTTTGGTGATTATGTTAGCCACTGAACATCTTGGGGAGAGGTATCAAGTTCAACACAGGTATCTGCGTTTTGTGTATCGTACTCTTATTGAGAACCTGGGACCATAGGAAACAGAAGAGTACTTACAGGAATGGAAATTCCACCAGGTGCTGATGAATGATTCATTTACTTTATTTTTTCCAATTTTTACCCCACCCTTCCCAAATGACTCAGGACATCTTACAAAACAAATAAAGCAGTATATGAAACATATAAAACAGCATACAAACCCAACCCCACACCACCCTTTCTCCTCACCCAACCCCCGTCCACAACCTCCCAACCAACCCCTAGTCCCATCTGCCAAATGCTTTTTTTTTTTTTAAACCAAAAAAGTCTTGCACCGCCTCCAGAAGATGCTTAGGCTCAGGTTCAAAAGAACCTCTAGAGGAAGAGAGTTCCATGAAACTAGGGCAGTGACTGATAATGTCCTCCTGCACACCCCCGTCCTTCAGACAAGCAGATGGAACATGCAAGGAGGCACTCCCGGCCAATCACAGGGGCTGGAATGGAACACAGTAGGACAGGTGGTCTCTCAGATATGTGGGGCCCAGACTATTTAAAGGTCTTTAAATAGGGCTTTAAAGGTCAAATCCAGCACCTTGAATTGTGCCCGGAATGCTATAGGCAGCCAGTGCAGACTTCGGCGCACTGGTGTAATGTGCTCCTGGCGAATGATGTATATGTCTGGTAGAAATAGCTAGCCTATTGGTTACAGCTGGTAGTAGCCATAACAACAAGGTGGTGCAATTTTGCTCAGCTATGCCCAGAATAGTGGTAGTGAATAGTACATCTCCCTGCAGTGCTCTGCTTATGAAAAAGTTAGGATACTCTGGGCAAATACACTGTTTGCACACCTGGTATGCTGCTGCTCTATGTTGCTCTGCTTTTGGGGTGGGGAGGGGAGGGGGACATACCACTGTGTATTTCCAGCCAATCCTAGTTCTTTTCACCATGAGGAAATACAAGATCTTCAGAATTGTATTACATATATATTTCTGTAAATTGAACATGCTGGATATTGAAGGTATCTTAAATTGTGAATGTTCATTTTCTCTGACTATGGACTAATAACACACAAAATCCTTCTCTGAAATCACTGAACCATGAAGTCCTGTTGAGTTTTTACTTAAATGAGGTTCAGACCATCCCTTTCCAAATGAACACACACACACTGGACTCTCCAGCTGAGTGCTGTCTTCTGATCTGTCCTTCCCCAGCTACAACATACCCCACCCCCTCCAGGATGTAAACCACACCTGAAGAAGCGGAGGAGGAATGGAGAATGTGAAGTGACATGAAGTTGGTTTGGGAATGGGTCCAAAGCTCATATCAACTATATTTTACTTTAACATTTTCTTTATGTCACTTCTCTTATCTTGAAAACATTTTTTCCAATCGTGGTATTGAAGTACGCAACAGTTCAGGGACAAAGATACAGACTTGTTGCTCAACACATGTAACAGTGTCCTTTGATATCTTTTTTTTAGAGTTTGTAATAATGCTGTGACTACTGCTGTTCACCAATATTTTATTTATAAAAACTATCCTCCCCCAGGGCTGGCGCAGATGATCTACAAGCTGAAGGCTAGCCTGTAAACTCGACTCACTCTAGGAGCCTGTGCTCCTGTTTTGAACATCAATGGCTGGGCTGGGAGTTTCAGCATAGTAACTAGCAGTATGCTCCAAATCTCAGTATATAAAGCAAAAAGCTCCCTCTTTGAATAGCTCTCCCATACCCTGCTATGGGGGAAATGACAACAGCACACAACATCTATGCCCCACTCTGTTCCTCACAATGGTCCATTTTTACAAGGAAGTTTGCAGTCCTCAAGCCTCTTACGCCACAACATTCCATTGATTTCAGCTGCTGAAAATGGAATCCTAAAGCCATCCTGAATGACTGCATGTTAGCAGATAAAAAAATTATAATGTAATAGATTAAATTTAAAAGGGCGAGTCATTACTGCCAGGATTACAAATACTGACATTTTTCAGCACTTCTTGAAAGAAAGCTAATCAAGCGTTATTGCCTTGACAATGTCAAGTGGACTAGACAGTTTTAGATTAGCAAACATGTAGAATTGAGACAATAATCTAACTGTAGAATAGCATTTAATGAAAGTGAAAGTAAACCAGATTTCAAACAGATCACATTTTGGAGGATTCTAATCCATAATTTGAATTTGGACCTATCTCCATTATTCAGTGAACAAAGTGGTATTTTTCTACAAGCAAATTTTTAGAGGCATCTCCTGTTATCATTTTTTGTCACTGACATGGACTTAAATATATATGAAATATGAAAAGAAAATGCCACATTATAGTCAGGTGAACGAATTACCTGCTTCATTCCTCCATTCAAGAAGCAGAAAAGAGGGCAAATTTGGCCAAAAGTACATTTTCTAGTCCATTCTTTGAGTTCTCTTGGCCTTTTAAATTGTGTAAAAATAGCACTCTAAAATTTTAACATTGGATAATGATGGTAGAAAAAATGATAATCATTTGCAGTTCATCATCATCAAATTTATTACGTAGCCAAAGGCTATTGCACACATTAAAATCGTATAAATGAAACAAAATACAATAAAATGCAAATATACAAAACATGCGATAAACAGAATAAAAAAGAAGGAAAAATCAAAGTAGGAGAGATATCAAGTTGACAGATCACTGACCAAACCCCCAAAACATGGTCGACTTCAATGCCTAAACCCCTCTCCCCAATAATCAATCCCAGTCAGCCTCCAGATCCTGATCTAGAACAGTAGCCCTCAACCGAAGCAGGGCCTTCCATAAATTCAAAAGATAGTTAAATAATTCAAACCATGTCCTCAGCCTCACTTTCTTCCATGCTTTGAAAGGCCCTAAGCTCCAAAAAGAGTTTCCAACTGTGGGCCCTGAAGTAAAAAATCCGCAGTATTCTTAATATCCTGAGGATCCTTACTATCTACCAAGAAGAGCTGAATCAGACCTCCCCAGATACTTTGCCAATAAAGGTACCAAATACTTTTCCCTCACCTTATCATAAAGGTGGCAATGCAGAACTATATGAGCAACAGTTTCTGTAAACTAAGTTGTCAAATGGACACAGCCGATCAGCAGAGGGAATTCCCATAATACGTCCCTCAAAAACTTGTGATGGAAAAGCATTGACCCGAGCTCTAAAAATAAGATGCTTGCCTCTACATGAAATACCAGATTCCAGATATTTGGCCACTTGGCCCAAATCCGGAGCCCAAGAACAATAGTCAGTCATATGAGAGGCTACATTAATCCTAGCAAGCTCCAGCTGCCTTTTAATGTCGCTTGCTCTAAGGATTACCTCTCTACCGATCGTAGCCATAGTCTTATGGGCCAAATACTCCTTGGACAAGCCCAAACTCTTCAATTGGGCTTCAGTCCTCCCCTGCCAAGGATCAGTAAACGTGTCCTTATTGATTCCTCTAAGGAGCTCAGAGCCTTGATCGCAAAACAATCTACACCAAAATTTCAATGCCATCTCATTGGCAGCGTGTTGCCAACTAACCTGGCCTAGTTCTACCCTCACCGCTGCATTTGGAGTGCCTTTTGGGCAACCCTAAAAGCCCTGCTTGAATCTCGCTTGGATAGAATTGAGCTTTTGGGAGCAGAAGGGGACCCAAAGCTCTGGGCCATATACAATCTGAGCCCTTACTTTACTACTAAAGGCCTGGACAGCTGGCTGAATGGCACTCCTGCCCATCTTAATAAAGAAACGATAGATACTTTGAGACGGAACCATAGAGGTCGAAATTGCCCTCTGTATATGCTCTTTCCAGCTCCCTGACTTATGATAAGTCAGGCCAAGATATTTAAAGGAGGAAACTTGTTGCACAGAATGCCCTTCTATGGTACACTTATGGATTTTCTTCCTGTTAGTAAAAAACAATACCTTGGATTTCTCAAAATGGATAGTAAGCTTATTGGCTTTACAGCACACAGCAAACGCGTCCAGTTGTCTATTCAGACCGATTCACATTTGAGACAACAGGGCCACATCATCTGCATAGAATAAACATCCAACAGGTCTAGCAGCAAGCCTGGGGGGAAAGAACTTAAGAGTGCGCCATCAATGGAATTACCTCATTGATATAAATATTAAAAAGGGTAAGGGCCAGAACGCACCCTTGCCTTACCCCGATATGGGTACCTATCGGGGCTGTGACATGACCCTGGCCATCCACTTTAACTACCAAAGTGGAATCGGTATCCAAAGCACGAATCAGGTCAAGGAGTCTCCTATCTATTGTAGTCCTAAAGAATGGATCTATCTATCAAATTGAATGCCGCCTTAAGATCAAGAAAGGCGACATAAAACGCCCCATTCTGGGATTGGTATTTACTGTTTAAGTGATACAATATAAAGCAAAGCTCGATGGTAAATTGGCCTTTTTGGAAGACAGCCTGTTTGACGCAGAGAAATTTAGACTCCTGGAGCCAATCCGAGAGCCTATTAAGGAGAAGCTTGGCAAAAAATTTCCCTACAGTACTCAAGAGACTTATTGGCCTATAATTAGCTTGATCATGCCGAGAGCCCTTTTTAAATATAGGGATAACTACTGCCTTCCCCCAGCCCACTGGAACAATTCCAGAATTGTTTATGGCAGAGACTAGGGCAGCAAGTAGTGGTACCCACCAATCCTTATAGGTCTTAATAAAATTAATATGAATATAATAAGGGCCCCGCGCTTTATTGCTCCTGAAGGAATCAATAAGAAATACTACCTCCAGCTCAGTAACAAGGGGGAAGGTAGAGGAACCCTCCAGCTGTAAAAAGCCCTCTCTGTGGATCTGAGACTCTGTATAGGAGCTAAATAAATTGCTAAAATAGTCCGACCAAGTTTGAGGAGCAATAGGGAATGTAGTCATCCCAATCTCCTGCTTCATCGAGCTATTAACAATCTGCCAACAAATTTTGGAATTATTTTGGGCAGCAACTTCCAGAAGAGTGGCCCAGCAAGCCTCCGCATATTTCTTCTTCTTCCTCTTAAGTAAGTTTTTATACTCAGCTCTAAACGCTGAGTAGGCAGGGGGGACAGAAGCTAGAGACTCCTTTCTGTATGTGAGATACATTGATTTCAGCCTAGCTCTAGCTAGAAAACAATCCTTGTCAAACCAAGGTTTGCTACTCCTATGCTGCCCAGATATATACCCACCCCTAACAGACTGGCCGTATCGATGGAAAATAGAGGTAAGTTGATTAAACGCCTCCAGAATCTGAGTCATTCTCAGCTCTAAGCACCAAATTCCTAGCCTGGGAACAAAAGGGCTCTGACATAAGAGAGGCAAGTGAATGCGCCAAAGCTTCATCCCATTTAGGCGGCCTATACGTTTCCAAATTAGGCATATCACACTCAGTAACAAGTCCGGACCATGGAGAAGTGACAGACAGATTTAAGGAGAGAAGTAGCGGAAGATGGTCTCCAACTAGTCTCATTCCAATAGCAAAATTCAAAATAAATTGGAGAACTATAGGAGACACTTTAATATAATCTGTCACACTGGAACCGCCAGTGCCCAGATATGTAAATTCCCCCACCGGGTCGCTGAAGCCCGCCCCATTAAGGATGTAAAGATTGTGTTGGGAAACTATAATGGCCAGTCTGATCCCGGACTGGTTAATGCCCATCCTTGGAAGATCTGTCGTTCAAAATGCCCATCGGGGCATAAGCTAAAGTATCACAGAATTGATTTAAGGCAGCATTATTAGGCCCTAGGCGTGCATTAAAGTCCCCAGTTATAATCAGCAAACCATCTGGGTACCTGTTGCCTAATTCCTCTATTAAAACTTCCAATTTATTCCACATGGTCTCACTATATGATCTCGCATTACCTGGAGGAATATAAACCGTGATAATAATCAAAGTACAGGACCCATAGGTCGCAACAAAGCCTAGGGCTAATGCTGGCGATGTTATTGCTACCATGTCCTTAAGGTCTAAATTCTGAGCAATAATGATGATAATAATATCAGTAATAATAATGAATACATATTAATATCATGTATTTTTCAGGGAAGAGCTTAGAGCTGCTATATTGGCCACTCTATCAGTTGGGATTAGATTACTTAACCGCATTGCATCAATCCTAGGTTCTGGATCCCTACATTTATATATAGATATCGGCATACTAGCCATTGAATTGATTATGGTGTGGCCCTCGTAGTGACTCATATATTTCCATGTATGCAACTCATGTTTTTTATTTTAGCTGTGATTCTCATTATCGATGTATATGTCAATGGGACCAGCCGTTTTTATCCTTAACCTCTTTTAGATCTGATGGGTTTTTCTATATCATAGTGTTTTATGTTTTGTTTTGTTTTGATTGTATTTTATTTTAATTGCATGAATGGCCAGGGCGACAGCCAGTGCCAAATAAATAAATAAATAAATTCCTTAGGAAGTTGCTTGCCGTGCCTTGCTGCATGGCTAATAATGTCTTAAGAACGTAATGTAGGGTACCTACAGTGGCTGCCAAACTGATAATCGGAATTATTTCTTACTGGTTTAAATGCCTCTTTCAGATGTCCCCTGCTCTGGTACAACTAGCCTTCTCAGAGAAGTGTATTAATTTATGGAGAACCAAAGTGGAGTGGAAGGTTCACAGGCTGGGATTTTCTGTGGAGGCTATCCTCCCTTTGGGATATAAGGCAGCTAGGGGCCTGCTGAGACCAAAAATATTGGATGTTGAGCGCCAATCAGATATAGCAGGGATTAGATCAGAGTACTACTTATGATTGGCTAATCAATTTCCTAGACCTGTGTCTTATCTGGAGAATCTGAATGATAGGGATGAAAGGAGAGCATTGGCATGTGCCAGGTTTAATGCCCTACCTTCGGTTCTACTGACAGGACATTTTGAGGGGGTGCCCTTGAAGCAGCATATATGTATTTGTAATAGTAATGAAATTGACTCAGTAATGCATATCTTACTGGAATACAAACTATATGAGAGTGCATGGAAGCAATGGATATATCCTCTAATCTGTACCTTTTTAGGAAGAACAAATTAGTCTTGTCTATCTTAGTTACTAGATGCTAAGCTTCCAAATACATATAAAGTGGTGGCCAAATTCCTTAAAATCAGTATAAATAAAAGGCGGCTTTGTGATCAGGGACTGCCACAGATGTCTTGATAATCCTATGCAGACAGCTCTGAGGTCTGGAATAGAGGGATTTATGTATGGGTGATTGTATGAATGCGCATTTCACATAATATATATTGGAGTAGGGTTCTAGTTGGATTCTGAGTTCCATGTTATGTGACTGCAGTTCAGGGGTCAAGGACTGCCCACCCACGCCCCGAGAAGGGCCAGGTATTTATATATTGGGTTTTGAGTGCTGCAGGGGTCAAGAGTTTCCAGCACAAGTCCTGAGAAGGGCAAGACCTTTGCACTCCTGATTTTGTGTCCTGTGATGGCTCCTTGGTCTCAGAAATGGCAAACCACAATTCAGAGTTTGACCCTCCTCAGGAAATAACTGTACTCTAGGTGCCTGTCCATGGGTGAAATTTTTTCGACTGCTCCAGTTTAGGGATAATGGTTTTTTATGTTTTTACTTTAAATCCAGTGATTTAATGATTTATGTAATGTTTTGATTTGTCTTATGTACAATATATGTATGTGTTTTAATTTTGAAATGACTATTGTGTAAGCTAATGCCTAGATAAACGTAAATAAACATATATTGTATCTGCTATCTAACTGTTGTCAGGTACGGTATACCTGAATCTCGACATTGATAGCTCTAACAGTTGGGTGTGCAGGCTTATTAGGGATGTGCGAACGCGGTTTGGAAGTTCGGAGTTCAGACCAAACTCGGTCCCTTCGGAGGACCGAACCCGAACTGACCGAACAGAACCCAATACCGAACTCTGAAACCACCGAACAGTTCGGTCGGTTCGGATCGCGTTCGGATGGTTTGGGCGGGAGAAACGTGACCAGTGAGTGACCAGTTGACCACTGCCTGACCCAGGGAGGGGGGGGGGTCATCTGAGGAGAAGACTTCCAGGCACCAGGGGTGAAGACGCTTGGAGTAGCAGCCAGCCTGCCCAATCATCATCCCTTTTCTCCTCAGACCACTGGCTTGGCCACGAGCTAGGCTGCATGGAGCCAATGGGACTTGCAGTGAGGCGGGCACAGCAAGTAGCAAAACTCATTGCCCTCCCCCCCTTCTAACACCTTCTGAGCTAGGCACTATTCCTGACAGCAGGTGTTTTCAGAAGGCTCCCTCTCCCAGCAGTCAATCCATTGCCATCCTCCTCCTATTTTACCCATCCAACCCATTTACCTCCATATTATCATTTATTTAGATTGTATTAGATAGATTTAGGCATTATTTTTCTTTTTTATCCCTCCCTGTGTTCTTCCTCCCCCCTCCATTGAATCCTTTCCTCTCCCTCTATATATTCCATCCCTGATTCCCTTCCCCTGTTTTTGGATTTATTTAGAGTAGGATTATAAGATTGATTTAGGTTTCATTTCAGTTTTGTACCCCTCCCTGTGTTCTTTGTGTTCCCCCCATCCCTGTGTACTATTGTTTAGATAGATAGATAGATAGATAGATAGAGTTAGTTAGTTACTATAGATAGATACATTGTTGTAGGAGAGTTAGCTTAGATATAGTGTTAGTGTGTAGTTAGTTATTCAGTTTTTATATTTTAGAGTGTGTTTGTAGGACTAGGCCTTTAGATATAATGTTTACTTACATAGATTTTAGAATAGTTAATACTATAGTTAGAGTTAGTGTAGAAAATATTAGAAAAATTTGAATTAAAAATATATATATATAAAAATATTTGTGTGCATTTTGGTTTGAAGACATGGAGAAGAGAAGTTCCAGGAAGCATTCCAGACACACACACACACACACACACACACTGTCCTGAGGCAGCCTAAAGTAGTCACAGCTGTAGATGTGAGAGGCTGCCATGGAAACCAAGTGACCATAGCTGCCTGGAGCAAATCAGTTCTGTCAGTCACACAAAAGTGTGGGAGATGTTCTATGCAGAAGTTCAAAGAGTCAGATGTTTAATATCTGGGTGAGTGATTTAGACGACACACAGAACGTTCAGAATGTAACAGCAAACATGCAGGCGAATTGTGTGTGTAAAAACACACACTGTCTGTCTAGAACTAATAAATGAAGTTTGACAAGTGGTGCTTTTATCAAAATATGGAGTTTCCATACTTCTGGAAACAATGTCTGCCTGTCTGTCTTTCCCAAGTGATATCAGAGAGTAAGGCTTTCCTTCTTTTAGTGTGAGTCTGGAGATAAATGGAGAGATATTTAGGAATCCATTCCTCTTCAAAACATTGCATCATATCAGAGAAGCGAGCACTCTGTCTATCTATCATCTAAATACACAGACATGAAACCAATTAAAAATCCCTGCCTGCCAAATGCTCGGCAACAATCCTTCATTGCCCTACTCCACCTCACTGCCTCTTCTTGCCTCATATGCTCCCCCATTGCCCATTGGTCCATACTCCTGTGGGGCATACTGCCCCTTGTTGCTGCAAATGCTCCCCTAGGGCACACTGCACTAGGCCCCTCCTTGCTCCCATGCTCTCCCCAGTGCACACTGCTCCCCCCAGTGCCCCTCCTTTCTCCCCCAGTGCATGCTCTCCCAGCCCCACAACTCTAATTCCTCTCAACGCCTCACCCCAGCCTCCTCAATATCAGTTACGACAGGCCACTTAATCCCATCCTACCACCCCCATATAAAACCCCAGTCTTTAAACAAGATAAAGGTAGCACAGTCCTCAGAAACTTAAATAACTGTACCACAGTTATTTAAATTTGTACCACAGACAGGATCAATGCTAGAGATANGGACACCCTCCATAGCGCATGGGATTCCTAATGACTGGCCCCTACTACGATGGATATCCGACCCCAGAGGAATCCCACTCTGGCAATACTGTGTAGTGGCCCTCACCCTCTGTTCCTGGGAGATCTCTGCAACCCTTCCAGAAAGAATACCCTGCAGATTTCCTGTAGAGGGAGAATTTAGTATCCGTGTCCAATGGGGGCTCCCTACCAATTCCCTTGGCAGGCTGTCTTAATGGGGGATTCCCTTGTATAAGAGCCTGGGGTGTAACCACATGACCCTAAACCCTCACCCCCAATGTGTTGATATCCGTTTGGGTTGCCATATCCCCTCACATCAAACTTCTACTCTTTTCTGATGCATTGATGGTCTTATTGAAAGAATTAAATTCAAGCCAGAGCCCACCAACTAATACTTTAATTGAAAAGAGTAAATCGGCAAAATGCCCCAACTTTTCTTCTAGCTCTTTAAATCTGGTATCAGTGTCGATCTCCTGGCATACCACAAAATCCTCAAATTTATGAGAGAGATTGGACACGAGCTGTAGGAGGTCCCTAGTTAAATTAGGAACTCCTCTCGCAGGGGGGGACTGGGCAAAGTATCCCAGCCCTGCTCCCGAGCTTGCCACAGACTCCCTAGCGGTACTTCCTAGCTTTTTATCCAAATCAGATACGGAGGTCAAAAATTGGGTCATTTTTGCATGTACTGGCACTGTGGCCTTAAGTAGCCTGCCATTGATATCTGCTTCTTCAATTTCCTGGGCTAATGAGGGATGGGAGCACTTGACCCCAGAACGTAGTTCCATCACGGACGAGGTCCCTACCACTCCTCAAATCCCAGGGGCAAAACCCAGTATATTGACAGAGGAACAGCTCACACTAGGCACTTCTATACCTGGCCCAGCTTTCAAGGATGCTCTAAAGGCATCCTTAGGGGCAGAGTCCTATTATTCTTACCCTTAGGCTCATGCCTAGGGTGAGTAACCGCCTTACACCCCTCAAACTATGGTGGTGACACTTTCTCCTTGGAGCCCACCCAGGTGCACCACCAATTGATCAAGCTGAAAGGGCACTGGCTACAAGCAGCTATGCCGCTCTCCCTGCCGGCACTAGAATACAAAGATAGATGCCCCTCTAATGGGTATTCAGTATCAAGTTCTGTTGGTTTTTCTACCTCCCACAACTTCCAATTGCAGCACCAGTGGCCACTGGGACCTGAGGGGAAAGGAAAGGCAGCCCCCTAACCGGTGCACTAAGTCTCAACACCCATAGTTCAGGAATAACAGGAGCTACCACCACGTTCTCCCAACCCCTCAGTCCAGGTCTACTAAGCACCACCACACACCCCTCCTCATCTATAGTCCATAATTCCAGCAGGAGAAGTGCAGGGGGGCTGGGCTGGGCTCTTGGCTATTCCCCTTTACAAGCACAGTAAATTAAGTCCCAAGGGTCCACTGAAGGTGTTCTCAAAGAGAGGGGGGCAGAAACAATTCTTTCACCGATAGTGGGTCGCCTCCACAGCCCCGACAATGGTACTTCGCCCTTTGGCGCCAGCCCCAGGGCAGCCCCCTCTTAAGTAGGTCACCTGCAAGTGAAGGCACAAGAGCACCCAGGTGGATCTAATCACGCCTTCTTGGCAGCTTCTGCTTGCAGTCTGCAGTGGCGCTTTCCCATGCACACTCCCACCTCATTTGCAGTTTATGAATGAAGTACTAATGGATAAATTCTTAGAGGACAGAGCCTGTGGGCAGGAGGGGCGGGATATAATTTTAGATAAATAAATAAATAAATAAATAAATAAATAAATAAATGTTTGCTAGTTGGGGCTTGAACCCCTGGCTACCAGTAGTTGGGAGCTGTCATCAGGAGATGGGTACATTTCTGGTGCTATATAATAATAAAGCATAAGAATAATAATACCAGAGCTGGTCACTGTCAGAGACAGGATACAGGGGTAAACGGACCGTTGGTCCGATCCAGTATGGCACTTCTTATGTTATTACTATACTGTAAGGTAAATGTTCCCAGATTATAAAAGTAATTCAATGCTATATATGGGCAATCTGCAGAGTCCTTTAACCTGCTGCACCAAACCAGAGAACCTATGGCATTTCCACTTTTTGCAGCCCACAGGACAGGGCAACAATCTTCATTCTGTGTGAAAACAAACAAAAGTACTGTGTTAGCCTTCTCTAAATCATAGACTAGCACACCACACATAGGAACCTATGAAGACTGCAGAAATTGCAGAAGATTGTGGGGAAGTAGAAGAAAATGAGCCAATTGTTAGAAGCATGCTGAGTAGGGTGGCCATACATCCCCTTTAAAGGAGTACGCTTATGAAAAATACATGGTCCAGGACTGCACTAGAACCAATTCAGCCCTGCAACATGTATTTTTCATGTGTGTCCTCTTTTAAAGGGGATGTATGGCCACCCTAATGCTGAGCAAAATCCTTTTTGGACAAGACAAGCTAGAAGCATCTCTAACAAAGGAGTCATTCTCACTTAGAGACGCGACACCATAATCCATGTTTAATTACAGTATCTGGGGGAAGGGATAAATTCAGGCTGATGTGCTCTCCTGCAGTTCACAATCTCAAGGGTATTTTGAGTTCTCACACTTTAACTGAAAGGTAGGAACATTAAATCTTTAACAAATACATTTTGGTAACAAAAGCAATAAAAAAAAAAGTATCAAATGGTTTGAATAAAATTCACTCCCATCTTAATTTGTCAGCTGAGCTTTCATACCCTTGTCTTCCATAATACCATAATTTTCCAGTAGTCCACCCACAACTAAAAGGAAAGGCTTAAATTTAGCATATAAAATCAGGGTGGAAAAATCCATCTAGAAATATGAGAAACAAAACAAAAAGATGAGACATTCAAATCATCTTATTCAATTATCAAATAAGGCTTTGTCCATTGATCATTGATTAAGGCTTTGCTAGGGATGTGCAAACAGAATGGGGTTTGGATGTTTGGCTGTTCGGCCCAAAAACTTAGTTCGGATTCGTGGGTTCAGTCCCGTGGAGTTCGAACCTCCCNTTCTTCTAGCTCTTTAAATCTGGTATCAGTGTCGATCTCCTGGCATACCACAAAATCCTCAAATTTATGAGAGAGATTGGACACGAGCTGTAGGAGGTCCCTAGTTAAATTAGGAACTCCTCTCGCAGGGGGGGACTGGGCAAAGTATCCCAGCCCTGCTCCCGAGCTTGCCACAGACTCCCTAGCGGTACTTCCTAGCTTTTTATCCAAATCAGATACGGAGGTCAAAAATTGGGTCATTTTTGCATGTACTGGCACTGTGGCCTTAAGTAGCCTGCCATTGATATCTGCTTCTTCAATTTCCTGGGCTAATGAGGGATGGGAGCACTTGACCCCAGAACGTAGTTCCATCACGGACGAGGTCCCTACCACTCCTCAAATCCCAGGGGCAAAACCCAGTATATTGACAGAGGAACAGCTCACACTAGGCACTTCTATACCTGGCCCAGCTTTCAAGGATGCTCTAAAGGCATCCTTAGGGGCAGAGTCCTATTATTCTTACCCTTAGGCTCATGCCTAGGGTGAGTAACCGCCTTACACCCCTCAAACTATGGTGGTGACACTTTCTCCTTGGAGCCCACCCAGGTGCACCACCAATTGATCAAGCTGAAAGGGCACTGGCTACAAGCAGCTATGCCGCTCTCCCTGCCGGCACTAGAATACAAAGATAGATGCCCCTCTAATGGGTATTCAGTATCAAGTTCTGTTGGTTTTTCTACCTCCCACAACTTCCAATTGCAGCACCAGTGGCCACTGGGACCTGAGGGGAAAGGAAAGGCAGCCCCCTAACCGGTGCACTAAGTCTCAACACCCATAGTTCAGGAATAACAGGAGCTACCACCACGTTCTCCCAACCCCTCAGTCCAGGTCTACTAAGCACCACCACACACCCCTCCTCATCTATAGTCCATAATTCCAGCAGGAGAAGTGCAGGGGGGCTGGGCTGGGCTCTTGACTATTCCCCTTTACAAGCACAGTAAATTAAGTCCCAAGGGTCCACTGAAGGTGTTCTCAAAGAGAGGGGGGCAGAAACAATTCTTTCACCGATAGTGGGTCGCCTCCACAGCCCCGACAATGGTACTTCGCCCTTTGGCGCCAGCCCCAGGGCAGCCCCCTCTTAAGTAGGTCACCTGCAAGTGAAGGCACAAGAGCACCCAGGTGGATCTAATCACGCCTTCTTGGCAGCTTCTGCTTGCAGTCTGCAGTGGCGCTTTCCCATGCACACTCCCACCTCATTTGCAGTTTATGAATGAAGTACTAATGGATAAATTCTTAGAGGACAGAGCCTGTGGGCAGGAGGGGCGGGATATAATTTTAGATAAATAAATAAATAAATAAATAAATAAATAAATAAATGTTTGCTAGTTGGGGCTTGAACCCCTGGCTACCAGTAGTTGGGAGCTGTCATCAGGAGATGGGTACATTTCTGGTGCTATATAATAATAAAGCATAAGAATAATAATACCAGAGCTGGTCACTGTCAGAGACAGGATACAGGGGTAAACGGACCGTTGGTCCGATCCAGTATGGCACTTCTTATGTTATTACTATACTGTAAGGTAAATGTTCCCAGATTATAAAAGTAATTCAATGCTATATATGGGCAATCTGCAGAGTCCTTTAACCTGCTGCACCAAACCAGAGAACCTATGGCATTTCCACTTTTTGCAGCCCACAGGACAGGGCAACAATCTTCATTCTGTGTGAAAACAAACAAAAGTACTGTGTTAGCCTTCTCTAAATCATAGACTAGCACACCACACATAGGAACCTATGAAGACTGCAGAAATTGCAGAAGATTGTGGGGAAGTAGAAGAAAATGAGCCAATTGTTAGAAGCATGCTGAGTAGGGTGGCCATACATCCCCTTTAAAGGAGTACGCTTATGAAAAATACATGGTCCAGGACTGCACTAGAACCAATTCAGCCCTGCAACATGTATTTTTCATGTGTGTCCTCTTTTAAAGGGGATGTATGGCCACCCTAATGCTGAGCAAAATCCTTTTTGGACAAGACAAGCTAGAAGCATCTCTAACAAAGGAGTCATTCTCACTTAGAGACGCGACACCATAATCCATGTTTAATTACAGTATCTGGGGGAAGGGATAAATTCAGGCTGATGTGCTCTCCTGCAGTTCACAATCTCAAGGGTATTTTGAGTTCTCACACTTTAACTGAAAGGTAGGAACATTAAATCTTTAACAAATACATTTTGGTAACAAAAGCAACAAAAAAAAAAGTATCAAATGGTTTGAATAAAATTCACTCCCATCTTAATTTGTCAGCTGAGCTTTCATACCCTTGTCTTCCATAATACCATAATTTTCCAGTAGTCCACCCACAACTAAAAGGAAAGGCTTAAATTTAGCATATAAAATCAGGGTGGAAAAATCCATCTAGAAATATGAGAAACAAAACAAAAAGATGAGACATTCAAATCATCTTATTCAATTATCAAATAAGGCTTTGTCCATTGATCATTGATTAAGGCTTTGCTAGGGATGTGCAAACAGAATGGGGTTTGGATGTTTGGCTGTTCGGCCCAAAAACTTAGTTCGGATTCGTGGGTTCAGTCCCGTGGAGTTCGAACCTCCCCGAACGTTCGGAAAATTTGGCCGCCTGGAGGCTTGGGGCACTCCAGGGGTGCACATGGGGGCATGGCAAGCCGTTGGAGACAGCAGCAGCAGCAGAGACCAGGAAGGCTTGGGGCTTGGCACCCTGGGTTTCCCAAGGCATGCTCGACGCTTGCCCCCTGGAGGTGCCCATGGGGACATGGCTGGCCATCTGAGACCCAGCAGCAGCAGCAGAGGCCGGGAAGCCTTGGGGATTGGTGGCTGGCCTAGCACCCCTACTTGGCCGGGCACTGCAGGCTACCAGGCATTGGCAGAGCAGCGGTAGAGGCCCGGCCAGGGCTTGGTGGCTGGCACCCCTACTTGGCCAGGCATTGCAGGCTGCCAGGCATCAGCGGAACAGCAGCAGAGGCCCGGCCAGGCTTGGTGACTGGCACCCTTATGTGGCCGGGCATTGCAGGCTCCCTGGATTTTTGGTGAGCGCTCTGTATGTGGCCATGAGTGGGTGTTCTGTGGTATGGCACCTGCTACCGATGCATTATGCGGTATGGCCAGTATGGCACCCCTGCTTGGCCGGGCGTTGTAGGCTGGCATCCTACTCGACCGATCTCAAGAAGCTCTACTGCAAATTGGGCAAGCCTTGCCTGGTGGTGAATCTCATGGACACCCAACCCCCGCCCACTGGCGCACTCATCCGAGATATGCCCGTCTACAAGCGCAAGGAGCAAATGGCTGATGTGCAGTACCAGAAGCAGCAGCAGATATTGGATTGCCAGGGCACAGAGCCCGTGGCACAGCAGAGGCGGGAGCAGCAGACATTCGATTGCCAGGGCACAGTACCCATGACACAGCAGTGGCAGCCTCAGCAGCATCAGAAATTAGATTGCTGGGCCACAGTACCCATTGCACAGCAGCGGCAGCAGCAGAGGACATTGGATTGCCAGGACACAGTAACTGTGGCTGGCACCCATCCTTGGCTGGGCATTGCAGGCTGCCAGGCATTGGTAGAGCAGCGACAGAGGCCCGGCCAGGGCTTGGTGGCTGGCACCCCTACTTGGATGGGCGTTGCATGCTGCCAGGCATCGATGGCAGCCTGACTCAGGGTGGTGCGTGAGGGCAGCTTAAACTGGGGGGCCAGGAAGCCAATCAGGCACCTAAACCCCATGTCCCCAACCACTAAGAAGGGCTTCCCATCAAGCGCAATCATTTCCCCCAACATGCACGTGGCTTTCTATTGAAAGCCATGCCGCCCTACACATCCTGCAGCTGACGATGGACTTGGCAACTGCCCCCACCCCAGCTCCTCCATGGTGCACTGACGCTTCTGGGCCTCAACTGGCTGCTGCTGCTACTGCTGCTGCTGCTACTCCTCTCCCTTCTGCCATTGCCTGGGGATCGGGCCCTGCCTCTAGCAGCCAGGGTGGGATCCACCAGCCCTGGACTGCTGGGGATCACATTAATAATGGGGGACATTGGTGGCCCATGATGAACATCCAACCCTGAAGCACCTGCTCCTGCAGCCGCAGCAGAGACAGCCACAGCCTCCTGGACTGCAGGCCCTGCATGGCAGTGGAGGATGCTGGCAGGAGGCGAAGCTGAACCACACCCCTAGTGCCACGCAGGCTAGGAAGGCAGGCTGAGGCAGGGTTTGAGCTTTGCTGACAGGGCAGGCAGACAGGCACTTTGGCATGAGCATCGGAAGGCAGGCTGAGGCAGGGTTCGAGCCTGGCAACCTGGGCGGGCAGACAGGCAGCGTGGCATGAGCATCGGAAGGCAAGCTGAGGCAGGCTTTTATCTTGGCAACCTGGGCGGGCAGTCAGGCAGCATGGCATGAGCATTGGAAGGCAGACTGAGGCAGGGTTCAAGCTTTGCCCACAGGGCAGGCAGACAGGCAGCGTGGCATGAGCATCGGAAGGCAGGCTGAGGCAGGCTTTGATCTTGGTAACCTAGGCAGGCAGACAGGCACCTTGGCATGAGAGGCAGGCAGGCAGGCTGGGGCAGGGCTTCAGCATCGGAAGACAGGCTGAGGCAGGGTTCGAGCTTTGCCCACAGGATGGGAAGACAGGCACTTTGGCATGAGCAGATTGCAGAAGGTAGGCTGAGGCAGGGTTCGCACCTGGCAACCAGGGAAGGCAGACAGGCATCATGGCATGAGAGGCAGTAGGAAAGGCAGGCCGGGACCTTGGCAGGGCACTCAGATAGGCTGGCGAAGACTGTGCAGCGCGCAAGAGAGAGAGCCAGCCAGATAGGCAGGCCGAGATCGTCTATCCAGAGGCCGGCTGATAGGGGTGTGTGTGTGTGTGTGTGTGTGTGTGTGTGTGTGTGTG